>QLNU02015360.1:247397017-247428913 GCA_006491805.2 Dysdera silvatica
AATATAGAGAAGAGAACATAAAATTAAATATACACAATAGAATGTAAGAATAAATATACAGAATAGAATGTAAGAATAAATATACAGAATAAAATATAAGTATAAATATACAAAATGTAAGAATGAAAAAGTGAAAGAAATAAAAAAGTGATAGAAATCATATAAAACATATTTTTGAAGACGAAATACGTTAAAACAGCAATAAAAAATAAAACTTTATACAATCAAAACATTACATCGAAATATAATCTGGCAAAAGTTAATAATACAGTCTGAAGAAGCCTACGTAATTTAGTTTCTAAATTATTAATAATATAATACAAATAATAACTTCTGTATAACCATAACGTTCCCAAAATTCAACCACACATTATAGCATTAAATATATACATGATATTTCATATCAGTCTCATATAAAATACTAGTTTATAAATGTATGCACCTCTTAAATCGATAGATTAAGATTCTGACCTTTAATACGTAGCCAATAAAGTTATATTGTTTGGAATAAAATTTTCTAAACATTTTCTGAAATGAGCGAGCTTGAGCATAGTTGGAAAAATCGCTGAGGCATCCCTTGCTTAATTTACGTAAATAAAAAAAAAATCATGTGACATCACATTTCCAGTTTTCTCGCTAAATATGTGTTGTCCTTAAAAAGTAAATTATTTTAAGTCCAATGGGAAACCCTTATTTCTACTGTAAGAACCGTACTTAATGGTTTGGTTTATAAGTGTTTTTGCCAAGGCATGGGAGGCCAAGTTTTGTTATGATAGGCTGGACTGCAAAAAAAAAAAGAGTGTATAACAGTGTATATGGCTAGACTTGAATTGCATAAAAAGTATTGATTTGTCGTCATTGTCGAGGGTAGTTTTTTGTGTCGAAGTTCTTCCAGGATTATCGTTATGTGTATTTTTTCTGGGGTTCTAGGATACCTTGTATATCACTATAATACAGCAAAATTAGCTCTTCAAATCCTCTGATGTCTCTAGCACGGCATTGTATACTTCATCATGAAAAACGTATAACGTTCCATAGACGTCATTTGACACTAAAGAGTTAATTGAAAGAAAAATAAAGTTTTCAGCAACCGTATGTGCCCCATATTCTTCTATATTGGGTAATGCTTAAACCCCAAAAGTTATAGTTTTAGTTACTACATGCGTGCTTTTACGTAGCGTCCGAATACCAAACGTTATGATACGAACGTTGTACACGCAAACAAATGCTTTTATTCTAGTGTAAAAGGATGATTTTGCATCATATATAAAGCAAATTTTCTTCGCAACTGAAGGACATTTAGCTTCATTTATATACCAAAAACATTACTATTTGAAATGGTTGTTGTAGACGAGAAATTTGAAGAAACCATTTCGGAAGGATTTTCTTTGTGAAATTTAACATCGCAGCTTTGGTATTTCCGTTCTTTCAGTAAATAAGTTGTTTCGTTGTTTTTAGACTTGCTATTGCTCTTACTACGGGTTTAGCGCCCAAGTTGCTTATCTTCTGGAATGACCAAAAGCTAGGAATATTTAGGAACATACGATCTAGGAAACCACAAGTGTTATGATAGTCTTTTGTGTTTTCGGTAGAAGTGGAAAGCAATGCCAAGAAGAACTATTACTTCAAATCTAACGAAAACTGAGCCATATATTTGTCACCGCACCAACAACAGTTTCATTGCCACATAGTTTCCAAATTCTATAAATATAGATTATATGTTCCAATTTTCCATATAAATATTTTACGATTAAAGCAATTCATATATAAATCTTGCATGAAATACGTAAATACTAGTTTTTAGAACCGATTCCTCGACATTTTTTAGTTTATTTAATATTAATTAAAAGCGCATACATGTTTTGTGATAAGAAAAGCATTCAAATCACTAAGCGTACATAGCTAAACAGGTATTACGCAAAAGGTAATTGGGAGTTAATTTTTGGTACACTGAAGCTGTTTTTTTCATAAATAATTTAGTTATTTTTTCCTATATAATTCGTTCATTAGTTTTTAACATATGACTTAACACTACCAAAACTCGACGACCAGATTTCAAATAATTGAACCATCTAATAGAGATCCTTTATGTTGGAACTTCGTTTTGGAAAATACATTAATATCAGGTTTATCCTTTTGTCATCCTTTTCTGCATGCATAAATATAATTTAAATGCACACTATCGTATATAGACGTATATATACAGGGTGTTACGAAAACATCGGATCAAAGATATATTGCCCTGATCCTTTTGCAAAATGGACCATAATGGCTCTTTACATGGGGTTCGGAATTTAATATATATGGAGATATGACTATAAACAAATAAGAAATCATGATTTGATGGAAAAAAAAGTTACTCTCATGGAGGACAATTGTCCAATGACAGCATCTGGGCCGTATTAACGATTTTATTTTATTCGCCGTGTACATCTGGAATGTGGGAGTCAACAATTTCGAGCCAATGAATACTGTATTTGCAAGTTTGGCCTCTCTTCTTAAATTTAATTTCCCAAATTTCGCCGTTGCTAATTTTTAGCGAGGATGGCGAATTTTTGGCAAGCTATTTACGAACCGAACCATTGACTTTTTCAGTATGGGAGATTTCAAGTATTACGTAAGTGTTATTTTAGTAATTTTATATCCCCTCCCCACACTGGTAAGAAAAAAATAACATTAGCTCACATAGTAAAATAAGCACAACAGTAACCACAAAAGGTGCTTACGTAATACTTGAATTTTCCCTATTAAATTTTCCCCATAGTAAATGGAAATCCAAGCCCTGAGCTCCCCACCCTCCCGGCTCCCATAATCATAATTCAGAATCGATCAAGATATAACGCCCCGCACTTGGGAGAATATTAACGATAGTTCTACGGGTCCCAAACCATGATGTAGAGGTAAACCCTCTTATTCGAACCAACACCCCGTAGGAATTTTCTGCGTACGTTACTGGATCAAGAGTAATTTTGCGATACTTTCATTTATCAAGCTATTTATTTTTTACCTACAGGACAGATTTGTGAATTTTTGGACGGTAAAACATAAGCAAAAAAAAAACAAAAAACAAAACATAAAAGTATCTTCGGAGCATAAAAGTTTATGATTGACAAGTGAAGGGTATTGGCCGATCCAGTACGAACCCCAGAGGTGAGGGCGATTTGTATGAAAGTGCACAAAGTAATTTTAAACTTCAGGCGGGGGTATCCCAGTAGCGCAGTTGGTAAGGCATCCGTCTACGGACTCTTGCTAACGTATACTGGACGGAGGGTTTGTTCCTTCTATTACCGGGCTCCCTTGTCCACACGGGGCCCCTGTGCAATTCATCCTCCCATAGCTTGCCCTGCCCTTCGTAGCAAAAATTGAAACATTCCTTAGGTAAACTTCTTTAATCGGTGTTGCGAGTCTCGAGATATTTATTTTTCAAACTAAACTTCTTGTTTAGAACCAAGAGGGCTCCCACGGATCTTGAGGCCTCCTATGTTCGTAGTGCACCACTGAGGAAAGTTGTCAGCCCTACGTAGGGACCCTGAAATCTTTATGAAATTGCGTCAATTATTGGATCAAGTCACCAATTTCGGCAGTCACAAAAAATACCAATGCACCTAAAAACCAGTTAGAAGATAACAATTGAGATTGTTCTCAGTATTAATAAAGAGACCCTTCTAAATTACTAAAATATTGTTAAACTAATTATATTCTGGGTTTATACTGTTTTTAGCTAAGTTTTGGTCAATGCTGGTTTATTCAGTATTAATCACTAATCTTAATTGTTGTAGTCAGAAAAAGCAAACCAATAACAGGGATTTTGTGCGGTCCCTGATGAAGAACAAAATTCTTGGTATTGTTTAATCTTTTACTCCTCTTCACCTTTTACTATTACATGTCAATTTTTATTCTGAGATGTTTCTACTACTTAAATTTACTTGGGTTTACTACCTTGTGTGATATTACTTTACAACTTTAACTTTGTCCAAGTTAATATACATTTAGATATGTGTATTCATGTATATTACATTAGAAGGTACTACATGTCACAATCATACTACAATTTTGCTATATATATATACTTTCTCATAATTGAAAAATGATATGAAGTCGTCAACTTACGGAGGGTTTACTTCACAGATAAATAAATTCTTTTATTTAAATTACAATTTTAGACATAAATTAAAAGTAATAAAAGATGTCAAGTAAAGTGTAAATAGAAATACAAATCAACTTTTAATTACTTTCTTGCTCATAAATTACCTCAACTAATTTCGACGATTTGGAAACATATATTGCAGAGAAATCCGAAGATAGTTGGTTGATTTAATATTAACTAGAATAAATATTACATAGAATATCATCTTCTTAAATTTACTTTTTAAAATTCATTTTTATCTTTCTAGGCATTTCTAACATAGTCTTCGTATTTATAGTGTTTACGAAATCTTTCCTTCGGATTATTACGCAGACCACCAAATGGCTTCAGAGTATTATACTGAATTGTTATTTCCATGTACACTACTTAACCACAACCTCAAACTCAGTAAACTATATAATGCTTATATTAAATCACCAGTGAATAAACAAGACCGGATTATGGTGGTCTTAGCCCCGGTACTTCCACTCCTAAATGCGTTAAAATGAAGTGAAAGGCAATTTTATTACGTTAGTTAGTACTATTCACTTGAAATTTTGTGTAAATATGAAGTTTAACAATTAGGCAAACGTACAAATACTATATCCTACATTTTAACTTTTTTTACTGTTTACTTAACACCCTAGGCTCTAGAATCACACACACACTGTGCCTTGACCGCTTATTACTTAATCAGATCCCTTGCTATCAAACCTGCACTCGAAATCTAAATCATTTGTATACCGCTTCTACAGATCAGTACGTAATCATAAAAATTATGTTAATTAAAGTAGTCATACGAAATTTATTAATTAATTTAATCATACAAGCTTTATTAATAAGTTTATTCGTACGAAATTTATGATTCAATGAAATAATAGGAAATTCATTTCTTAATTTAATCGTACAAAAATTATTTACTTCATTACCTTTATAGAAATAGTCTCGTGAGGCTAACTTAAGAATATTCTATTTTTGATATCATTCGGTACTTTCCATAAAATATACGAGTATTTATTAAACCCAAGTTGGAAACGATTTTCAAATTTGCTATCAATTGAATTGCAAGCTATTTGTTGGGCATCGTAAGCATTTGTAAGAAATAAGGAAAGAGATGGAATAAAATATTGAACGTAACGCACAGTAAAATCGCATCCCTTTAAACAGTTTTCGCACTTTCACAATAAGGCACAATTTGGCGCAAATAGGTTTCTTTCGTATATTTTGAACATGCCATCCATGATTTATGGATTATTTGCATAAAGAAACAATTTCATTTTTATGTAACAAAACTGCATTTTGGAATGGCGACATTAATATAATGAAGGAATTTCGAAGTTGGATTTGAAGAGTAGTATATTTTGCACAATATACTCTGATTTCGTAAGACCGCATAAACTCTGTGGAATTCATTGCAAATATGAATTCAGAAATATATTGTATACAAAAGGATAATATAAAAGAATATAGCAAAGAATTTATAAGAAACTTGGAGACTTTCGTCCAGAACTCCGTAAATACCGATATTGAAGAGTTTATACATAACTCTTAGATAAATATAAAATTCACTGACATAATAAAGACGGAAAATAAACTTTGTCTTATGTATGTATGTGTGTGTGTGTGTATGTATGTGTGTCTGGGCGTGCGTGCGTGGATGGATGGATGGATGGATAGATGGATAGTAATTTTGAATCTACAAAAACTAAAATCATGTTCAATAATTTCGTAGAGAAAAGAAAAATACAGGTTGATAACATTGAGATAGAATTTGCTGATTCATATCTTTGCCTTGGTCAGCTGATATCAGTAGAAAACAACATTATGAGGGAGCTCCACACACACATAGACGGGTTAAACTTGGTTGGAGTGTATTCGGAAGAAATAGTTTTATCTCAAAGGGAAATTGTCTTTCTGCCTAAAAAAATTCCTCAACCAGTGTTTATTGCCAGTTCTCTCTTAGGGATCAGAGGAATGTAGTCTAACGAATGCAGCAATACGGAAATTACAGATAACCCGAAGAAACCTGGAGAGGTACATACTAGGGATAACTAGGGGGTATGGAAAAAGAAACATTTGGGTGAGGGAGCAAACAGGAGTCGAGCACGTTATTGTTACAGTAAAAAGGCTTAAATTGCGATAGGCTGGGCATATCGTGGAAAGAACTGTTCAACGATAGGTAATTGAAATTCTCAAATACGTTCCAAGAGTTCACTGAAGACCTAGAAAACGTCCTCAAACTAGATGGGTGTATGAAATAAGAAAACAAGTTGGGGTAACATGCTCGGTGTAGACTTGTGTGGAAAGCCTTTGGAGAGATTTTCATCCAACAGTGGATAGATAAAAGTTAAATATGGTGATCATTATCTATATATATGTATATATGAGTTCCCTTATGAAATTCCATTATGCTTTCTTATTGCACGTCTTTATCTTTGTCTTGTTGAAGATGATTTTCCAATTTTTAATGGTGTTTTACTTTCCAGCTAAAAATTGCTTTCATCGCTAATCTGTTATTCTTTTACTATACCCAGCATTCTATATTTTGAATGCTTTGGTAACGATAATTCTGAAACAAGAATAATAACCTCTCAGTTTCACAACGATTTTAGAAATTTTTCTCGTTGAAGAACAAAATTAATCGATCATTGAATCTCATCACTTTATTTCGGCATATAGAAAAGTTGTACCTGAAATACCTTTCTACTCAGCCTCATAAAAGAATCAGTTTATCGGTATCAGTCTTCTTGTATTTTTATTTCATTTCTCCATTTCTAATTTATCATTGATGTATAGTTTTCATTTAGTCCTTTAGCCATCTTATTGAATCGATCTGATAAGCGGCATTTATTCAATGCTACATTTTAGTTCATCACAATGCATTCAATTTAAATGATTCACTCTATTAAAATTTCTTTTTCGCTCTTCTTTAAACATACGTTCATGGTGCTAAGTTTTCGTCCTTTGATGATTTTGCGATGATTTGAAAAATAACTTAGATGGACTTTTGATACTTCTATTCTTGAATCTTTTTTGTCAATTTCACAAATGTAAAATATTTCTTCATATTCACAAATGCTACTCCACATAAATATCTATAATTGAAATATGACGGGAAATTGGTCTGATATATTCTTGGGAAAATAAAAGAAGTTGTACAAATGCGTTTTATGTGAGTGGAAAGAAAATGTGTTCTGTTGTATTTCATCATTCAGCTCTGCTACGACACAAATCCAGGAACTAAGTGATAGCTACCCGAAAACAAGGATCCCTCACATCAGAAGAAATAGGAATCAGGCTCTTGCTCTTACCACAATTTTTGCCCAACACGTGACTGGAAAATTTTAACGAAATGAATCAATATTTTAGGGAAGAAGGATATGTCAAAGTAAACTCAGAAATGGGTTGAATAAATTTACCCCGAAAAAACAATTTTGTCGTCACATAATTTTAGAAGGCTATATACAGGTATATGAAGTCGACAATTTTATATACGGATACTAAATATAGGTATAACAAAAAGCTCAAAAGCTTAAAGCAAATGCTTATCTCCAAGGATTGAAATTTTAATCTCCTTCCGTGTTTTTTGTCATTCCATATTAATTTTCTTGTTGTCTTCTTGTAGATTTCTTCCACTGCTCAGTTTAGGCTTTTTGTTTTTGCACGCTGCAATTAGCAATTTAACATCTTTATTTTCGCTAAGTTCTCTAATCACGGTGAATTTGCATGTACGAAATTATATCATGTCTCAGGGGCCACATTATAACGAAGGTATATTATAAATAACGTATTAATACCAAAGCCGAAACAGGTAATTTTAGAAAATATAACGTTTTATATGAAAATAATATAACCATCGGAATAAGAAATGGAGTATGTTGTATACTATTTAAATTTTGGTATACTTCTATTGATTTTTATAGTTTCTTGCTTAAATTTCTTCCATTATCTCCTCTGTGGTGACCTTTTTTGTAACAAAAAAATGTTTATAGTAAATTCTTTTAATAACGTCTTTCTAATTAGCGATTCTTACCATTAAACAACAGCATTTTTTTTGCGATTCTAGTATATATCATGTTTACTCACCTTCTGACCAACGCCATTTTTTGTTTAGCGCCGTTTCTCCTCTGTTGTAAATGAGAGAGATTATTTTATGATATTTTTGATTTTGGTTTTAGATATTTTTTATAGAAAATTGTTTTACCTCATTTTATTGTTTTTTGTTTCATAGAAAGCTTTACATATCATTCAGATTTTTAGCAGGAATCAAATTATGAAAAATATAAATAATAATTAATAAATAGAAGATTAGAATCACGGCACATCAAAAGCAATTGTTATCTCTCTGTAGATAATTTTTCTTCTTTTTTATTTACCCATTTAACTAGGGATGGACTTTTTTTATTTGTTCATTTTCATTGTTTGAAAACGCAGTATTTTCACTACACGATAAGTATGCTACACCTACATCATACTCCAAAAGCTCAGACATGTATTGCAAGTAAACAGATATACAGAGAGTCTCTTAATCGAAAGAAAACCACATAGCGGTATTCCTTGAAGAATTTAAAATTTGCAAAACGATCGTGCAATTTGCGAGAAATTAGTAATTTTAGGCTGATTGCAATTAAAGGCACAGACTCTAAAATTAAAGCTTAACTAACAATTTAATGCAAAACATGGAAGTTTCAAGCTTCTCCAATAGCGTGGTTATTAGCAAAAATGCAGGTTTTCGATTGGGATCAAAACTAGTGTCTGCTTATGCACAACTCAAATTTAGGGAGAAAATATCTGACATTTTCATTACATAGGCTGTGATTTTTACGTAATTACAAAAGCAGACTCTAGCGACAATAAGGGATTTATTATTTTTTAAGCACATGGTTAAAATTAATTTTTTTTAATATGGCAAAAATGGGCACATTCCTTACTTGGACGTTGATGATCGATATTATCAAGACGTCTTGACACAACAATTGATAACCCGTTCGTCTGTAAAATGTTACCTTAGCAATCTTCGGACACAACGTTTCTTATTGGGTAGTGGACCATCTTCTATCAATGTGGTAACCTGAAAGCCCCCGCGTTGTTGTAGCTTTGGTATTGTGGAATCCTCCAACATTTTAGGATACCGCTGTTTAGTTATGGAGCGAGTGTGGGGTACAAAAAATACAATTGTAAATATGGTGCAACTAACCTGAGTTATTACCACCATCTGGTAACATATTTTGTAATTTGTTTTTTCAATAACTGGCGAACATATCATTTGAACTATAAGTTGTCCAAATTTTATTTTATTACGAGCCTTGGAACTCGCTCCAGAGCCTTATAAATAGGGATGCCTTAATTTCGACACTCCCGTATTTCGTGTTCAGAGGCATTTACACGGTTGCATAATCATTCATGCATATGCACACATAATTTTCACGAATATCGAATTAGCAATACTCTTTTGAATTTTAGCCACTTTTAGACAATTGGGCACCGGTGTTTAATAATTATAAAATTATGGAACTTTTTATCTGAGTAGTTTAAGTTCGTTATTGAGTTAATCATTATATCGTCGTGAGTGATATGAATAGGTTGGTATTGGTATAGCGACCTGTTAATTAAAATAAATTTTATAATTATATTATATTAATAGGAAGCAAAATTATTATTTTCAAAACTCGGTAGCCTAGTATCTATCCGGTCCTCGGAAAGGTCATGCGTTCCATAAATATTTTGAGAAAATAAAAAAAAAATTTTCTGAATATTTCTATCATCCATATTTTGTCATAAATTTTTGGAATTTTATGATAATTAAGTTTTAGACTATCACAGTATAATCAACCGTTAGGGTTTAGTATGAGTCCAGATTATATGAAAAAAATATGTTTATGAATGCTGACTTTGAAATTTAAAATTTATAAAACAGTGCCTTAATTTTATAACATGTTTTTTCAGAAACGAGTTTCCCGGCATTCATTTTAAACTGGCCATAAATAGAGTTAACGAATACAAATTTTACGGTAATTTATTAAACTTCAATTGCAATTAAGACAAAACTTATTGAATTCTCCCCATTTCCTTCATTTTGTTACACTGAAATTGTTTAAGAAATGTCAACGTATAATTTTCGAGGGTTGCCAAACACTCCACGTATTCCGACCACTATTATGCTGCTTTAAACACAAAAAAATAAAAAAAATAAAATAAGGACTGCCTTGAGCGTAAGTAATCAAATAAAAATGCAAAATATGCAAATAAGCAAAATCTAAAATAGAGTACAAAATACCCGGACACAGTATCGACCTATGTACCATGTATCCCATAATTTCTGTCTGTTAGATGAGTACAGGATTGAGTCATGTATTTCACTTTCATTGCGATCGAAGTGAAATGGTATTCTAGTTCGAAGAATATACTTACGGATGTGATGTCATTTTATTCCGCATTCAATTATTGGCTTTTAATGTTTTTGATATATACGCCCCCTTGCAGATCATCAGGACTATTAAAATTCTCTGTGCAGCTTCAGCTTCTAGGATTACTTGGCAATCGCCACCGGAACAAATAATATTATGAGCAACCCTCTCAAAGATTTAAGAGTTTTTAACAAAAAAAAACCGTAAATTGTATTTATTTGCCCGAACATAACATGTTAAAAAAATTAACTTTTTAAAAGTATTACTATATAAGGAACAACCAACGTCTTAGTCACGACCTGCGCGAATTAAGATCTTAGCTCTCAAAATGTGCATGAAAAAAGTTTTGCTTTGATTTCTTGCCACGCTACAATTCAAACAATTACACCGTGCAATGTTGCCGCACTTTATTATGTCACTGGCTATGGAAACGGCACTGGCCTTAGGTACCCGTCGTTTCCAGCATCTTCTGGTCCTTTTCCAACAACGGTATTCCTCCGCGCAACACTGACTGCTACAAGCTCTTTTAAAACATTTACCTTCAAATTTTAATGACATTGAAATAAAAGTAAAAACTCATCGAACTATTGCACCGATTTTTAATCAATTTTTTATTTCTTTAAATTTTTAATCAATTTTTCATTTTCTTAAATTTTAATCGATTTTTCATTTTTTTAATTTAATAAATTTTTCATTTTTTAATTTTTAATAAATTTTTCATTTTTTTTAATTTTTAATCAAATTTTCATTTTTTTTAAAAAAATTTAATCAATTTTTAATCAATTTTTCAATTTTTTCCTCAATTTTTTTCAATTTTTAATCAGTCTTTCAATTCAGTTCTTCTATGAGTTACCCACTCCCCATTTTATGATTTATTTCAATGGTATTCCCAGTCTGACATTTTCCAAGTAATAAATGAAGGTAGAAAATTATTTTGCTATTCACACTCTGCCACTTGAATTTTTATTTTGAGACTTTATATAAAAATACACAGGAACGAAACGCAATTACATTTTCAAGAAACTTTTTTGCAATTACATTTTGCTCGGTATTTCTAAAAAAGTAACCGCAATGCAATTTGAAAACAAAAATTCCCTTAAACCACAGTTGCTTTTCTAAACTATACTAATTCTATGATATTTTAAGCCTTAGGCGTAATCTCAAAACTAACCAAAGGTTGCAATTCGTCGAGATGTTGGGAAACCTAAATAATCTTAGGTTATTGATCAAGTATAAGCTTTTTACGATTAAAATAAATGTATATCAAAAGTCTTCAATATTGCATGTCCTTCCAAAACTGTTTAGTGTATTTATTCTTGTCGTCTGCTAAGTAGTTTTCCTACCGTCTCAATGACTTCGCCATATCCTCGCATTATACTTAGACTATGTTATAAATTATCTCTTGAAGATAGAATATGTTGTACATACGCGTTATGAAATTGCTTATGTAGGGTAATGGCATATATTCTAAAAAGATAGCAGGGCAAAAGTCATTTTACCTTTAATGTACTGCATATAAACTAAATACGTTAACATCTATATTAAACAAGCTATAAGCTACCCCGTAAAAACCGAATTGATTATTGTTGATTCATTTTCACGTTTTTCAAAATTAAAATTGGGACTTCCGTTTTTGAATAAATTTTCGTAAAAGTTATGCTTCTTAACATTTTTCTGGAGAAAATTTCAGTATCACATTCTGTGCAAATAAGAAGTAAGTTATGTTCATATTGACAGCAGAGGCGTAGCCAGGGGGCGGTTTTGGGGGTTGTAACCCCCATCGCAATGAAATTTTGTATATTTAACATAGGAATATATGAGTTGTAGCTCTGTAACCCCTCCCATTAAGTCTACAGTCCTCCCCTTATGAATTTTCTGCTTAAGCCATTGATTGATACCAAAGGATTCAAAGGACGGTTCGTCCCGTGCCTTCGTAGCGGACGTCAAGGAAGGCAAAAAATTGGTCTAACGACCCCGAACGTTTCGTTTTCAACAAAACCACAATATGACACTACAAATAAGAAATTAGAAAGTAAAAACTACAACAAAATGAATGAACTTATTGGACTGTACAGAAAACATTTCAGGTAATTGGAACTCATGTAAGGCTTTAATTTTTATATTAAAATAATCTCATTTTTTGGCTCATCAGAAAAATACTTTTGGTAGTTATATGTTATTTAATGTAAGGAAATTTTAACTTATATCCTGGCTTTTCCACTTGTAATAATATACAGAATTTTTTGTAACAGGATTCAGTAGCCCATTCAGGAGATCGCGAGAAATATAAAAACTGAGTCACAAAAAGGATTATTTTGAAAATAATTATTGTTTAACGAGTGGGGGGGAGGGGGCGTCAAATTATGGACTCGCATTAGGTGCCATATGATCTGAATCTGTCTCCAATATCGGCTTCTATTGTTGACGATATTATACTCATGTATTTTAAGTAATTTAGTCAAATTCTTTAAGTAATTGTGTGTCTGCAAGTAAAGATTGGTGGAAACATACTCCTAAAAGGATTGTTGAGAACGAGAAAGACCAAAATCTATACAATTTGTAGATTCAGTGCAGCAAGTATCTGCCACATAATACTCTGGATATCACAGTGATGAGAGAAAATCATAGCTGATGAATAGACATTTCAATGTCTTCGGGTGAATAGGGCCAAAAACATAACAAAACACAGAACTCTGCAAATTGACATGGACAAACTCTGTAAGAAACAAATTAAGGTAGAAAGATTATGTATGGACAAAGCAAGATACAGTTTCAATTGAATTGACAGTTGTAAAAAGTGGATATATTACAATACTACTAAATGGTACATATTCCTTTTTACAACTTCTGATTGGATTGTAATGGATGCATTGGGTGCAGTTTTTAAAAATTTTGAACACTTCCTCCACACATTAAACATAGAAAAGTTCTGCCACCAATTCTGAAAAGTAATACATTTGGTGGCACAGTTAGTATTATACACAGACACTTCTAATCCGAGACTCTTGAGGAGGACTCTGTGAACAAAAGAAAAAACTCAGTCATCTGCAATATGTACTGTGGATTTGTATAATGCTAATAATGAAATATATATTTTTTTCTTTCATAAGTGAATATATATAATAAGTAATAAAAGCATTTATTAATATTTAAAAAACTACAGTGAACTCTTCCATTAACGACTTTCAAGGGACGGAATAAAAAATTGTTAAACGGGAAAACGGTTAAAGTAATTTCTCTCGACAACAACTTTCTATTTAACGTCTTTTTTCTCTAACAACGTTTTGCCTCCGTTACTAGCAAGTCGTTATTGAGAGAGTTTACTATAATTTTAAAATTATTTCCATTTAGGATTTTTCTATTCTATTAATTAAAAAACCGAGAATTCTAATTTTATCAGTTCTACTATTAACATATGAATATCAAATATAATGTTCGTTGAAGAATTTTAAAATTTTATTTCACAAATAATTGTAACAATTATTTAATATGTTATATAAATATATATTCTTTTTAATAGTTAACTGCGTATTTTTATCATGCAAGTTAACAAACAGTTTATAAGAGAGTAAAATTTTAAAATTGAGAGATAAGAAAAAAAATACTTCTATTCCTGTACAGAAATAGTACTACAAAACAGCAAAATATTTTGATGTTTTTTCAAATCCCTTCGGCGCGAGAGATTTTAAAGTTGGGTTATTTATTTAAATTATAGAGTATTATGTGCGGTTTATGTCCACAGTACTTTATTTTATACCCCGAAGAAAATCACGATAATCCTTTTATCAAAATTCCAATATATCTCCTTACAAAATATTTACCAAAATTTTTACATTCTTCTCTAATATAGTTATTCCCCTGTCTCAAAGACAGGTCGATAATGGAATTTTTTTTGGTTGAGTATTATATTCTTTATGTCGAATAACCGATTTTGATGTTTTTCGATAATTGGATTTTTACACCCCTTCTCTCTCCCTCTCTCTCTCTCTCTCTCTCTCTTTTTTTTTTTTTTTTTTGTTAAGAGCTTTTCGAATATTTTTTGAAGTGAAATCACAAAAATATAAATTGCTGCAACAGTTCATAACAAGAACAAGAAACAGGGGATTAATAAATACTAATATTTATTTACTTGAAAACTATCTGTATGTCAAAACTAATTACTGGGAAATAAAACCAACTTCTTACTTTTTACGCAGATTTTTCCTTATAAGAGTCGTTACTGTTATTGTAAACTGTTTATTAATAAGATAATCCTTGATAATAATTGTGTTCATCTCACATTAAGTAAAAATATTGGCGTACTGAAATAAGTACGAAGAATTAGAGCCAATATACAAACTCTACCAAAAATGAACATACTATAAATTTAGAATATATTTTTCATACAGAATCTGTATTTTAAAAAAATACAATTTCATTTCAAAATTCCATACAATTCTAATTCCTGCTCATTTTTATTTTAAACCATCTCACTACTACTTTTAATTTCAACACTTATTTATTCTTTTACAAAATACGTGAATTACGAATATTTTAAGATATTGTAATATAGTAATTAATTAAGTACAGAATTTTTATTTGAGTTTCTGTGAATGTTTGGAGCAGACTCTCAATAAACAAAAGGCTGACACGATGTTCTCAAAATACTATATTCCAAGCACTTTTCAAACCGTAAGATTAAAATTTCAACTGTTACAAAGAGTGGGAAGTATTACATCTTATTGCATTTGCCTAAATTGCTTAAATCACCTACCATTTCTATAAAAAGGGTAAGATTTAATTCAAAACAATTCAGAAATTGAATATAAAGGATTTTGATCCTATGAAAGGAAATCTTTAAATGGGTAATATATATAATATCATTTGAAATTTTACATTTGCCGACAGTTTCCTCAAAATTTGGATTGAAATATCCTACTCTATTAATAGCAAGAGTTGACATGTTTTCTGTTTAATAAACATACAAAGTCTCCTTTATAAAACTCATTATAGCATAAAGACTGAAATTTCTAAAGCATAACCACCTTTATCTAGATTTAATAACGTTTCTATTCCTCAAAAGTTTTAAAACCGATCTACGTAAACCTATAAGTTATAACGCCTACCAAGCAGCCCCACAATTGAGAATTGGAATGCAGCCCTATATGTTGTTTTACATACTCTTTAGTAAATTATAACGCCCCAGACCTCTTGAATCGGAGTATGGAATTAGAAAAAACAAAATCATTTCTTACGATCTTTCTAAAAAATGTCCTATCAATTAGTCTAGAATTGATTAAAGTAAATATCAATGAGAATTTTTATGATATCGGGGCGTTCATTCCTGTATATTTTAAAAACACAAATGTACCAGATTCTAGCACACACGGAAATAAAATACGCATTGGACTATAACAATATTATGTCCGATTTTAACGCAAATATCGAGATAACAGAACATATCTAAAAATATATAATTATATTAAATGTTTAGGATTTTCTAAAGCAAAAATATCATGCTATCATTATACTATATTTTTCACTATAAATAAATAATGTATATTCGAGAATATTTCTCCAGAAATGTGGTAAGTTTTATTAAAACTTACGACGATTCAATAAACCTTCATTTTAGGCCAACTTGAAAAACCACGCTGTGTATAAAAACTTTTCTTTTACTCTCTAAACTCTTCTTTTTTCAAGAAAGGGGAAGAAAAGTTTCAAGAATAATAAATCATAAGTTGAACGTGAATCCAATAAATTGAAACCACCATAAAATATCATTCTTGCCAATCATAGTAACCGCGTTAGGTTACACGTGACTACCTAAAGCAGAATTTGTCGATAAAACGATCGTTTGAGTTAATGCACAACACACTGTGTAGCAATATTAATAAGTAAGATTATATAGAATTAAAACACCAATTTGAAGTGGTATAATTTTGAAGTGTTTCTCGTTGTTTTTTGTTTCTGTTTTATTAGGTTTATGGCCGAATAATGTGGAGATTTTATTAGCTTTAAACTTAATTTTAATAGGACTAAATTAATAAAGTTATAACAAAAACAAAAGAATTAACATTGATTAGTTAGTCCGGTGAACGCTAACGTTACAACCCAACGCAGCTAAACTACGGCAGCGGAACTAGAAGTAACCGAAAACTAACAGACGGCGGAAGGCAAGCTATGCTTTTCTCACTGGCTTTTTATTGCAGGAGCATAACAGGAACGGGCTATGTGACGTAACTTCTTGTAGTTTTTCACATGAGAACGTCAGGTGGATAATTCGGCCACACACTTCCCCTCAAAACCTTTCCAACAAGGTTGAAAGGGGTTGGTAGGAACAATCTAACCACCAAAACTAGTTGTTTGCGGATCGTTTTCTGAAAAACTCAAATTAGGGTTAGATTCATCAATAAAGGCTGATTTCAATCTATCTATGCGATTTTTTCATTCATATTTAACGTAAAATGTTTTTCTGAACGTGATAACACCTCATACGGTCCAATATACGGCCTTTGCAAAGGTCTATGTACCATTTCAACACAGACAAAAACGTGAGATGCAATTTTAAGTGAATTATGCACAAAAATAGCGATTTTTTTCATGGCGCGAACTTCGAACAGGGCACAAAGTCCACATTTCTTTTCTTTTCACGAAGGCGTTTCAAAAATTCTGGCTCTGAATTTAAACTTTTGTTTATGTTTCCAACAATTTTTCCGTTAAGTCTTAGTGGCATACCATGGGCCATCTCAGCAGCTGTGGCGCCTAAATTTTCTTTCAGAGAGCTGCGAATCCCGAGTAGTACAAATGACAGAATTTTCGTCCTGTTATCATTTTCATGACACATTAGTGCCACCTTAAGCTTTCTGTGAAAACGCTCTAGAAGTCCGTTACATTTTAGATTGTAATCGTAATTTTGTACGTGTCTTGAAGATATCTAAAATTTTTGTTAAGGATGTGAAAAAGTCCGATTCAAATTGTCAACGTCGATCGGACGTAATTTTCTCTGGCACGCCTGAATGTGCTATCCATCCATTAATAAATGTAATGGCTATTATTTCGGCAGTCTGGTCTTTGATAGGCTAGGCCTTTGGCCAGCGAGAAAAGCAGTCCTCATGCATTAACAAATATCGGTAATTATTTGAAAGCGGTAGCAGTCTGACGACTTCCAAATGCGGATAAGAAAATCACTCATTAGGAAGTTCAAGAGTCGCGAAATCCGACTTCATGTGGAGATATTGTAACAAAAAATGACCTTCGACTTTCAGCAGTAAACGCAAGTTTTGCACCATATGCGATAGTCCTTGTTAATCGATTTCCATATGGAACGTCCTGTTAACAGTTCAGTGGTGGCATTAGCACCTGAATGAGATAACCCGTGAATGACTTGGAAAAACTGGAAAACCATACCTCTTAGGTATGTAAGGTCATACCTTGTTATGCGATATATGGCAATATAGCAATTTTCCTTCTATCATCGTCATATGCTTCAATTCTAGACTGGAGTCGGAGCTAAGCAATGATCTAAGCTACTGGTTGGTCACCTGAGTATTTGCAACCGCACCGCAATCAAACCACTAGTATTTTCCAATTGTATTTCTGAAATCACAGATATGGCACCAGCAACAGAATTTTGAGTACCAGATATATGCTGTATATCAGTTGTGTACTGACCTATATATTCTAGATGTCGTGCTTGACGATGACTAGCACTGTCTGAGCGCTGGAGAAAAACGTCTGACTCCAGATCAGAAGGTCGTGTGTTCAAACCACGACCGGGTCACCATTTATTGGTTATCATATAACTTTAAATCAGAAGTGGTATAATTCTGAAGTGTCCCTAGGTTTTCTTAATTAGGTTTATGGCTGAATAATGACGAGATTTTATTAACTTTAAACTTAACTTTAATAGAACTGAAATAATAAAATTATAACAAAAACAAAAGAAACAACATTGATTAGCTAGTCCGGTGAACGCTAACGTTAAAATCAAACGCAGCTAAATTACGGCACCGGAATTAGACATAAGCAGAAACTAACAGACGGCAGAAGGCACGTTATACTTTTCGCAATGGCTTTTTATTGCAGCAGCACAACAGGAAGGGGCTATGTGGCGTAGTTACTTGTAATTATCCACTTGAGAACGTCAGGTGCATAATTCGGCCACAAGTTTATTTAAGCGTTCTATAGGATATTATTACCCTTCCAATGGTTAATACAAATGAAAAACTGGTCAACACATATATCCATCTGGTCATATTTTTTGGAATTTAAGCATTTACAACTGTTTCAGTTGATATGTGCTATCATCATCATGAACGACAACTGATGCAGCTCAACCTGCGATGCTAGGTAGTGTTACCTAAAGCGGCAGTCACAACAATAATTAAAACTACGGAGACTGGGAAATACTAAAAATAGGCCATCTGGAGGTGTGTCGCTTTTTGCAGAACAGATGATTCAAATGGGAGAAATAACATTCAAAGCCAAATGATCAAATTAACAGTGATATCAGCATTAGCGAGAATGTGCATGCCATCAATGAAATTGAGATCAAATGGAGAAAACTAAATTTCTCCACTTGACCTCTATTTCCCTGTTTTCGAACCGCGCTTCAGGCTGACATGACTACTTTTACTCAAACCAGCGTCCTGCTGTTTGGAAGAGAGGTATTATATTTTCACTTATGTGATAAAACAATAAATGCTTCTGGCTTCAGTAATTTCGTAATCATAAAGTCGGAACTACAATAGATAGGTCACTAGTTTGACTCCAACTTGCAATTCTCTCGCTTATTCTGACTCAAGAATTCAGTGAAATGTTCTAATTTGGACGAATTTAATTCAATTATACCAAACTTTCATCCTTCCATCAGGTGCTCATATTGTAATAAATAGAATACAGAATCATATATAAGGGCCACTTACTTGTAAAAGGGGACCACTGATCCGTCACCACCTGTCTGTAAATCGCAAAAACAAAATAAAGGTAAATTGAAAACATTTTTTGTGTTGTGGATGTAAAATAATTCAGAAATAAATAAATTAATTATAAAATTCCGAAGTTGGTGAATGTACAAGATACATGTTTCATTATATCTATAGTTCTTTTCTAATCACTCACCTATTCAGTTCATACTTTTGAAAGTTTCTAATTGTAAGCGCCACAATTTCCTCTAATCCGGCGAGATTTTTAAGGATTTTATTTATTTCCAAAATGACCTTTGCATAAGCTAACCATTCATTATACAACTAAGAAAAAAATGTACCCACTAGTTCTCTCTTCATACCGATTTCAATAGGGATAGTTTAATTTGAATCACCCCGTATGAAAAATAGTTAATTTTAAGTTTCATGTATTTTAAAAAAATTCTATTATTTTCCCGAAACTTTTGGCCCTACAGTATTTAACGAATTCTGGTTTCGGTGAGTAGATTTTATTTGTAAATGTTGTTCTTACTAAACATTATTGCACCGATCCTACATAAAAAACAAGAGCAATTTTCTTACAGATGTGCGCAATACCCATCCAATTATAATGGCCAAATTTAGATCCAATTTAAGCAGAAATTTCATCCAGTTTTTAAACGAAACTTATTTAAAATATTTTGTGAAATGTAAGGACCGTATCTGCTTGGTGGAATGAAAAAAGGTAAATTATTTCCTCGATGCCACACATTTGGACGCAAAATTTAATTTTCTTAAGAGAAAATGATTTTGAAAACGAAACTTGTATTTATTTTAAAAATTTTATTATTTTAGTTAAAATATCGTGGACAACTTGAGATTTGGTTTAAGAAAACCGAAAACAAGTCAATACAAAGGCATATTTCACTTTTCTATATCAGTATTATTTAATGTATTTATATCACTATTAAATATATGTTTTGTTAATTATAAGAATATTTATATACTATATTATTATATATATATATATAAAATATATATATATAAATTTAATAATAAGAATATTTATATATTATTATTATTATTATTAAATATATATAAATATAAATTATACGAGTGATTCAAAATTGGTGTTCCAGCAATTAACTTCTTAACCGTTAATCCTGACTAGTGATGTGGATTTTCCGAACAATTTTGAAATGGAAATTTTTCCAGCATTTCAATTTCCAAATATCTAGTATAAGTGTAATATAATATTTATTAAATAATATTTGTTTTCTATGCTATGCTGTTCCTCAAACTCTGATCCCCGGCCCAATATTTACACCCCTCCCAGAGAAGGAAATACCGATTCTTAGAAAATTTTGGAATAATAATATTGTTTAGATTCCTTATTTTTATTTCTTAGTTTTAAAAATGCAAATTACACTTTTAAAAATGTTAGTTTAATGAATACGAAAATATCATATTGTACTAAATACATAAATAAAACTCAAAACTAAAAATGTGAATTCCTAAAATTATTAGTGAAAAAATAAATCGTAACGTACATAACGAATCATTTTTTTCTGCAATTAGTTCATTTTTTATATTTTTAGTTTTATTCATATGTAAGCTATTTAGTAATATTTTGTATATAATATTTTTGCGTGTAAAAATTTGCTTTTTTTTAGATTCATATACCTATCTGCCAGCCTTATTTCAAAATAGTAAGAGGGCTTGGGCCCCTGTGATACCGCAAATTGGAGGGGAAGGACGTCATCTGAAAATGCTTGGCAATTTACAATATTTGATGAAATTTAAAATGATTTAATGAAAATGTGAGGTATATTTTAATAAGATGGGGAAAGAATTCTGATATTCAAAAAGGATTCCGTTTTATGTGGTTAGCAGAGGGAGGAATTATGATCATGTTAAGAATGATCGATGGTAATATTTTTAATATATATCTAATATTTTTTTATGTTTAAAATTTTTAAAATTAAATACGTTCACAGAGAGTGAAAGATAAAAGGAGAAGTAATCACATTTTTTTTTAAATGAAAAATGCATTTATAAAATTCCAATACCTGAAAATCTTCCTTCGAATATTTTACCACCCACACGTCTAGTCCTGGCTATGAACTATGATTTATGAAATACGTTATCTAACTGGATAAGTGTTTCGCAACAAGCTCTCCTGCTTTTCTAACTTAACCGTGTCAATATTCACTAAATGTAAAAAATGTCCATTGTAACATTAGAATAATATCGAAACAGATGTATCAACAATAACTGTATTTACGTTGAATAAATTAATTTATTTCTTTTTTGTTCCACTTTCGTTCAATAATACTTTTGAAGGGGAAAGTTCTCAAATTATATAACGAAGTTAAATATAATATTTATTTCACAAGGTGCTGTATAAAAACACGAAAGTTAATTTTTTATATATACGGGCCCTTTACTAACGCGTTTCGAATTAGAAAAATACTGGCCCGTATTGGATTCAAATGAAAAAATCGTGCCTATTTGTGCCGTGTTATCTGGGATATCGTACGTATATTCAAAATCTTAAATTTGATCGCCACGGTCTTAGGCAACATTTTCTGATTGAAAAATTGAGATAGCCCTTTGATTACTCCATGATACAAAGTCATCTTATGTATTGCAACTGTATATGGCGAGATGTTGGCATAGTTAATGGAAATATATTGAAAAATATACAGAAGAAAGCAATGAAACTAATTAACAAGAATAATAGAATGAACTGGAAAAATACATTAATTAAATACAATACCACACCATTAGAATTAATACATGACTACTGTATTTTGACTAAAATATTTGAAAGAATTAAGGAAAACAAGCAGGTGGAGTTAATAAAAATTAACTATAATGAACGAGAAAGAAACATTTGCCGAAAATATGATGACTTAATCTTATCGAAAATAAGAACTGAAACAGGGAGAAGTAACATTAATTTCAAGGGTCCTAACCTCTGGAATGAATTACCTGAGGATATAAAAAATTTAATGGAATTAAAAAATTTAAAAATAAATTAAGAGAGTACTTGATCTCAACATTGGTCTGGCAACAAATTAAATTTATAATGTACTTACAATGGTGAATTGTGGTGAAATAATATCAAATAGATTAATTTTTGTGTTTAACTTGGTGCTATTAACATGATTGTCTTTGATTAATTTATTCGAGGTCCTAGGTTTATTACATCCAAGAAGATATTTTCCTCGGAACTTTCCTTGTATGGTCAAATGGTTTGCATGTATTTAAAGTAGAAATAACGTAATGTATAATATTTGTACTGTACAAGTGAAAAATAAATAATACTTATTATTATTATGAATATTATTAGCATTATTATTGTTAAATTATGGGTTTGCCGTTCAAAACAAGTTCACGTGCACATACACTCTGACAGTAGACAGATGGTGCACTTTTGTCATACAGTTGGCGTGTTTTAGAAGACATGCTCTATATTTATTTGGGATAATCAGTAATAAAAAAAATTATTCTTACCATTAAACACACTCCCAAGCTTCATAACATGAATTCGAATTTCATACGTATGCAATAAAATTACACCTGAAGAATTAGAAAGCGTACAAAATACGATGATAAGATGCCTTTCAACTCTATGTTGGGGTTAATAATTTAAAACAAGTTCTTAAATTGAGAAAAAAATTTAAAATACAGAAACAAAATTTTGAAGCCTATTTATTTCATAGTTTTAAAGAGTTTAAATTTTATTTCTATAACAAATGGGATCGTTGAGCATTTTTTTCATAAATGGTTTCAAAAAGTAGAAATTTATTTTGCCAAAACAAAAATGAAGACTTATAAGTGATGAAATTTAATCTTTCTTAACTCCGCGGATACCTCGCTCAGGTGCACGGAGTTTCCTATATTTGACTAATTAGGTATAAGGAAATATTTTTTTTTCTGATAGTTTTCTTGATTAGAGGCCCGTATAAGAAGTTAAATATTGTATTTTTTTATATATGCAACCCCTTGTGAAAGAAATAATATGTTCAATATTCTTAGATAATTTTATAATTTTTCTCTTAAAATATATTTTTATATGTCATACGTTTACATAAAATTACAGTTCATACATTTATTCCAAGTACTTGCAATAGTTGCTCGTTCAGTATTGAATATATATAAAACTATCTTCAAATCTTCCACATGCATACTTATCCTAAGATAGGATTTATAATAACCATGATCTTTACTATTTTCCAACCGTCTCTGGTCCTTACTATCTGTCTCCCTTTTTGTGGTCTATTGGTATCCGAAAAATAATTTTAGTTCTCGATTGTTGTTAAGTTTCCATTAAAATTCGAAAACATATAATCTAGTTATCAAATACCGTAACATTAAATAATGTTCTGTTACACCTAAAGGAGAAAAATACCAGGATTGAACTTAAAACAATGTGATCTTCATTCAACCACTTGCGATGTATTTTAAAACTAAGTTTGAAGAATATAATTATATCGTGGCTTTTACTTAAATAATAATAAACATAGCTACCTACATATAGGCGATGCATGATAAAACGATGAGTTAACTAAACATATTTTTAATAAACTAAAATAACATCCTATCTGTCAGCCCATGGTTTTGAAACATTTAAAATGTATCATTCATAATTTGCAAAATAAATCGAATTTTTCAAAAAAATTATTTTGTTATTAATTCATAATCAATATGGTATTTAGTATGATTGATTATCTATTGGTTCGCCAGAGAAATAACTGAAAATATACAAAAACTTAAGATTCACTATTTATTATAGCAATTTCAAATATCGGATATATACAAACTCCTTACTTTTAAGGAAATATTTACTGATGGTGGCTTTCATCTTTTGACTGTTTGTCGTGCTACCAAAATAAATCTCCTTTATATATTTTTTTAGGCTCAGATCTATCTTTGACATAAAAATTACGTCTTACTTTAGGTATAAGAAATATTTCAAAACGTATATAAGGAAATGGATCTGCTATACACTAGATGTTCAAGATCGCCCATACAATAACAACATAGCGATGTTCCTTGAAGAACTTCCACATATTAAAACGACTTTGAAAATGACGTCAGCTAATACTTTTGGTGATAATTTTAATTAAAATCCAGCCTCTCATAGTAGAACTTAACTATCAGTTTCTTCTCAAAAGCCACTTATAAAATAAACCATTAAGCCAACGAAAAGTTATATTTCACCTTTCAAAATTTCTTAAAACACTTAAATAATTTCAAACCGTAAACATGCAGTGTTTTGGTATATTAAGTGCATTCTAAATATCAGTATTATATTTATAGAAGAAAAAGACAGATTTCAAGGTTTATATAATTTGTTGCACAAAAAACACAGATTTTTCAATGAAGACTAATGTTCATTTCGCTTTTAAAAGAACATAATATCTATCCTAGCATCTACAGTGAAACCCCTCGTTAGCGATCATTCGCCGGACAGAAAATTTTAGCCGTAAATGAGGGGCGACTGTAAAAGAGAGGCGTCAATCTGGCGTAGATAGAATATTGCATTTAAATATTTTATCTACTTAAATTTAGATTAAATTTATCTTATAAATTTAGGCATTTTTAATCACATAAGAATAATATTTGTTTATTCGACCCATTAACACAAGTTTGATATAACGAACATAAGCATTTGTTGAATATAATAAGTAAATTTACAACAATGTTAAATATTAAAATTTATTTACCTAAGAAAAAATTGACCAATAGCCGTTTGGTGTTTTTTTCTCCTTCGAAATGTATTTCTGCTGGATCAAATTCACCGTTTTTCCATTTTCACGCTTACAAAGCCTGTGTTCTAGTCGAGTTAACGATAATAAATTTGAACTGCGATAATTTTGTGTTGATAATTGTTTATTAGTTTCGCACGGTATATAACAATATGATATATTATCAAAATTTTTGTTAAGCTCCAGTTATTTGAATCGGCGAGTCCGAGTCAATTGGTCATTTGAATTGGCAAATCCGTATCAATTCCCACCCTTTGTTAATGTGAGGGATAATTTTCCTTGGCTCCTATACAGTCTTTCCTTAGTTCCTGTTATGAGAAACGCCGTGGAGGTCGAAGTTCATTTGTTGTCCGTGCGAATTTTGTCTGTCGAAGTTCGTATTTTGTCCGTACAGATCTAATGGAATGAATCATGAAAATAGTGTCCGCGTCCGTATCTGAGGGTGACCGCTAAGCAAGGGTTTGAAATACATTATTGTAAATCAGTTTCTGCCGGGGAATTTTTAGCTGACCGTGAAAGCGAGTTACTATTACTGAGGGGTGATCGTTCAGAGAGGTTTCATTGTAATTCGTTTGCTCTAATAACTCGCTGTTTTATTTCTAAATCGCGAAAATTTTCATCCCTATCCTAATACCTTATTTCTCTATCGCGGTGACCTTTTTTCCTATCAGAGCAAATAAAATTTCCATTGGCTATGGAAAACTGAATTTAAAATTTTACGATCTACACGTAGTAGACGCATTTAGTTATTTCATAAAGGATTTAATATCATCAAAATCTATGAAAAAATGCAAGAAATTTAAAGCGCTTATTTACGGTGTTTTTTTTATTTTTGCTGTCATATTTTACCTATGGTATTGTTTTCTTGCTGTTTAAAACTATTTAGGGCAGTTTTTAATATTGAAGCTTCTTACTAGGAATATAAGCCATTCGTTATTATTTGTTTTGATCTGACCGTTTGATGATCGTTAAAAACAATAAAAATGTAAGGAAATGTTACATGAAACTACTATGTTGGTTTCACACAAATTTATACATATTAAATCTGTAATATATATATATATATAATGCTAATAGAAAATATTCACTTATAATCGCAGGTTAATAGTAAAAGAACTTAAAAGCATGTTCTTTTGTTTAAGGCTAAAATAATACATGCTATGGAGCTTTTGCTGACATAAACATTTCTTCTTTAAAACACAATTAGTCGTTTTTTAAACGATTGCACAGTATTGAAAACAAGATTTTTTATGATCTTTTACACGCAACAATTACACAGAGTGTTCGGTACCAATCGCATAAACACTGCACAGCGTGATTCCTTGTAAAATTCTAACCGAAATATATTAACGCGCAAATGCTGAGAAATTCATATTCTTCATGTTATTGAAGTTTGAAATTTAACCAATCTCATGTAGGCCTTCATTTGTTAATGCTTTCCTCATGAGGCTGAAACGAATTGAAGAAATCTCGTTTTTGAAAAGGCGTGGAATAAATGTTTTTGATTGCTTATCCGATAATTTTACTTCAAAAGCCAATGCGTATGCAAATTTTTTCCCCAGACAATACTATAGAAGTTTCATTATACAATCAGTGATCTTGGTATGGTAAGTTTTGGGATTTTATTCTTCGCCGAGTATCAGGAAGTGATGCAAAAAGTGGATGCATAAAAATAATTATCGAAAACAAATGTGTTTACCTCTCATGACAAACACAAAAAGGCATGTAACATTAATATTTTAGAAAATTTAAAATTAAAAAATAAAAAAAAGACGCGAGTTTATAATTTACATTAATATTTTGCACTAGCGTCTGAATTAGTATTGATTGTAAAATAAGTAATTGTTGTTTGTAAAAACTATTGGTATGATAGGCAACTTTTAACAAATAAGGTGGAGATAGGCAAGTTTTTGAGGGTAAAGAGCTATTTTTGATTTAATGTACGTACATCGGTGTAATGATCACCAAGTCTTCAAGTCTTCTGGGCTGGGTTCGACTTCTAAAATGTTTGATTGAATGGAAGTGTATTGTGGTTCCAAAGTCACGTTAAGCTAGCTATAGGTTCCATCGCAGAAAACACTTAGAGCAGTTTGGAGACGTAAAATATGCAAACTTAATCAAATGCTTTAAAATTATGTAAATTCCTTTTACAGCTTGTTTTTTGTATCGTAGCATCTAATCATGTGATACTATTAAGGCATATCTATTGAAATAATATAGTATTAATTATTAAATTATTTTTTAAATATCAGTGTTGCGATAACCAACAATTGTCATTCTTAATTGTTATATTGTATAAAATAGGGAATGATGAATATGTAATCTATGATGTTATGACTAATTATAGCAAAAATTATATTTTAAATGATGTTGCATATAGTGAAAAATGTGTATGAAGTATTTATGTGTAATAAATAAATAAAACGTTTTTCAAAATAAGCTAATTGTTGCACTCCGAAAAATTGCCAGCTGCGGTAACTTTACGCAAAGTTACATAATAGGCCTCACGTCACAATTGCAGTTTTCTCAGAAAAAGTGGATTGTGCTTAAAAAAGAGAAATTATTTCGAAGCCCAGTGAGATTCTCACTTTCTACTATAACAGGCAGGGCCTAGTGATTTGTCTTGTAAGATAGTTCTCGCCAAGAAAAGAGTGATCAAATTTTATTCTGATTGGCCATTCTTCAAACATTAATAACTCGAAAAATATGGATTTCTCAGCATTTTTGCAAGGAATCAGGATATGCAGCGTTTATGCGATGGTTACAAAAAACCTTGTATATATTTAGGTAGAAAGAAATAGAAATGTTTTAGAGATGATTTTATCGTCCAATTTGTTTCATATTATTAGATGTTTTATTCATATCGTTAAAATACACTGGAGCTCAAAATTGACCATACATATGCAAAAACCTTATGAACAAAAACTCGGTAAACCTTAACTTAATGAACAAAAACTTAGTTAACATCATGTGGGTTGCATGTTACAATATGCCACACTTATAAACACAAAACAATTAACATGTTTAGAAATGTTTTCAGACATTTGTTATACGGAGAAAGGTAATAAAAGGAAGCCATCTTCTGCCTTAGGAAATTTTCGTTTTTTGTTTCAATCTTACTTACCAATATACCATTCGAAATCCTGTAATATATTTCAGTTTATTCTCATTACCACAGGAAAATGTTAATGGTTCGTCAATAATCTGAGAATAAGAAACACCGATTTATACAACTATAAACAAATCGATCATTTCCATCACACTCAATGGAGAGATATTTTAGAAGTTGCTCCATTTATATAGGATCCCTAATATTTGTGTCGGTTACTATATCACATAATGAGAAATAATGTGCTGAAACTGATTCATTTTATTAATATATTGTTTCTTCCCTTCCAGGTAGCTTGGGTGCATACCGATACCGATCGACATACATTGCTAACCTTACACGATAAAGCCATTACCCGAAATCATCGGTACAGTGTCAGCCACAATGGCCATCGCACATGGTGGCTGCACATAGCCGACGTAGAAGAAAGTGACCGTGGGCAGTTTATGTGCCAGATCAATACATCACCCATGAAGAGTCAAGTGGGGTACTTGGATGTTGTTGGTGAGTTTTGTCTAATAGCATAGGTTTCTAATTACTATACGATTACTTGAGGCAACGTACCTTGATTTTCTTACCCCAGTATCAAATATAAAGTATCTTAATACGCTGACCTAGATAGTTCAGCTAAACTGACAAAAAATATTAAACGTTCATATGTGTATGTTTTATTTTATAAAAAATTATTACGAATTTCTTAGGACAAAATTTATTACTTTATGCTATTTAGGCATAAGTTGGTTTTCGTATACGTAAGTCAATGCAGTCTACGCGTCATCTTGACTGCGAATTTTAAATCTGCACAAAGAGTGTTGGCCTTCCGATCATTTTAACAAATGGGATTTAATTTTAAATCTATTTGCAGTGAACGGAGCTAGCAAGAGTATAACTAAATGTATTTCGATGACACATATAACACAATCAAAATTTAAAAACTCTTTCTTACTTTTTACTTCTGAAATAAGCATTAAGGTATTGTTAAAAAACCTAGCATTTTAACCATATCGTATCCCTATTTAACCCTTAGAAGCCTTATTTTCCAAATTAAATTTAAAAATGTATTTATTGCAGTAGCCAGATAAAGGGAAAAATAATAAAAAAATCACAATACTTATTTTATATATTTATTTCGAAAAAAAAGCAGGTATAAATTTTGATACTTTAGACATTAAGTCCATAAATATGTCGCACTAACTGTTTAAAAGTCCGGTAACAAATTTAAAACTTAAGGCATTTAAGGGTTAACGTCCGAGTACAGAACTGTATCATTCGAACTGGAAACAAAAACACGGCTTAAACACAAAGTATTCTTATCATTTTGCAAATTCACAGTCCACGCTGTATTTGACTGATTTCATCTAATTAGTTATTAAGTTCTTTCCATGGATCTCAGAAAACTAGAGGTATTTGCGTACAATGTGAGCTTCCCCAGAAGCGTGGCTTTTCGGATTTAGTGGCAATATTTGTTATCAATTTTCAATATGTTGAGGTGTGCTGTAGATTTTTGAGAATGGGACCCAATGCACCCACTATGTATAACCGGAACGACTGTAGCCTCTTCCTTCTCTCTCTAAAGTCTCTCCACCTCTATTTGCCAATCCTTGTATTTGGTTATCTTCTTAATCTCTTTTTCGTTTACCCGTCTGTCAGCAGGCAATGCCCTATCGATAAACCATACATGGTTTTTTCTATTACTTTAACGTCTGGAGCGTTATGTGGAATGTATTTATAGCACTGAATTTAAAATCACACATGTTTGCAGTTTTATTTTCACTAACTTTTTCCAAGTTATGGTTACAACAGTCCTTATTTGTTGGTAACATGTTGCTTCAATATTCACTACTGCATAATCTTTCCACCTTATCGTGGCATTCCTTGTAAACAGATCGTGCAATCTCTTTACAACCGCAGATCACATATTCTACTGATTTCTTGAAGAGATGGCACTTACTATTTGCTGAGGTTTGTCTATCCTTTAATTAGTTAAGTAGTTCTTAATACAATATCTTTCGCTACAAAGGTGAAAGCTGTTTTTCTAGTGTTCCCATCACCACCCATTTCAACATGAATCCCTTGCCTATCGTTCCTCTTTGGATAGTATAGATGTATTGTTTGTTCATGTAGTGATTTGTTGCTCCAGTTCCTTCTGTTTGTTGATAATTACATAATTTTATATTCTTCCTTGGTTCCACTAATGTCTAGGAGCTCTTCGGTGTTCACATGCTGTAAATTTTTTTTCTCGCTTTCCGCAACTTATTTTACTAAATTATTTTTTTTCTTTCGATCGATTGTTGAACTTGCTGTAATCCGCGTACATCATAATCTCTTAGGAGATATAGACAACTTGTATTACTTCTAGGATATAGTGTTCGATGAGTTGTTATAATTTTTCGGGTACTTCTGTCAAAATATTTTAATTCTGCCTGAGTCTAGTGATCTGCTCCAGCAGAGTAGCGGGGAAGTGATTTGGCAAATATATTTATTGCTCGGATGATATTCTCTGAATTGAGTTTTATTTCCAAAACTTTTCTGCCCTTTCTTCGATATTCTCGACTAATCTGTGTTTTCAGTTCATTATGCTTCATATTTTCTGCTTGCGAACTGCCTAGGTATTTATTCCTATCTTCTGTTGTAAACTTCTTATCTCGCTGCCATTAGGTAACTTACAAGGGAAGGTCGGAGGGTATACGACGAGGATTTTAATGACATTAGGCTCATTTGAAAGCTGTCAAAAAATTATTAGACACGTATTCGGGCATTTTTCAGAATGGCCATAAATATAGGTGTTATAGGGCCGGAGAGAGCAAAAATGGGACTATTTTCAGAGATTTTATAATATCATATTTTCAAAAGTATTGAATATTTATTTTTTTTTTTGCTTCATTACGTTCCTTGCAGAAATCCATCGGATACGCGTTTCACGGTTTTTGGAGACGTAACTTATTAATAATGTTTTTTAAAGATTATAAAATGCATTCGGAAACGAGCAGCTCAGCGCCAGAATTCGCCAACTTGTTGGCTGCTTGGCGAATATAATATGTTGCATTTCTTTTTCCTGTATACTTATGGTATGATAATGACATAAAAATAACAAAATTGTGATGGTTGAAGGAGTTAAAGTAATAAAGGAAAATCGAGATTTATATCATTAGAAGGAAGGAACATAAATGAAATTGAACTTTCTTCATTTTTATTTAAGAAAGGAGAAATCTATTTATTACAATTTTTATCGAATATTACGATTTTTAGCAATCAATTGTATGAAAATCACAAAGGCATGAAAAACAAATTTTTCCTGCAGTGGCTGGCTGCATCGAATAAAAGGAGAATTTTTACAATTAGGTATTTTATCACAAACATTTCCTGTGAATGTGAAACACATTTAGCGGACATTTAAAAAATCAGGATTTTCGTCTTCTGATAACCCAGATGTAATCCATGCTATTGATCATGGGTTGAAAAATATCAGAACACATTTGGAAGTGTATCAAGGACTGTAATTGGATAATATTATTTCGAATTTTTAATTCTGTAGAACCAACAGCAGATATTTTGAAGTAGCGATATATTTCTCGCGCTATGTACTTTATTT
>QLNU02015360.1:247429013-247445399 GCA_006491805.2 Dysdera silvatica
TGGGAATTGTCTGTTCAGAAATAATTTTAACTACCCCATCTGGCTTCCCCCAATGCTACACCTCTTTTCAAAAATCTACAGATTTTTATGAACACTACAATAATCGCACAAAAGGACACAATTTTCAGTCATATTTCTGAAAAAATGCTCGTCCGAAATTTGCTGGAATAGGTTTGTCGTTAATTTTCCTAATGAACTGCAAGTTATAGTTACATTTGGCAATTTAAACACAGAAGATTGGACTCTTTTTCCAAATTGGCTTGTGCTTTCGTGTAAACATAAAAATGCATCACCAACAACTTCGCCATCAGCATTTATTAAATATTGAACGGTGTACGAGTGAGTACACTGATTAGTTGGAGATGATGCACAACCCAATGTTATTTTTTCCCCTCGGAAACAAAGCGTTCGACTATCTGTTAATTCGTCATTGAATCCGCATTGATCGGTATTAAATATACAACGGGAAGGATATGTTTTAAATAGTTTTATCACTTCTGTTTGAAATTTTGTTGCAGCGTTTCGGATCGTTTCCGGAGAAGTCAATAGTATTTTTGTTACAAGTTTTGTTACCTTCCTAAACATTATGCTATGACGTTTACATAAGTCCTTTACTCATGTGCTTGAGACAAGAAACTTTAATTTAGGGAAACGTAATGAAGTTTCAATTGCCCATTTCCGAATATCGAAACCATGTATAACTCGTAGTTTTTTGCCCATAATTTCCATAAATTTCACCAAACTTCCATTTCGATTGCTTTATACATATCGATTAGTGACCCTCTGTCTACTTTATCCTTTTTAAAACGCAGATATGTTTTCTGATTAGGCATTTTTTTACAGCCCTTTTTGATTAAAGTGTCCCATTTCCAGGTTGGATGAGTTTCTTTAATAGCGACCATACGCTCCTTTTCGTCTATACTTATATAACCAGGCTCACATTTTATTTATACCCCATTATCATCATGTATAGAATTTTCTGGATCTTTTTCGGAAATCTCGATAACTTTACCATCTTCAAACTGCGATTTTGTTAAATAATTTCCCAACACACTACAAAGTTCCACAGCTATAGCTTTTTCAAAATCGGTGATGTCACTGGACATGTTCAAGAAATTTGAATACGTTGATTCGGTTATTTTTTGCAAATGATGAGTAACATTAATTGCATTTATGACCAATAAATCCATTTTAAAGTATAAAGCGAAAATTCGTAAACAGGAAAAAAAAAGTTAATTTGCCAAAAATTAAATTTTCTGTGGTTTTCTGCAGAAGCTAAATTCTAATTTAATACAAATATATTACAAAGAAAATTATAAACTAATAAATTTTAAATACGTATAAAAATATATGTTGAATGCGAAGTCAAATTTTTTTAAATACGAAACTAACAATTTATTATGCGTACGATATATAAGAACAGTTTAAATGAACTGTCATGCAACACTCCCGAATGTGTCACTTTCTAATACTACCTTTGAAAATAACTGATTATACTACACCAGCAAATGTGCCAAGCAGCCAATAAGTTGGCGAATTCTTGCCCTTGGCTACTTGTTTCCGCATGCATTTTATAACCTTTAAAAAACATTATTAATAATTTATTTCTCCAAAAACAATGAAACACAAATCCGATGGATTTCTGCAAGGTACGTAATGAAACAAAAAGAAAAAAAATATTCAGTGCTTTTGAAATATGACATTATAAAATCTCTGCTCTCTCCGGCCCTGTAGCACTTATATTTATGTCCATTCTGAAAAATGCTTGAATACGTGTCTAATAACTTTTAAGAACTTTCAAATGAGCTTAATGTTATTAAAATCCGCGTCGTCCACCCTCCGATCTTCCCTTGTTAGTTCTTTCATCCTTAGTTAGCTATTCTCTTGTAATCACCAACGTTGCATATATCTCAATCCCAAACTCCATTGAAATATCGTTGCTATTTATTAGAACAGCGTTTATTTACGACTCTGTTTCTGTACTAGTTTCGCAAAAAGCTTCAGGTCGTCCATGTCGAGTAAATGGGTTACCTTTGAAATTGTTTTACTGATATGGTAACCATATCCTGTTTTTCTTGGAATAAGTGGGAGTGGGGTCATTGCTACGACAAACAAAAATGGTGATATCGAATTCCCTGGAAAATTTCTCTGCTGGTAATTATGCATCCCAGCTTCTGATTATTTATTATAAGTTGTGTTTTCCATATACACATTGCATTGTTTACAAAGAATTTAACATTATTACTAATCCGAGTCATCTACAAACCTTTTGCAATCAAGTCATGTGGTAGTGAATAAAATGATTTCTTATAATAGGCCCACATTAGATTTAAATTTGTTTTTCTTCTGTTACAATTCTCCAATATCATTTTTTCTATGAGAAGTTGGTCATTTGTGCCTCTTGTTATTTTTTCCTTTTTATTCGACTTGGATTAAGTCAAACTCTTGCAAATGTTGCTACATTTTTACTGAAATTTATTCCTTGGAGAAGTTTGAATGTTGTTGATAGGCACGTTAATAGAGGGAAGTTGATGGTATTTTGGGTTTTCTTGGAATCTTTAATAAAGAGGTACGTTTTCTATGTGGCAATCCATTTTTCAATTTCTTCTCCCTGTATTACGCAACTTTGTATAAGAGCAAGCATCGTATGAACATTGGTTAAATTCTTCAACCAGAAACCACGTAGAACATTGTGTTCTGGGGCTATCCAGTAGGGTGGGTCGAAAAAAAAAGGAAGTATGCATAATTGAAACGTAATAGAGCGGGAAAGTTGCCTTAGATTATAAGGAGTAAATTTGCAAAATATTACGCCAATTGGTTAAAATCTTTTGATGCCGCAGGGGGGCCAAAATTCCGAAAAAGCGGAAAAACATGGGTTTTACTAAAAAATTTTTAATTATCCGAACGTAGCAATACAATTTCTAATAGAACTCAAGTTATATCAAGGTGTTGTTAATAATGTGTCATTAAAATTATATTATGAGGAAATCATATCTTTTACCGCAACAGGGGGCCCAAAATTTTGAAAAAAGTGACGAAAATGTCGGTTTTTCGTTTTTTTTCAATTTTAATAATTTTTATAATATGTCCATATTTTTGAGAACTATTTCTAATAGACTCGGAAAGGCACTTTCCATTATTGTTAATTTCTCGATGGGTGTTTTTCATGATCACTGTAATTCTACCTAGAACATCTAACTACTGCTGTACGATACAATCACTTGCAGCTGCATGACATTATTTTTTGTTGCCGCTAAAGAGTCAACTTCCAAATTAGTTTGTTCTTTTGTTAAGTTCAGTTTCTTTCACGACGGTGACAGTGATTGAAGTGTGGTTGTTGTTTGCTTGTATAAGAATCATTAAATTTTGGTAGAATTACAGATTTTAGAATTACGTTTTGCAGTGTAAATGAAAATGGAAACACCCGAGCAATCAAAAAAGTTCAGACTTCGTTCTACTTTCACGTGTCCATTATTTGCAATCCCAAAAGTAACAGATTTCAGATTATCAACGCATGAAGATGTATTGTCCCGTTGCTTCCAAGAAAGGTGTAATCTTGTACTGGAAGTCGACAATCAAGAACCAAAGTTCTCCATGATTGCCAAAAACGTAGTTGAAAAAATTGAAAATGTTTACAATGAATCATCTAGTCCAACCGTTTCGCATAACCAAGTCACAGCAGTATTAAATAAATACCATGAAAATTATCGAAACCTGATGAAGTCTTACAGAAGAAACAATGATAGACAGAATTACTAGAAGAAAATTAATAATTTCGTAGAGGTGAGGCCAGAAAACCCCTCTCTGATATCATCATCATCATATTCAACCATTATCTATCCACTGCTGGATGAAGGTCTCTCCAAATGCTTTCCACACAAGTCTATCCTGAGCAATTCGCTTCCATGTCACCCCAACCTGTTTTCTTATTTCATCCACCCATCTAGTTTGAGGAAGTTTTCTAGCTATTAGGTGGTCTCTTGGAATCCAGTTGAGAATTTGCGTTGCCCATCGTTGATCAGACCTTCTTGCGATATGCCCAGCCCATTGCCATTTAAGTCTTTTTACTTTAACAATAATATCCTCTACTCCAGTTTGCTCTCTCACCCAAGTGTTTCTTTTTCGATCTCTCCTAGTTATTCCAAACATGCACCTCTCTATGTTCCTTTGGGTTGTCTGTAACTTCCGTATTTGCTGAAATTGTTAGACTCCATGTCTCTGATTTATAAGAGGGGACTGGCAATACACATTGGCTGAAGATCTTTCTTTTCAGACACAAAGGCAATTTCCCTTTCAGGATAAAACTGTTTCTTCCAAATGCACTTCAGCTAAGTTTAATACGTCCGTTGAGTTCTTTCATAATGTTGCCACCCATTGAAATCAGCTGGTCAAGGTAAATATATGAAGCAGCAATTTCTAGCGCCATGTTATCAACTTATATTTTTGTTTTCTCTATGAAATAATTGAACATGATGTTAGTTTTTTGTAGGTTTATCTTGAGTCCAACTTCTCTATTTCTAGTTGAGAGCTCTTATACCATGTCTTGGAGTTCTGATGGGTCCGTTGAAAACATAACCATGTCATCAGCAAAGCGCAGATGATTTAAATATTCACCATTTATTTTTATTCCCTTGTTATTCCAATTTATCAATATTTATATTTTATATTGTTTGTATAATTTAAAAAAAATTAGTAAAAACCATTTTTTTGAGATTTTTTTTGGAACTTCGCCCCCTCCTGCGGCGGTAAAAGATAATAACCGATTAGTGTAATATTTCGCAAATTTATTCCTTATTACCTAAGGCAATTTTTCGCGCTATTACGTTTCTATTATGTATACTTCGGTTTTTTCGATCCACCCTACTGTACAGTCCTTGCTTTTCTTTACTTGCACCTCAATTAAATCAGTAGTTATTTTCAAGTTTTCCATATTGCTGTCCTTCAGTTGTTTCATCAAATCGCCAATCCAGGTTGCATTCTTCTTGTAATTTTTTGGATTGTCCCACAGGGATTTCCAAAATTTTACACTTTCTTCTTTGTGTGGTTCTTCATTGATTGTGACATTTTCTTCGTTTAATTCTTGATAGTAGCGTCATGTTTCATGAAAACATTCGATTTTCTTTAAATTGTTTGAATCGTGCTCCATATTTCCATTTTTGTCATTTGCCACAATTCTTTGCCTAACTGTTTACAAGGCTTCATTGATTTTTTTTCTTCCTAGTTGATATTTCTTAACCAGACTTTCTCTGATTTTTAGATTCGCGAGCTTTTCTTCATATTCTTTAATTTTTTGGCGTAGAATCTTAATTTTTTAATATTGTTTCCAAATCTTGTTGTCCATATTGATATTTTATTTTGTTTCTTGGGACCCCCATTATATCAAATACAAGATACTTATTTATTACTGCAGAAGCACTATAAAGAAGTTGGTTTGTGCTGGTTTTGTTTGGTGTGAATATATCTTCAATCACGGCCCCTTAATTAAGATGCCTAAGTGTCTGTGTAAGGTCGGCTTTTGGGGCAAGATTTAATGCAAGAAGTAAGCTCCTACATGTTCTTTCCCACATGTTCCAAGAAATTTTCTTTCAATTCAATTTGTTTTTGTACCAATTGGGGTCCATGTTTTTATAACAGATGTAACACCTGCGTGGCAGACATCGGCTCTGCGGTCGTCATTTTCTTCCCTTCTAATACCACCTTGACTGTTTCCTGTTGATTCTGCTGTAACTGCATGGTTATTCAAACAGCTGTTACTTTATTTTGAAATTCTTCTTACGTTTCTTTTAATTGTAACTCCATGAAAATTTTATTTCCAATAATAAATCTACGTTGGTTAGCAAGTCTATGCTCACTAATTTCACTTTTAGGGTGGATTTTTTTCCATATCTCGAATATTATTTTGAGATAACGACGCGTATTCGGGTAAGATTTGTAATGAGGTTTTAAAATTTCCCTATTGTCTTCTATTGTGCATTTCCGCCGTTTTGAACTTTCTGGTGCCTTTTCCATTTCCATAAACGGATGTTTTCACTGGGATCGAGGTTGTCGTGACCCATTTTTCAACGATCATCCAGGTAAGCTAGAGTTCGACTCAGACCATAACTTGGCCGAATTGAACTCTGTTTGTAAAATCTCCTATTACTATTATTGTTTTTATATTAATTAGTGATGTTTTTTCATTGGTTATATTTTATATTTACAATTGAGTCAAATTAAATCCCAAATAATATCTAAAGCGAGGCCAAATATTCGTGGATAGACGTCCACATCTCGGTGAATATATACATTAAAAATACGGTTCTGTGGCCTAAAATTTAGGAAAGCTGAAACTGTTCCTTCCCTTTAAGGATTTTGCATATTTAATAGCAAGAAAATTAACGAACTTCACAATAATGAAGATGCTAGAATCCCACCTTTAACCACCGCATGCAAGAAGACTTATATCTATTGCATGCATTTTCCCCAAAATTAATGCAAAAAACGAAAAAAGGACTAAATTAATTCCGAACTAATCCAATTCGTATAATGTGTGTATGGTCAAATGGACTGAGTAAGATATGAGTCCACAAATTAAAACAAGAACCCCTGACTACCGGAGAGTATTATTCTTGATCCTGGATGTTTTAAGCTCAATATAAATCCTAAGCTTTATATTGGTCACCTGTAGCAAGACAGGCCGCTCTGTAGATTTTAGCGGTTAGATCACTGAACCTGCAATAAAAAGATGTGGGATCCTCGTCCACCAGGTTTCTAAAAATTCTTTTTCTTTCTGCGAGTCGTCATACCACAATTGCCAAGAATTATGTAAATATTAAATGTCTGCATTTTATAGCTAATCCTGGCAATCTACGGTCTGCAATCTGTTTCTTGTGAAACATATTTGCAGAAATCTAGAAAATACGCGCGAGAGCGGTAAATGCAATTTAGAGAAATTCACCAGAATAAAACGCAGGATATAATAAAGTCAAAGAAGCAGCTAATAAATAAAAATAATAAATAAATAATAATAATAATTATATCATAGATGACGAAAATAAGTAATATTGAATTTTTGTTATCAAATGCGTAGAGAAATGAATGGCTATGGTACAAACTATTTTTGAGCTTTAATTTGCACCTTTCTACACAAAAAATTTTTCAAATTTTTAGTTCCAGAAATTTGTATGGTAAATTTGAAAAAAATTATCACAATGATCTGAGATTACGCCTATAGATTTACGACTTCTGTGTGGGTAAGTGTAGAGCCTTCTGATAACATTTTGCCAAATTTTAATATACTCATAACGTACTAAATGGAAATTTTTATGATAGTTAACACTATACAAGAAGATTTCCATAATAATTGTACTTCCTGCGAGTTAAAGAAATTTTAATTTAATGTTTTGACAGTTGAAGAATACTCTTTCTCGATTACTTTATTCTGAACGTGGATACTATATAAATGTATATATATAAATCTTTGAATGAATAATAAAAATGAAATAAATCTTCTTCTTTGAAGATTGCGCTTAAAAAAACCTAGGGTGAGAAAAGGTTATTACCATTAATTGAAAGACATTCTATCGTTTTAATTGAACACGTGTTTCAAATAAGAAAGTTTGATCATTTAATACAATTAAAGCAAATAGTGCTACAGGTCTTTCATATATATTCTGTATGTATAGAGATAGTGGTGAGAACATGTTGATAAATGATGTTCATCATCTTAAATTACTAGACTACAAAGTAAAAATTCAGCAGAGATGATTTATGATTCTCTCACAACGAGCTTGTTTTGTAATATCACAACTTTGTGTTTCTTCAAGAAAAGACTAATATATACTGAAGCAGAAACTCGTGTTAGATATCAAGAATCTAATGTAACGCATTACTTCTGCCCAAAAGCAAAGTGAAAAACCCTAGTCTTAATAAATTTAAATTAATTGCAAAACCATCTTAAGGGTATTGTTATACCTCTTTTCCATTAACCTATCTTTTCAGCACCTCTTTTCCATTCACCAATCTTTGCAAAAATAGTTTCTGCACTCTGTGAAATTGAAGTTGTAGCTCATGAAAATTGCGATGTAAGTTGCTTAAAAATGCATCAAATTTATATTCAACTCATGCTAATAATTAAAATCTCGTAGCCATTATTTAGATAAAAGAAGAGTATATAAAGCAAAACGTAATTTGTAACTGAGATAGATTATATATTTCTGTCAAAAAACTAATTCCTAAATTTAAGAAACTTGTCCCTCTATATGTACGAATCTATATGTACGAATCTGTCTTCATGGTTCTGAGTACAAGAACCAACAGAGAGACTTCAATCCAAGCAAAAAATTCACACACCATGTTAAAGCCACTTCCATACTTGACAGATGGAAAAACGAAATTCTGCATAAACGGTTCTCAGTTTTATCTTACTCAAATAATACCTTTTAAGGGCAATAATTAATAACGTGATTCGCCACTTCAACCACTAACTTTCAATTATCTATAGTCAAGAAACGACGAGCACGTTACCAATTCAAAAATTGTTTCTCATTCATAGCATGATGTTTGGCTGTATAGTTTTCTATGATTTTACGAATTCTGAATAAACTTATCTTTCTAGACTCTAGGAAGACCTGTTTATTCAGAATTCGTAAAATCATTTGTTAATGCAATGTATTAATTTTATTTAATTTATGGCAATATATCATATAAAATGTATGAACTAGCTGCCATAAAAGATTCGATGAGGTATTACTGTCGTATAGATAAATAAAATACTTCTGCTAACTTTTACGAAATTTTAATAACATAATATAATTAACAAAAAACATTGGATTAAGAGAGAAAAAATCAGCGGCGTTCGAAAAGTATAAATCAACAATCCGCTTTTTTTGGTATCCATGACAATACTACTATTACGAGCTAAAATATCACTTTTAATACGCGCGTGAAACAAAAAAGATAAATGATAAAAAATGCATTGGTGTGTATTGGGCGGCGTCTCCAGCCACGGACTTTAACTGTTAATTTTGATACAAAATGTCTTCATGGTACCAGGAATGCGCCGCCTCCGCCACAAATCTATCAACTTATAATCCCATGTAATGTACAAATTTGATTCAGTTTAAACCGTTAATTTAATTAAGCGCTATTCAATACCATGGTTGACCACATTGATAATCTGTTTTACTAATCACGACTCTCGAATTTAGAAAATCTCAATTTTTAAGAATTCTTTATATTTTACTAAGCTTACTCTTGTGTATATTGCGCATTTTTAAGCATTTTATTCGCTTAAGTTGTTACATTCTCGTTAAAATGTCAAACATGACAACTTCCTATTTACGATTTTATTTTACACAGTACCTCCAAAAATTGACGAAGCCTTTACAAGTTCAGATACTGAAATTCGGGAAGGTGGAGATGTCAGCTTACGATGCAGAGCTTCCGGGTCGCCCAACCCTAAAATCAAATGGCGTCGAGAAGATCAAAAGGATATTCCAGCTGGATTTAAGCTAGGTAAGATAAAGTTCATATTTTCATCATGCAACCCTGTCTTTATTTGCGCCGTTGCAAACATGCGAGAATAAGTCTTGCTCTTAATTCCAAGGCAGATTAAATGCTATTAATGTGCGGAGGGGAATTTAGATTTAGACTACTCAATAAACATTCCAGGAGGATAAAATGTTTGCTTCGTTCGAGAGAGTGTGTATTTTCGAAATTTTCTAAACCGATGAGGATATCCCAAAATCTTTGAAGTATGGAAGCTTAAATAAAGAAATACTTCAAATATAATGCTTGCTTTTGGGAAAAAAGTGAACTTGATGTTTATATTTAAAAACAATTTTCGTAATATTAGTTAAGAAAATATTTATAGAAATAGGCCGATGCGTAGCAGTTACATTAATAATGTCTACGTTTAGTAATATTTTTAAATTCATCAATGCCAATAATTCACTATTTATTATTAGTAAACAGAAATTAAGAATCAGGAGTGCACACAATTTTTCTCTTTATTAGAACAGCATGGTTTGAGAGCACAATATGTAAATAAATTATAAACTCACCCATAAAACACAAATAACTTACGATTGCAATAAGCGTTTGATATAAATTTATGCAAAATATACCAACGGTGATTACATACATAACCAATTACAACTTTTGAAAATGGTGAACAATTTTGTTCGTGAAAAAAATAATCATTTACAACCTGTAAAGAAACATAAATTCAATGTGGAAAATTTCAGGAAATCAGAAATTAATAGCAAGTCGGTTCTCCTTGCTTTTCAGTAATATGTATCATTCTGTCAGGCATTGTTTGAAGTAGTTTTCTTAAAACAGCTAAGTTTATATTTTCTCAGGAATTCGAAATTGTTATTTGGAGATCATTCACACGATAATATTGCTTGTTGCGCCAATATGCAGCCTTTGCCATAAAACCCCACACATTTTCAACCTGATTCATGTCTGGAGAAAGCGAGGGCCATGGAATGACATCAACCTTTTCTCGCTCAAACCACTCTTTGGTGGACATCGATGCATGTACACTGGCATTATCCCGTTGGTACTTCTAATCCGAACCGCATAAAAGAGACCCAAATGGCGTTAAGAGATCATACATTAATTCCTGATATTTTTGGAGTTCATAGTGCCCTGAAGGAATACGATGTCTGCTTTGCCTCCTGCTCTGAATACTTCCCGCACCATCACTTCGCCACGTTCTAGCTGTCTACTCAACCTTATCTTTGGCTGCGTGCGAATTTATCGCGGCCATGCCAATTGACGAATATCCATCAGAACCATCCAGACAGAAACGTTTTTCATCAGAAAACACTATTTCATCCCACTTATGACGCTGTTTCGCAGTTTTTGATACCAATTGAGCCGATTTAACTTATGACTAGTAGTAAGTTTCGGTTTGCTTTTATTTTCCTGAACTTTACGTTCAAATTTACATTTAAACTTTTCCACACAGTTTGGTGGGATACAGGCATTGACAATGCACGTGCAATTTTACGAGTGAACACCTGCTCACGAGTGGCAAGAGGTTAAACGTGCCTGTGGTTCCGGGGTAGCAGTTTTGGTGGTCTACCTGATCTTTTTTGGGTTCCACAATTATCACCTATGGCGCGCCATTTTTTGTACTGGTCCCGTTTACAACAGAACACCTGCCAATACGAGATCATTCTATGCACCGTAGACAACTAGAAAAATGTCGGCAGTAAGCTCAAAGTCATCTGAAGTATGACCTAAATGATTAAACATGAATCTTACAAATCTCATTGTTAACTGTACCATGCTAGCAAAAGGACAAACATTTAGAGTAAACAGAAGGACGTGCCATACACATTCACAATTCTTCAGACTACTAAAGATAATGTGATGATGCGAGGAACATTTTCTAGAAAGGCTTGGATTACCCTGATTCTTGTGAACAAATGACTAATTGCTTAAGCCTATCTAAACAGCATATTCATCCGAGTATAAAGGTTCTCTCTATCCCACTTGTGATTGTCATTTCAAACAAACCAATGCACGTTTATATACTATCCACAGTATCTTTAAGTAATTCCACAAACAGGATAAAGACTCCTACTAGATTTCATTACTCGTCTCAGTACTCCAGATTTAAATTCCCTTAAGCATTTCTGATATGAGGTCTAAAGCAGAATCAAATTTGAGAATTTACAGAAATTTAAATCTTCAGAAATTTGAACAGCAATTTAATATTCGTAGACTAATGTTTCACTAGAAAGCCACATGACCTAACAAAGTATTAAACAAAATTAATATTTAAATCAGACGTAATTACAAATAGCCTCTTTTAGTTACACCGACGGGGTAGAAGGTTTTTAACTACGCTTGTCTTCAAAATAATTTAACCGAATGACGAATGAGGATTGATTAAATGTTGATGTGAGTTTTCAGATTAGCCAGCGAATAAGTACTGTATATGCGATAATTGCTCACTGAGGAGTGCATAGTTTATCTTCTAACCCATATTTCATTTGATCTTAATCCTGCTTATCAAAAAGTTTCTACCTCTGACAGAAATTGTGCTGATTTGATAGTTTCTTGTTTCATTTTACTACTACATTCTTGGAACTGCTAATGTGCCAAAGGCTGAAATGAACTCCAGTATAAAGGTACCTGAAACAGCAGGTTTAACATTGATAATTGTATTTTACTTAAAGTCGTTAAAACCATTCATTTTTCTCTTTGTCGTACGTAAATGTAACTATGTAACATGTTAGGCTACTCTACATCTTCACAATGTGGCTTACACACAGTTTCGAGACGACTTATTTGTTTGATTAGGTTTTCCGTTTTTTTAAACTCACTACTCAGTATACATATATTTCTCAAATTTTGTAATCGCAAACCGCAAGGTACACAAAAAACATTTACACATAACAGTACAAACTGTCTTTGACTAAAGCAGTAATATAGTGCATGAAGCAAAGGTAAATCGGTTAAAATTTATAGTATGAAGAAACTAAGTAGATGATAATATAATATTAATTGGCAAAAAAATTTATTACACAGTTGTACAATCGAACATCGTTTTCATGAATTATTTTAATACGAACTTCTTCCTCAATCCTTTCAAATTTTATCCCTTTGTAACAGAATCTCATTCTTTTAAGAAATATAATACGATATAATACTTAATAATACGATACAATACTTAATAATACGATACCACTTTTAACATAAACAACTTTTTTGTTACCGCGAATGTTCGTCTTAACGGGGTTCGATTATATATATATACATATATACTGAAGTGCCAGAAAAACTGGTACAGGCGTGCGTATGCAAATAACGGAGCTTTGCAACCAATCAGCGTAACGCGATGCGGTCGGCAGCGCCTATATAAGACAAGAGATGTCTGGCAAAGCTGTTAGATCGGTTCTTGCCGCTACAATGGCAGGTTATCAAGATTTAAGTGATTTTGAACGTGGCGTTATAGTCGGCACAAGAGAGATGGGACATAGCATCTCCGAGATAGCGACAAAATTTGGATTTTCGCGTACGACCATTTCACGGGTATACCGTGAATATCAGGAATCCGGTAAAACATCAAATCTCCGACAGCGGTGCGGCCGGAAAAAGACCTTGAAAGAACGGGACATTCGACGACTGACGAGAATCGTTAAACGAGATAGACGTGCAACACTTCCTCAAATTGCCGCGGATTTCAATGCTGGGGCATCAACAAGTGTCAGCGTGCGAACTGTTCAACGAACCATCATTGATATGGGCTTTCGGAGCCGAAGGTCCACTCGTGTACCATTGTTGACTGCACGGCACAAAGCTTTACGCCTCGTCTGGGTCCGCCAACACCGCCATTGGACTGTTGATGACTGGAAACACGTTGCCTGGTCTGACGAGTCTCGTTTCCAATTGCATCAGGCGGATGGACGTGTACGGGTATGGAGACAACCTCATGAATCCATGGACCCTACATGTCAACAGGGGACTGTTCAAGCTGGTGGAGCTTCTGTGATGGTATGGGGCGTGTGCAGTTGGCGTGATATGGGACCCCTGATACGTCTAGAGACAACTCTGACAGGTGACAGGTACGTAAGCATCATGTCCGATCACCTACACCCATTCATGTCCATTGTGCATTCCGACGGACTTGGACAATTTCAGCATGATAATGCGACACCCCACACATCAAGAGTTGCTACCGAGTGGCTCCAGGAACACTCTTCTGACTTTAGACACTTCCATTGGCCACCTAAATCGCCAGACATGAACATTATCGAGCATATCTGGGATGCCTTGCAACGTGCTGTTCAGAAGAGATCTCCACCACCTCGCACTCCTATGGATTTGTGGACTGCCCTGCAGGATTCCTGGTGTGAATTGTCTCCAGGATACCTTCAGACATTAGTCGAGTCCATGCCACGTCGTGTTGCGGCACTTCTGCATGCGCACGGAGGGGGGCTGCACGATATTAGGTAGGTGTGCCAATTTTTCTGGCATCTTTAAGGTATGCATATATGATACATTAGTGGTGGCGGCGGAGAGAGATGATAGTAGTTATATATGATACATTGTATATATATATATATATGATGACATTAGTGTATATATATATATATGACACATTAGTGTATATATATATATATATATGTGAGACCCACACGCTGAACGTATGTGACGATGTGTGGAACCGGCCAGGCCAGTAACCTAGTGTCCTACCCCGCCTTCAAGTGGTGCAGGCTGAGCTTTCTATTTATGTGGCAAATTAATATTTGCTACACGGATAGAAAGGCGGAAGGGGAGGGCTAATTCACCAACCCGTCTAGCCAGCGTGGTGAAATTATGGCTAATTCCTCCATTATGTTGACACACCAGAAACCATGGCCCCTAGTCTCCAGGTGCTGGAGTGCTCCTGATCAAGGCAGCGGTCAGTGTGGCATGAAAGCAGGGGGTGCTAAGAATCACTGGAATGGCCCAGGCTGCCGTTTGTTATTGACCTTGGCTACGTTTAATGGACGATCCCTTGCTTCTGAAGCAAAACTTCAGGAATTGGAAGAAGAACTTGACAAGATCAAATGGGACATTGTAGGACTCAGTGAAGTTAGAAGAAAAGGTGAAGAGTTGGTGGAACTTAAAAGTGGACATTTGTTTTATTATAGAGGAACGGAAACTGGAAGAACAAGTGGTGTTGGCTTCTTAATCAACAAAAGAATTAAAGACTACCTTCTTGAAGTCGAAAGCACGTCAGATCGAGCAGCGAGGCTCGTTGTTCAACTAACCCAGCGATACCAACTTCAAATAGTACAGGTATATGCACCAACATCAAGCCATACCGACGAAGAGGTTGAAGAATTTTATGAAGAAATCAAAGAGTTACACACCAAAGGGAAACAACATATCAAGCTCATCATGGGGGATTTCAATGCAAGAATTGGACAACAGGAACAAGGAGAGACATCGGTTGGTAAATACGGATATGGGGAAAGGAATGAACGTGGCGATCAACTCATCGAATTTGCAGAAGCTGAAAATCTTAGCATCATGAATTCATTTTTTAAGAAGAAACCGCAAAGAAAATGGACATGGAAACACCCAAATGGGGGAACTAGTGAAATTGACTATATCCTGGCAAACAAGAAATCAATTATTGAAGATTGCAGTGTACTGAACAGATTTAATACTGGAAGTGATCATCGAATGGTGAGATGTAAAGTGCACTTAAATACTAAATTAGAACGACAGAAGCTCATTAGGAAACAAGTAAGTAAGAGGGTGGATCTAATGAAACTGAAAGTAAATACCGAGGCATTCAAGTTGGAATTAAAAAATCGCTTTTCTGCACTGGAAGGACTTATTGATGAAAGTGATATCTCAGAAGCAAATGAAAACATTGTTAAGACAATAGTTGAAACTGCTGGGGAAATTGGTGGTGTAACCTGTAAAAAGCACAATAGCAAATTATCTGAGAAGACGAAACAGCTCATGAAAAGGCGAAGAGATATGAAGGTGGACAATCGAAATACCAGTTCCAGGATTGAGTACATAGAACTTTGTAAAACTCTGCGCAAAAGCATGAAAGAAGACATAAGAAAATTCAACTGTGAGCTAGTAAGGAAAGCCATTGAAAATAACAAGAGCCTTAGGGTTGTTAAAGGAAGTTTATCTGTTGGGAAGAAACACATCATTGCATTAAAAGGAGAGGATGGCACCGTAACAAGAAATAGGGAAGAAATACTTAGAAGAGTTGAAGAATTCTACAAAAATCTATACGAAAGTAACAGTGGATTAAACGAAGACTCTGAGATAGTCGAAGGAACAGCTCCTAAAATCTTAAAAGAAGAAGTTTCATTTGCAATAAAAAGTATGAAGAAAGGAAGAGCCCCTGGTGATGATGGTATTACATTAGATATCCTAAAAGAAGCTGGAGAATATGTAGAAGACATACTTGCAAAATTCTTTACCAAATGTCTTAACAGCGGTAACATACCAAACCAATGGGATTCTGCAACAGTAATTCTTTTGCATAAAAAAGGTGATAAAGAGGATTTGAAAAATTACCGACCAATTAGCTTGTTACCTGCTATTTATAAAATCTTCACAAAAGTGCTAACACATCGCCTGCAGAAAAAATTAGATGCAGCTCAACCAAGAGAACAAGCTGGATTTCGAAGTGGATTCAGTACAGTGGACCATATTCAAGTATTAAGAGAATTAATTGAAAGAACACATGAATATGAACTTCCATTGTGTGTGGCATTTATTGACTATGAGAAGGCCTTTGACTCTATTAAAACGTCAGCAGTCATCAACTCATTAAGATCAACAGACATCGCGGATATGTACATCGTCATGGTGAAATGTGTGTATAAAAATGCAAAATTTCGGTTACATAAAGATACCAAAACTACCAAA
>QLNU02015360.1:247445499-247486904 GCA_006491805.2 Dysdera silvatica
TCCTAATAGTATATATAAATCTTAGGGCTACACCAAATAGTATATAGAAATATTACGGCAACACCTAAAATTATATATTGCTATTGGGACTACTCCTAATAATGTATATAGATATTAGGGCTACACCTAATAGTATATACAGATATTAGGGCTACTCCTTAGTATATATCGCTATTAGGGCTACTCCTAATAGTATATATAGATATTAGGGCTACTCTTTAATATATATCGATATTATGGCTACTCCTAATAGTATATATACAGGGTGAGTTCAATCCACCGCACCCACGAAACATTTTTGAAATAGCCATCTGTTCACTGATTGGACTAATTTCACCAATAGGCGCTAACGAGTAACTGCTGGGTTGTTTATTTTTCCGAGATAACCTTTTCATTGGTTCTATACTATCAGAAAAAGGGTAAGCCCAATTTGGCGACTTTGCATGCTGTCTTCACCGTGTTACGAACAACGAAAATAAAATTTACAATATTCTTACGCGCGGTGATAAACAGTTTATTAGAATTGGCGGCCCATCGCTATTTTTTAAATCTCTCCTTAATTAATAAATATAAAAAACCTCAGTTTTTAAAAATTATGCACTAGAGAACATTTAGACATCGTCCAATTTTCCTAACCTAACGGTGGGGGGGGGGGGTCGCAGGGGTATGACCTCCATCGCCCAGGTGTTTTCGCGAATTTTTTTATACTTTTAACACGGTTAATATTCTGGATTGTGGGTTGAAATAAACCTCACCCCCTTCCACTTTCTGGGAATGCTTATGCACCGTCCTGTAAATTTCTAATTTAGTGACCTTTTACCCTAATACAGCGTTAATAATTGTTATTATCTGATTGATGATATTACAACTAATCAATGGTTTCAAACGCGTCTACTTTTTTCTCTTTTGTGGGTAGAGGGTAAGCAAGCCGTGCTCTAATCAGCTTCTTTCATAAAATTATTACAAAGTTGTAAAACAAGTTCGTGAGCACTTTTTATATAACCTAGCATGAGTAGTATATCTTTTTGTGTTTAAAAACTGCTCGGTTTTGGGGGAGAGAGGAATGGCTTCAGCTAATGTCCGGCCCTGAACATTTGGTAGTTGTAACATAAAAACTATTTGTAATAGCACCGGGAGCAGGGGTTAGTCATAACCCCATTGACTTTCCATTTTCCTGTATACAATTAAATTTTGATTGCCGAAACTCTCCCCACCTCTTAGTACACCCATAACCCCTTATAAAATGTTTGCGTACGTTACTGAAACATTGTATTTTCTTTCACTTTATCCAATAGATACACTGAACATAAGACACGTTACGAGTTCCACTGGCACAAAGTCAAGATTCCTCTTTTTCTCGTACAAAAATACGTTGCCTATTAATTACGTGTGGTGGGGGCCTGGACTTCACCCTATGTTGCCCCCTCCTATACTTCGGTCTTTATAAGAAGGCTAAATTTGAATATAATATTCAATTTTTGTTGCTTTTCTCAAGTTATTACAGGATTTGGAAAGATGGGGGGAAGCGTGTAGGCACCGGCCCCCTTGGAGAGATAGAGAGGATTGCCTCATTGGAGGAATTTTTAGGAGATTGGCTCGTATTTACATTACAGACTGAGAAAGTCAGGAAAACTCACAAGTAACCCCTCCCCCACTTCCTCGGAGCTCACATGCCGAATCTAACGAATTTAATTGAGCTTAATGTAGACACATTAAAATCCTTAATGTATGAAAATTAGCAGCTATATTCCCATGGAAATCGATAAATTAAATATTAAAAGGTAGTTAAAATAGAGCCAATTGAAACCTTTTTGGCAACACGCGGCGGGATAACAAGCTGGTCGAAAAATGTGAAAAAGCGAACGCGGGATGTATTCTAAAAGTTTACAATACGCTCAGTAATACAGAGCTAGCGTTAACTTTTTAAATTTAAACATATTTGATTTTGAAGTAGCTGTAAAGTTATTTTTTTCTCTATTTGTTAAATTGAAGTTCTATATTCTTTTTATTTTATTTCTGAAAGTCATAGCAGAAAACAAATTACTTTAATTTTTATAATCACATTGCAAGTTGCAATTCAGTTTGTGCATAAGAGAAGCATTCATTTTTATTTTGAATCCCGCGCGTATTTTCGTGAAATAATTTCAGCCAAACTGACTTGTTTCATTTTGAAAATTGCATTCACGAGTTTAGCGAGCTTTCTTGGCGAATGCTGCCGAATACAATTTTATTACAATTAGCCCTGTCTAATTTATTATTGAGTATTCAGTTTCTATCAAAAATATGAAATCATTCCGTTCAGTCTATTCTGTGTTGAATAGTCATAAAACCAATAATTAAACTTATTTTCTTGGAACGAAATACTGCCGTAATAAATCTTATACTAATTTGGCTGAACAAATCGAATATCTCGTCAAGTGGGCATGTGATCTTAAAAAGAAGGTTGGCCTCCACTAACCCATGATTGGCTGAATCAGCAAATATAGTCCGCTCGAAAAAATTAAAAAAACAAAAAAATATAAAATTCCATTTTCCGATCCAACAATGATTTGCAAATGGGCTTATAATAACATAAGGATTTCAAAAATGTATCGGAGGTGCGGAGGATTAAATTCACCCTGTATAGATATTGGTACTACTCCTAATGGTATATATAGATATTAGAGCTATTTCTAATTTTATATAGAGGGTGTTCCTAAAACACCGGATCAAAAGTATATAGCCGTCGTGATCCTTTTGCAAAATGGACCACAATGGTCCTTTACGGGGGTCGGAAATAAATAACCACGGAGTTATGGCTATAAACAAATAACAAAGCATGATTGGATAAAAAAATAAAGTTACACCTATAATTAACGTATTTGTTCAATACACTGCATCTGGGCTGTATTATCAAAAAACAGGTTTCTTATTAGCTGTGCATCTCTGGAATGTGGGAGTTAACAATTTCGAGCCAATGAAAATTGTATTTGAAAGTTTGGCTCACCACTTGAATTTAGTTTCCTAAATTTGTCCGTCGCCAATTTTTGGCAAGCTATTTAAGAATCAAACCATTGACTTTTTGGCCATTTTATTCCCCCTCCACCGGTTAGCAATAATTAGCATTGGAAATAAACTAACATAGAAAAATAAGCACAACAGCAACTCCCACGAAGGTGCTTACGTAATACTTGAACTGTCCATATTAAATTTTTTCCATGGTAAATGGAAATACAAGTCCTGCGACCCGGCCACCATGCTGGCGCCTATAGTCGTCATTATTCAGAATCGATCAAGACATAAGCGTACGGAAGTGGGATTCATGTGGGCCATAATCTCCCGCAATTGGGAGAATATTAACACTAGGTGCAGGGGCGGACTGGGTTCTCTCAAAGGGCGCATAGCTTGGATTATAGGAGGGCACGAGTCCTATAGCCCATGAGGACGCAAGTCCTATCGCCCATAAGGCAGCACCAGACCGGGGGCCAGTTTGCCGGCGGCCCAGTTTGCCGGCGGCCCAGTTCGCCCCTGAATAGATCTACCGAAAGCTATGATATAGAGGTAAACCTTCTCATTCGAACCAACCCCTTTTAGGAATTTTCTGCGTACGTTACTGGATCAAGGGTAATTTTTCGATACTAACTTTTATTATCAAGCTATTTATTATTTACCTGCAGGACAGACTTTTGAATTCTTGGACGGTAAAACATGAACGAAAAGAAAAGAATCTTCGGAGCATAAAAGTTTATGATTGGCAGGTGGAGGGCATTGGCGGATCCGGTACGAATCCCAGAGGTGGGGAGGGTGCAGTGGCGTAAACAGAAAGTTCATAAGAGGAGGGTTATAGGCTTAATGGGAGGGGTTACAGAGCTACAACTCATATATTCCTATGTTAAATATGCAAAATTTCATTACGATGGCGGGGTAGCAACCCCCAAACCATCCCCCTGGCTACGCCTGTGGGAGTGTGCTGATTTGTATGAAAGTGCGCAAAGTAATTTTAAACTACAGGGGAGAGGGGGCGTCCCATTAAGCGCAGTTATTGAGCGTCCGTCTGGACTCTTGATAACATATCTATTTATTCGCTTTTGGTATCGGGCCCTTTGGCCTCTCGGGACCCCGTGCAATACCCACCCTCCCCTATCATACTGCCCTGCCCTTCATGGCAAATTAAAACATATAGAAGTAAACTTCTTTAATCAGTGTTGCGAGTCTCGAGATATTGATTTTAAACTAAACTTTTGCTTTAGAATCAGAGAGCTCCCACAGATCTTACCCTTATGTTCGTAGGGTTCGTTATTTTGCGCCAAATGCCGCTAAGTATAATCGCAAATCCTAGTCAAATGTCTCCAATTTATTTATAATTTTCTTTCCTTACAAATCCATAAAAATATCACCGTTTTCAAAAAATCCGCCAAATTCATAAAAAAGCTCTCCAAAATTCTTTTTTTTTTCGTCATTATTGATACTGGAACCATCGCATAAACATGCACTTGAGTCGAAAGCATAAGACCTTGCAGATACAGAGCCATCCACGAGTAAAGGTTTGCCTGAAAAGAATATTACAATTCCATCGAAATATTTGCATGCAATATCTCCAATTTCAAAACTAAATAAAGAAAAAAGGAAAGGCAATGAAGAAATAGGCACTTGTCTTAACCACTGCAGAAAACAGAAGACCGTTAAAAGAAAGATAGTAGAAGAAAGTTGGAAAAGAAAGAAATAGAAATAACGATAGAAGGTGGTTAGATTATGAATCAAATAGTCATAGTACTAGTTCTGAAGTAGATGATGTTTCTGGGTTTGGTTCCATTGCAATAGCGAAAGCCAGAGGTAATCCTAATGAGATGAGTCAAAGAAAGGAAAGTGAAGCTGGGTCATCACAAACTTTGAGTTTGTGATGACCTTTGAGTCTGTGATGAGTTGAGAACATGCAAGAAATATGAAGAAAATTATTATTGAAAAAAAAATGCGAATGGTTACATTGTGCTATATGTAAATAAGCGATGGCTTCACGCAGAATGTACGATTTTCGATGAGTTTTGTGCCGACTGTGGGAGAGAGAGAGAATAGATTAAAAAATTAGTCCAGCCTATTTGAAAAAAAAAGTAATTCATTTATGTCATTATTTTGTCCATGTTTGTTCCGATTCTGAAAATGAGTTCAAAATAAAAACAGCAGATGTTTTTTGAATTTAGTCAATTTTTATGTTTTATAAAATCGCAATTTCAGTTATTCTATTTTTTCATAACATAGTTGTTGAAGAAACGCATTTGATACGTCATAAATTCATTTACTATACGAAACGCGGCAAGCCTCATGGTGCGGCGTAACACCCGACACACTCGGCAGAGATGCCGCAACGAAGGGTGTTAAAAAATAAATTATAGCGGCTTATTGAATTTTTTGTAAATTATATTTTACTAATATATATGTTTCTTAAAAGTGTATCGATTATTATGACTAAGTAAATTTCATGTTTGTGCGCCATGGGTCTCAGAATATCGATTTTAAAAAAGGTGTGGTGCATAACCTCGATTTGCCCTATTCAGGTAAGTTCCGAAACACCGGATCAAAAGTACATAACCGCGTGATCCCGCAGCAAAATGCAACATAATGGCCTTTACATGGGGTTGGAAATGAATATCCACGGAGTTATGACTATAAACAATTAAATGATTGATAAAACAAAGTTACACCCATAATCACCCATTTGTCCAATAGACTGCATCTGAGCTGTATTATCCAAAACATGTTTTTATTCGCCGTAAACTTCGGAAATGTGGAAGTTAACAATTAAGCCAATGAAAATTTGCATTTGAAAGTTTGCTCGCTCTTGAATTTAGTTTCCTAATTTCGACGCGTCGCCACTTTAGCGAGAATGAAGTGAACTCTTTGGCAAGCTATTAGCTATTTCAAAATCGAACCATTGACTTTGTCCATTTTATCTCTCCCACCCCCACCCCGCTAAGCAAAATTAACAAAATTAACATTAGAAATAAACTAACATAGGAAAATAAGCACAACAGAAACGACTTTTGAATTCTTGAACGGTAAAATATTAGCGAAAATAAAAGAATCTTCGGAGCATAAAAGTTTATGATTGGCAGGTGGAGGGCATTCACGGATTCAGTAAGTATCCCAGAGGTGGGGAGGGTGCAGTGGCATAGGCAGAAAGTTCAAAAGGGGAGGGCTTAATAGGAGGGGTTACAGAGCTACAACTCATATATTCCTATGTTAAATATACAAAATTTCATTGCGATGGCGGGGGTCGCAACCCCCAAAACCTCCGCCTGGCTACGCCTCTGGGAGGGTGTCGATTTGTATGAACGTGCACAAAGTAATTTTAAACTGCAGGGGGACATCCCAACAGCACAGTTGGTAAGGCGTCCGTATACGGATCTTGTTAACGCATGCTGGGCGGAGGGTTTGTTCCTTTTAGTACTGGGCGCCCTTGGCCGCACGGGCCCCTGTGCAATTCACCCTTCCCCCTATTGCCTGCCCTGCCCTTCGTAGCAAAAATTGAAACACTCCTTCGGTAAACTTCTTTAATCGGTGTTGCGAGGTTTGAAAATTTGATTTTTCAAACTAAACTTCTTGCTTTAGAACTAAGAATGGCTCCCACGGATCTTGCCCCCCCCCTCCCCCATGTTCATAGTGCACCACTGAGGGAAGTTGCTAGCCCTACGTAGGAGCCTTAAAATCTTTATGAAATTGCGCCAATTATAAAATCAAGTCGCCAATCTCAGCAACCACAAAAAATGCCAACACGCCCGGAAAGCTGTTTGAGGAGGCAATGTAGCAACCCCGCGCTGGAGTTGAAATTTTCGGGGGAGACAACTTCTTGGTTTGTAAGCGCCATTGGTCATTATAGATCCCGCCTCTGCGAAATAAAAGTATGCATAACTCCGTTGATATTCATTTCCGACCCCCCCCTTCCCCCGTAGAGGGCCATTATGTCCATTCTGCACAAGGATCGCAGCTATATACTTTGGATCCGGTGTTTTCGGAGCACCATGTATAGGTATTAGGGCTACTCCTACAGAAATTAGGCACTCTCCTTATAAGTTCCTTCACAACTTCCTCAATTGCTTTCTCACTTTTGGATTATCGTCCCTAGGTAGTGCAGTAATGAAATGCTCACTTGGAGAGCCATTAACGCGTGTTCAATTCCCAAAGGTGCGAAAAAAACTTGCCGACTAACTGGTCAGTGTCGTCCGGCTGTTGGCTCCTTTGGTCTTAAGCAGTTTGGGTTACTCAAAAAACTATAGGCTTCGGCGCAATATCACCTTGTGCCGTAAAAAACAAACGAATAGTTTTGGAATTTCTTAAGCATAATTCATAATGACGAATGGATATCATTATTTGTTTCATGTTGCATTCATGAGTTCTGGAAAGACAGGGGACTCCACTTTGAAAAGGGAATAATAGGTAAACAGTATTGCAGAGCCACCAAAACAAGAAGCTTTAACCTTCCATTGCTCAAGGCAATAAGGAGCAAGTTTGCATCTATTGCCTTTCATTATTACTTTTTAAATATATAAAGAAATTTGCGAACACCCTATAGATTTTAGCATCTAAAATAAAATCAGATACATTTATAGATTTCTTTATTTGATTTAGGAAAGCCAATAAGACGACAACGAGATGTTACGTGGTTGATGTGCATTAAAAATTTTTGTTTTCATACATTTACGTAAGTCGATTATATATTAAGACTCCATTTTCAAAATAACCGTTAGTAAGTGTGAATCTTACATTAAAAATATTTTAGAATTTGTCCATTTATACAGAAAATTTTGTCAACAGAAACCAGATTAATAGTGAGCGCTTTTTACGTTAATAATCAATATTTTAACGTAAGTATAGAAAGCTATAGAATGGACTACAGCAGGCTGCTTTTAATTAATTTTTGACTTTAATGAAAAGAAAATTATTTGAAAATAGACTTTTTCTTTTAATTATGCATAATCCTCTTTGGACAGCAGCGTTCCTTTAGGCCTTTTTATAAATTTCTTTATTTTTGCCGTCATCAAGTTTCGTCCTTATAGCCTGTATCACTTATTGTCATCCTTAGATTTACTTCGTTTAAAATTCTTTTTAAAAACCTAAATTAAAAGTGGCATAATCGAGAGAATAGAACAGGTGTTTTAATAATTAAAAACCGTGCTTATGAATTTTTGCCATTGAAATTCAGACCCCGTAGGTACAGTTAATATTGTTTTTAGCAAACAAGAGGCTTTCGCTTATTAACTTTTCTCTTTTTACACTTTAATTAAACATATTTCATCCTTTCTCGTATAATTCGCAATTTCCTGAAAGATTTGTGGGTGGCTATGGCAGCACAACAAATTTTAAGATATCAAAACGGATACTCATTATTTCTGAAGGAGGCTTTGATGCATAATATTATTTTCTAAATTTGGAAAATTATCACAATCGTGGATATTATTCCAGGTAATCACTGCTTTTGTTCTGATTTTCCGCTTTTAAAGTGGGAAGAGAAAACAGGGATCGAGAGGCAGTTGATTTTAAGAGCAGTTATTTCAAAATCATTAACATTCATACAAATAAGCCAATTTTTTTCATAGGCAGTAAACCTTTTTTTTTACCGGAAACCGAGTCCTTTTATTCTTTAAAAAGACGTATACCAGAGCAAATTGTTAAAATGGCCAAAGCAAAATATTTCCAGAGAAGGCGAGTCACCATATTCCATCTTTTTAAATAGTGAGAGTTTAGTACGAATTTAACCACTCTGAAAAACGTTGGAAAAAAATACTTTTACGGTATTCATTTTCGCACTAATGGCCGATTGCAGATGGAGATCTAAAACTTGCTATGTGACCTGCATTAAATGAAATGTTTCAATCTATAGACACATGATTTAATAAATTGTTAGACTCATATTTATTTATCACTCCAAGTAGTTTGAATTAGTCCTAGTGGATAAGGGGGTTACATCAGTCGCATTTCAGCAGCTCTAATTAAAATTTATCTCCACTTAAATTAAATTAATTATTTCATGTCGAAACGCCTTTTAGTTTTAAAATAAACAGTAATATAATTTAAACCGTTAGTAAATGGGTTAATATTACCACCAAATTTTGAAATTTCACGTTTAATATTTAAACATATAGCCCCTTCTTTCCTTACAGCGACACGTAACTCAAATCGAATTTGTAAATTTTAATGTGAAAGACATGAAAATGGGGTCTTAGCTTTGTGGCTTTCATGCTTATTTAGTAAGAAAGCGAAGGTCGAGGGCTCGGTCAAAAGGCTGAGATCTTAAACTTGACCCTCCTACGGTTATCCATGTTGATATTACGACTCTTTGGAATGATTTATGATAACAACTCTCTTCAAATGTAGCAAACCTGAAAATTTATATATGTCTACTCAGAACGAAGTCTCCATCATGTTTACGAAGTGTTCTAAGGAGCATTTGAGAGTTAGACAGTCCTAAATATTGGGTACATCAGCTTTTCGAAATTGTAAGTGAATAATTCCACTATAATGGTTCCTTTCAACTGATTTATTAAATACTGATTAAGGTTTCCAATTCAGAATTTCTGCTCCAGTCAGACACATAAAGTGATTAATGATTTGCATGAATTAGTATGGATATTCATCTAATCTAGTTTTCCATCTTTTCTTCATCTTTGCATATATATTCACCATATCTATGGAAGGAAATACGTAATCCATTTGGGAGTCTTCATGCTTTACTTGGGAAATTGAATGTCGTTTAAATTTTGAGTACAGTTTTAAATTGCAAAAGAAAAATTTCAAAGGTCATAAAACTGATTGCTGAAACCTTGATTTGTTAAATAAATTAATTGATGTTGAAATCAAATTCTTGCGTAACTATAAGAAAAGAAAACCAATTATTGCAGACTTATAAATGCGGCTTGTTATTTCGGATACAGTTCCGAATTGCGTTTCTAATTGACGTCAGAATCGATGACGAATCGATTCTGACGTCTGAGAATTTCTAATGCTTTCTACATACTTAGCATGCAGTTATGTTCGTATACAGTCGAAATCGTTTATACAATATAACGACATTTAATGTGTGGGAACGCGTTCGCTAAGCGTAATGTTAGCCGGGGTTCGACTGTTAAGGATACAGGAAAACAAAGAGAATGCTTTCTGATCATCTGCTCGCTTCCTTTTCCAGGACTTAGGGGGTTCAGATTCTTCGGAAAACTGTAGGTACCGAAGCAACGTGACCTATCATGTCCTTGCGTCAACAAACAGATACACTTCAAGCGCAGGGATTTAATAAACCGCCGAAATTTTGAAGCTGCATGCGACACAAATCGAATATTAATATTCGGCAAGTGTGTTTTGGAATTTCGAAGCCGTAGCCAAGCTGTCGCTACAAGTGAGTTCGGTATATCCTGGTTTGACTGTATATACAAATTTTTGGGTGGATCTAGAGTACAGATCGTCCTCTCCCTACTGAGTTCTACTGAACCCATCATCAGTCTTTGAAACATCTCTTTTTATTCCATGAAATTCAGAGAATTCGTATAGTATTAAAAAGAAACAAAACATCTATTGCTAACGCCAACAAGTCAATGAAAATAGAGACCAAATACACCTAACTACCTTTTTACACGATTTTGAAATAACACGGCGGAAGGAAATAAAATGGCTTCCGTTTTTTTGCACAGTTGCCGTAAATTTACTTAAAGTTTATAAGTACCACCATTCAACCAGTTCATTTTTGAAATATAACTCGATCATAACAGTTTCGTCAGAGTGAAGTGCATAGGTCGTGTTATTAGGTATCTTAAAGAATAAAACGGTAGATATAAAGGTTTTTTCACAAGTTCTCGGTAGATTTTGTAATTGGAATTTTTACGGTGGATTACGAGTTCAAAATGTCTAAAATTACAATATGAAGTAAAAAAGGCCATCTCGTTTGTACACTAGCCACTTTCGCATGCAGTTTTTGAATGAAATATAGTTCTTTATTTCTCCTTACACAGTTTTTTAATCACGTGGAACGTATATTAATATGTGAAATGTATTTTTTTTCGCAGATTTTTGAGGAATGTATCTTCTGTGTAAAAAACAAAAGCATTAGGTGTATCCCGGTTCGTGAAATGAAAATTTTTAAACTAACGTCATTGATAAAGCAGCGATTGGATCCGTTTTTGAATTAAAGGCAAATAAATACCTTAATTTTCCTTTGGAGGCGTTACTTCCTTTGAACACCTCATAAAAATAATTCGCAAACTTGGATCTTTCAAAAATTTCGCCCAAAGCAAAAGAGTTATTGAATTCATTTTCGATGCTAGAAACAAATTTCAATTTTGCAAATGATTTTTCAAGAAAATCAAAGGTTATCTTTAAGATGACTTGCTCCTAAACTACTACTTTATTCAATTGAAAAAAGTTTTTATGATCAGAAAAACAAATCTACAAAATAGGATACCTTATTCATATTTTCTAACCTTGAATGACGAACGCAAATTAAGAACAAATATTATTTTAAAATTATCTCTCATGTTATCAAATCAAATCAAATCCCTGCTTTATTTATTCTTCATTTGTAAAATCATAATAGCAATATACTGTTTAACTACAGCGATAATACCGACAATATATACTAAAAGTACATCATATTAGACTCTACAATGAATGGTCTCAAGAAAATATCAGCAAGGATATAACGTACCTGGAACCTTAAGATTACAATCTGCTGCCAAAGACGACACACAAGTAATTGATTTCTTTTTAGTTTCCATTACCCTGTATCAAATATTTTCTTAGACTTTTTTAAATGTTTCTTTACTTTTCAATTTTTTGAATTCCTCTGGTAGTTCATTCCAAAGTTTTGCACCTTTTTAATTTACATTATTCCTTCCTACTTCGGTCCTTATTTTTGGGAGTAATAGATCATTGTATTTACGACGTGTATTTCTATCTTTTTCATTTAATTTTATTCTTATAAGTTCAATGTGCTTGCCTTCCCTTATTCTTTCATACATTTTTACCAAGACACTGTATTCGTGTAAATGTTCTATTGGTAATATATTGTACTTGAAAAATAAGTTTTTCCAGTTTAGTCTTTTATCACTGTTAATTAATTTCAACGTTTTTTTCTGAATATTTTTCAACACATTTTTATTTACCGAGCCCAAGTTTCCCCCATATGCAACTACAATATGTCAGATGACTGTAGATCAATGAATAATACAGTTCTACGCTGGTTTTTTCCCTTATTGTTGTATTAATTCTTCTTAGAATTCCTAAGCTTTTACTTATTTTGTTTGCTGTTTTATCTATATGGTCATTCCAGTTCGATTTATTAGTTAATTGAATTCCTAAGAATTCAATTTTATCAACAATTTCAATTTTTTTATTATTATCTGTAATTCAAATATTCTTTATATCTTTATGTACATTTTATTCTTACTTGAAAATGGCATTACTTTGGTTTTTTCTACGTTTAGCTTCATCTGATTAACATTAAACCATTTTTCGTATTTTTAAATTTCTCTTATACTCACTTCCATCAGTTTCATTTAGTCACTATCAGTTAAAATCACGCTTGTGTCATCTGCGAACAAGATAATGTGTCCGATATATAACATTAACATATAACGAATATAGCAGTGGCCCCGTAATGAATCCCTGGGGTACTCCATAATTATTTGTCAGTAGCTCTGATATTATTCACTTGACACAAACTAATTGTTTTCTATCCCTTATATAACTACTTAAGAAATTATTGATTTTTTCCCCCTAATCCATAAGTTTTCAATTTTTCTGTTAATATCGTTATATTTATTACATCAAATGCCTTGCTTAAATCATAAAATATGCCAATTCCATTTTCCTTATTTTCAATTGCTTCTTGTACTTTTTCAATTGTTCTAAGCAGTGATCCCTCCGTTGATTTTCCTTCTCTGAAAACAAATTGGTTTTTATTCATTATGCTGTTTTTCCTCTAAATTCAATTATTCTTTTATACAGTAGATTTTCAAATAATTTAGCAAATAGTGCAATTATTGCTATTGGTCTATAGTTTTCAATATTATCCATCTTTCCCTTTTTAGGAACAGATACTCTTTTAGATATCTTTATTTCAGTTGGAATTTTCTCAGTATCTATTATTTCATCAAATATGACCAACAAAGGTTCAACCAGTAGGTCTACACATTCTCTAACTATTTTTGCATGTATTTTATCATGTCACACACCTTTTTTACATCGAGTCTGTTTATTTCACCCAACTGTTCTGAGTAGTCTATATATTATTCATTTTAAACAAATTATATGGGTTTCTGGTGGATTAAAATTTCAAATAAAAATGTATTTCCAACTTTAACAGCAGTTAGTACAAAAAGTGTCATTTCTCAAAAATTTCAAAATCGCTTTATTATACATAAATTCGTCAAGGTATACTACTATGTAGTTTTGTCGAATGCCAGGATACACCTTGTTTAAAGTGACAAGTATATACCTGACTTTTATACTTATGGACTCACAAGTATAACCTACACATTATAGTCAATAGAGGATATTCTGGTATACTGAGCAACTTTTCCCGTCCAATTATACGTATTTGAAACATTCACGAATCAATAAACAACAAAACAAAATACTGTTCCAGTTCAACTTTATTAACGACATTAATAAAATTTAATATCATTAATTATTTATTGTAGTTTATTGTTTGTTAATGTATGGGCAATGTATCGCAAAAACTGTTATTTTGAAGCTATGAATCAGACAAACTGATCATCCGAAATTATACATTTATATCTGACGCAGTCTATTTTATTAAGATACATGAAAACCAGGAATATTCTTAAAGCGACTTAAAATATTTACCTTTAGACATAAAAACTGACGAACCTTGCCTGTTTCAAACGAATCGAATTTCACATTTAACAAAATAAACCACGCTTTATGACTGTGTATAACTCTTCTTATATATATCTTCATTTATTCTTAAATAGACACCATCAAATACTGAGTGACTGGAGATTAAATATACCATTATGTAGTACTTATCTTATTTTAATTGTTTTTATCCAGCACTAGTTATATAGAACGTTAGATCAAAAGAAATGATTAGAATCGTGCTGTCCTTTTAATCAAATTTGTTATTTTTAATTTTATGTTAGGAACATGACAGTTTTAATAATAAAGGCACATTGCCTAATTCAGTTTAAGTAAGGGTAATGTTTAATGTCTTCGCTGAATCGATTTAAGTCTACGTTCAGCCACTGCCTAATTCTGTCAAATAAATTGAATTAGTAATCACAACAGGTCACACGTAATGGCTAAACTCTAATGGGCAATCCGAGAAGTTAGATAACTTCATTAGCTATTTCATTAATATGCGAAAATAAAATTCTCAGGAATCATAGTGCATATATGTATATAAAGCGAGGGAATCTGGCCGATTTGTCACATAAAGCACCTATCTATGATTAGACGAATTGACAATTTTAGGAATTTAATCAAAATTTACTAACAAGTTGTCAATAAATAATGTATGGAGACTACTTTTACGTTGTTTGTTATTTCCATTCATGTATATTTCAGAAAATTTACCCAATTGTCGTTATTATAATGACACGTAAACATTACATTTTCGTACTCTTTAATTACTTTCAAGTAAAACAACAAAAACTGACATTTAATTATAGCTAAAAATATGCATCAGATCAGTTGTTTATATCAAATTAAGAATTATCACTTCTCTTGTCTTATCCTTATATTACATATTTAATGTTTTTAAAAAAGGTTTTCAACTGCATACATAATACATTTGAGGCTCAACTTTTCGCCGTATAAGGAGATTGTGATGTCCAGGCCTATACTTTTTATGATCCTATTGGGTTTAAAAGTGTGCTCCTTAATAGAAAATTTAAAGAAAGCAAAGTTACCTAACAGACAAAGAAACATTTAGTGCATCGATTTTGGCATGACAATTCACATTTATTTTTCTGTACACAGTACCAGAATTATTATATTTTATTATTATATTACATTATATTATATTAATATATTACATTATATTATATTATATTATTATATTATACGGTATTATTATATTACATTATATTATATTATTATATTAATATATATTATTATATTACATTATATTATATTATTACATTACATTATATATTATATTATTATACATTATATTATATTATTATATTACATTATATTATATTATTATATTACATTATATTATATTATTATATTACATTATATTATATATATATTACATTATATGATATTATTATATTATATTATATTATATTATTATATTACATTATATTATATTATTATATTACATTATATTATATTATTATATTTTTATTATTATATTACATTATATTTATTATTATATTTATTATTATATTTTATTATTATTATTATTATTATTATTATTATTATTATTATTATTTCATATTATTATTATTATTATTATTATTATTATTATTATTATTATATTATTATTATTATTATTATTATTATATTATATTAGTACCAGAATTAGAATAAACTAAGCAGCTGAAACCTATGAAGACAATTTTCGACAGCGCAATGAGCAACGACGCGGTTAAATTTCTTGTGGCCGACGCGACGGAGTAATTAATTTCTCAAGAAACGTTTGTATTCTATCGAAATACAGTACAATTTCTCTGTCCGTCTCCCCATATATTTCAAATGAAATAAGTGGAAAATAAGTCTGTCTTTTTTCTTGCGAAACCATCGCCATCGCTGAACAAGTGTCAAGAAGCATGAGTGGACAATTCAACACCAGACTACGATACTAGCTTTAAAATGAGGAGTCGACATTGAAACAATGTACTTAATTTACTGTGCAGCCAAACCAAGGAGAAAATTCCGCTGTTGATCCGGAATATTAAGATGGGTTGTATCTCTAGTTGGAAACTAATGAATTGTGGTTTCCATTTAAGAGGATTTGCTGAGAAATGTTGATTTCTAATCGAAATTGTTAAAATGTGAGTGACCTTGCCTAAATGTGAGTGACCTTGCCTAAATGTGAGTGATTTTGTGAGTGATATTTCGTTATATTATGAAGTTCTATTTTCATATTGTTTGAGATTATCATGTTCCTTTTGCATATTGTTTGTGATTATCATGTTATTTTTGCATATTGTTTGAGATTATCATGTTCCTTTTGCACTTTTTATAAACACTAGTCATTTTCTGTTTACCTACCTTTCATATCTAATTTTAGACGAACGTTCACGAACGTAACTAGGCGTTGGCAAAGGAGAGTTTTTGAAGGCGCAAAATTTGCGAATACTTTGGGAAAATTAATTTTAAATAATCGCCATGGGCGTTCGATAAAGGATTTGACAAGAGTGTCAAAATCTTATTTACACATCTAGTTACGTTTAGTGAGACTAGGCGGCAAAATATATTGAACTACAGGCGAAAAAATTGCAAATCCGTCTCTGTTTGTACACACATTCTTTCCGCATATGCTGTGCATCCCAGAATGGAGGGATTACCTTTTCCATCTTGGGTTTTTAAAAAGCCTACGAAGTTCATTATGATTTCGTTTTGAAGTTTTTTTAATGTGTTATATTTTGATACCATAGTTTTCTAAGTTTTATTTTCATGAAGCTGAGTAAAAATTTAAATTTTACTTTTTTTCACTTATTTAAAACGGTACTTTTAAAATTTTTGCACTGTCGGAAAGATTTTTTAATTACTTACGGCACAAAAACGAGCTTTTTGTATTAAGCGGGACGTAAAATATCAGGAGTTGAATCTTTCAAATCACTAAATTGCAAAGCATCCTTAACTGAAAAGCCTTCTTACAGCGTGTTTTGAAAGATTCAATAATGGTACTTTACGTTCAATAGAACACATAAAGCCCATTTTGGTAAGGTCTGATATGCATTTAAATAATCTATCCAATCGATTAGAATGACTGTCAAAAGTTTTGAATTGAGAAAAAAATATGGTATGACTTTTACTCTTCTTTTTTAAGTTAGAACATAATATCCACGATATCGAAAAATAGCACTTTCAGAAAGCTTTAAAATTACGCACCATTTCAAACTTTTAAACATTCCTAGACGGAGCCGTTCAAATACTAGTTAAGCACCTTTGTTAAAGGCGGTTGGGACTTGTTTATTTTTCTGACAACGAAACAGGGGATGTCTGAACCATGCTTACGTAAGACAAAATACAATAAAATACTAGCACATAAACGATTTAATGAGGATATTAACTAGCATATAAACGGCCTAACAGAACCATAATCAACTTAAGATTAATATTTAATCTACTGATGTTCAGGAAATCAAAAATTTACTTAGGAACAAAGACCTAATAACTAGAGCTGACAAAAGTGGTTAAGTCGTCGTAATCGACAAAAAACAGTATTCGAATGGAGTGAACAAACTTATCCGGGATGGCCCTTATGTAACTGTAAAAGAAAAACCCTATTAATTCACTACTTTCCAATGTCAATAAAACTGTTCGAAACTATTTTTTCACAGATGAGGACATTAAAAATAAAAAGCACCATCGGTTGCCAATGTTACTCGACGTTATGCCCTACCAAAAGGGCATAAACCGGGAATGCCATTCCGACCAATTGTTTCAAATATTGGTACAGCCACCCATCCACTGTCCAAATATCTTGTCCGGAAATTTTCACTTTTATTAGCAAATAATACTTTTACAGTTAAAAACTCTTCCAGTTTTATTGAAAAATTGAAGCTGCTCAATCCTATTGCCTTCAAAATGATATCGATAATATGATATGATAATGATCTTAAAAGCTTATTTACAAACGTACCTGCCAAAGGCTCACTTGATTCACTTACTCGGAGATTGAAGGAGTTCCATTATACAGATCATGAAATTAACGAACTGATTCTCCTTACCAAACTATGTATCAACCAAACTTGTTTCTCTTTTCAAAATCATTTTCACAAACAAACCAGCGGTCTTGCAATGGCAAATTCACTTTCCCCGATCATGTGTGATATATTCATGCACTATATAGAAGATAAAATACTGTCGCTCATCCCATTCAAATTCTGGATAAGATGCATAGACGATACTTTCACTCTAGTATCTAACAACATAAATCCTTCACAAATCGCTACCCTCTTAAACGCCGTTCACCTTAACGTTCCGTTTGCTTTCGAAGAAGAAAAGGACTGCTCACTGCCTTTCCTCGACGTTTTAGTTCATAGAACACCTACTAGCGTCCAAACCAGTGTCTACCGAAAACTTAATTCCGTTAGCCTTCTTCCTCACGCTCTATCGGCTCATCCACAAAGCCAGAAAATGAGCTCGTTTTATTGGTTGGTGTTTCATGTCATCAAATTCTCTTCTACAAGTGATGTTTTGACTAATGAACTCCGCTAGGTTTTAAAAATTGCCTCATACCGTGGCTACAATCCAACAATTATTGATCATATTTTTAAAGAACTCACTAAACCTAAACCGGCCTCTTCTCTCTCCAGTGATTCTTCAGCTCCTACGAACATTGTCTGCATTCCTTATGTTCCGAAAATTTCTACTAGGATCGCTGCTGTCCTGCACAAATTCAACTTTCGCGTTACCTTCACTCCAATCAACAAAATAGGCTTTTCTCATCTTAAGGATAACATCCCGGATTCTGACAGCTGCGGCATATATTCCATTCCGTGCCAGTGTGGCCAAATTTATATCGGTCAAACACGGAGAGCACTGCGCCTCAGACTAAATGAACACGAAGCTTATGTCAGAAAGCAAGAATTTCATAAATCGGCTCTGGCAAAACACTCATGGGAATTCGGACACAAGTTCTTATTCTCTAATGCACATATTATTAAAAAAGTCAACTCAACACTTGATCTCAGTTTCTTTGAGGCATTTCACATTCTATCAAACATCAATGTTGCAGTTAATGATCAACTCCTTAGTAACTCTATATCACCCACTTGGAAAAATCTTTTGTCTCACGACTAGAGACGACACCAAAAATACGACACCAAAAATACCCAATCAAGTTTCCAACCGACGTGATGGCAACACCGACCAATATCTTGGGCATAAAGAGAAGTCTCCATTGCTCTGACGATGATAGCCGTTTCGCACTATGAAAATAGCTATTAGTGAAGTCGTTATTATAACGTTTTATAAAATAACTGCATCATATAAATTTGTATATATTTTGCTTCTACCAACTAGCACATAGTCACAAAATGCAACTATCTAGTCAACCAGCACATTGTCACAACCGCCTTAACAGAACTGCCATATTTGTATATATGCCACACTACAAATAGAAGATATAAAATATAATATGCACATAATCGCAGTTAAATATTTAATTATTTAAACCAGTAATTCTTAAATTTCTTTGCTCAGGGGCCTCCCCTTCTAGGCTCCATCTGACATTTTTAAATTACAATGAATGTATTATTTTTAATAAATTTATTTTATCAAATCCACTTCTTATTTATTACACTAGTTGCTTACAACGTAAGAAATATTAACAATAAAAATGTAACAAAACACATTATAATGCCAGCAAAGAGCTATTAATAACGTATTAAAACTTTTTTATTTAAATGTTACAATTTGTTATGATTATACCACATTTATAAGTAAGCGTTTAATATTATAATAAACTTACCAATAGATGCTCATTATTACAGTAAACACGTAAGTATTACAATTTGCATCACGCATTGCAATCTTATTTCAAAAACTCATACCAAATAATAGGGAATCGAAATTTCCGTCAGCATAAAGGAGGAGGGGTGGGGGTAAGCATCTGCTTATTTTTTTCTTGTAAGGGGAGAGGGATATAAAATGACCAGAAATATTCTTACGCCGTACTTGACGTCCCCGAAAACTAAATATAAAAGGTGATCCCAACTTTCTGCGACGCACTAAATAAACACCAGACTTGATATTTTGTTATATAGCCCATATCAAAACTTTAAATCTAGGGAACGCTCAGTGCCTAATGCATAGGCCTACACGTGGTTTCCGATACGGAGATGTAACCAGTCAATGGTATATAGTAGGAGAATGGCTTTTCCCATATTCTTTCACCTTGTCGTGTTCTACCTTATTAGGGCGTCTCATAGTACAAGGCTATATTTGAGAATGTTGTGTTATCTCTTGTATTAGAGATATATCGTACACAGTCGGCAATTGTTTATTTGCATCTAGATTGTTCGAAATTCCATGACTGCGTTTCATAGGCTCTGCGGGCTTGCTTGGATGTTATATTAGGCAGTTAAAGACTTCGAATGGCGGCTTGCCAGTATGTCGCCAATGGAAATTATTCGTATAGAAATAATTACTTCTCATCTTATTTAATATATTTATTTAAAGCACTTTGCTTCAATATTAGCGTACTGCTAACTTGATACGAATCTTGGTTACAATGGCAACGTAATAGTGAGAGGAATATTAATTTAGAGGTTGGCCATTTTGACGTCTGGCCTCCCTGAAAGCTCCGACGCTTCTTCACACTTTTTCCCGCGAGAATCCTCGTTACGTCACATCCAACGGCTATATGCAGATTTGGCGCGAACTGTCGGCCAATTAGAGATTTTCGTGATTAACCTATATTCTTTTTTCCGCGCGTGTATGTCCTTGACTTGAGGAAGAAGGGCAATCCGTAATGGCGATATTTGAAATGCTAAAAATTGATAGACGCGGCCGGACACACGTCAATTGTTTTTCGTCGCACACAAAATATTTATTCTTGCCCTAAAATCAAGTATGCATCTATTACTTAAACTACGCCGACTCTCATCATATTTATTTTCCTTTCAAGAAAAATGACTAAACTGTTTCTTTTGTTGCGTAAGATCAAAGTACGCTAAAAGCTGCCCTTTTCATTATAATATGAAGCACTTATGCGTCTTAACAATGATTATTTACTTCTTATCTAATTCCAGACGTTCAGAATATTTATCATCAGAAGCAAAATCTTGTAGTATCTGGAGTGATATTTGCATTTTAAATATGAGTAAATTAACGTTGAAACATGTGATGACTATCTTCTTAAATATTCAAATCTTCTTAATTTCGGTTGTTTCGTGAGAATAATCTTTATGCCGCAAAGATAACTGCAACTAAGATCGTTCAAAGTTGCCGAAATCATCATTTTAAGCGGAACAAATCCACCATGAAATGTGATTCACAAACTGAGTTTTTAATTTTTTATTAGTAATGCTTAAGAACCCAACTGACTGCAATATTATCGTATTCCTAGCTATTAATAAATATCTTAATAGCTCTGATATATAGTGAGCCTCACTTCAGCAAATTCCCATGTTTCAATTCATTACATACTTACATTTCTTTTTTCGTAGGGTCTTCTGTGGACGAAGGCGAGTTTTTAAACATTAGCAAAGTGAGCAGGCTTCATATGGGTGCCTACCTTTGCATTGCATCTAATGGTGTCCAGCCTTCCGTAAGCAAGAGAATAATGCTCAATGTAAACTGTAAGTACATATTTAAATATATTTTCCTTCACATGCTATAAATCCATTACATACGTATAGCATACACTGGGTGAATTTTAAATTGAAACGCATATAAACTCGCGTTTGGTTAGTCTGAAAAAATTGCATACGCAAAAGTCATGGTGAGGTGTGATTATTTTCTTGTAGTAGCTGATATAAAGTGAAATCTGAAAAATTACGATGAAGACTTTCTATGCTTTTCTACCAAGCAATTATTTTGAAGGAAAAAAACAAGCAATTTTACCAAAATTTATTCATAAAGAAGGATTAAATTGTTTATAATGCCTAGAACTCGTGCTTACAAGGAATATAACTAGTCAACTAACTTTGAGAGTGGACAGATTATTGACTTCTACGAAGCCAGATGGTAAACTCGGCGTATAAGGCTACACATCAGTCGGAATAACACTAAGGTCTAGTGACGTGTCTAGAAACGGTTGATAGACGGCACCCACATCCGTAAAATCTGGAGTTAGGCATGGAAGGTAACTGGTCAGCGTGAGGGTTATCGCATTCGCCCTTAAGTTCCAGCTACTCCTACAGTCACGCTATGGGCCGTATAGTGAACACTGATGCTTTACATCAGTTAACCCATCACACTGCAAACGATTTATAATCTCCTTGCTGAAATAGAGACATGCGAATCAGTCATTGCGCTTCTTAGAACTCACCTCATCTCCTTTTCGACTATGTTTATTTTAGTGCCGCTTCCGAGATACAAAGAATGCAGAATGGCGTCAAATGGTCTTTGACGAACTTCGCCTTTTCTTAGGCTTTGACAATGGCTGCAAATACACACGTGAAAGCAATATGGCGAATGGAACAATTAGCCAATTGTGTCTAATGGCACAGAGCTTTAACGCAGGACATTATAATGTAAGGATCGATCAGATATGGCAGCCAGTTCAGTTTGGTATACATTACAGTCAATTTAAAACTCATCCGTATGTTGATGGTATCTTGGAGACTAGTGTGGTTTACGCCTTATTCGATAATAACGCGCGTGCACCTGTGGCAAACGTCTTACGGGACTGTCTACGGGGTACCAACATGCCACAATTGCACGCAAGATCCCCAAATTATATTAAAAGATTATTAGAAAATATCGGAGGCAGCATTGGACATACCTTCAAGCTCAAACATAAACGCCGCTGGCAAGAGCAAATCTTTAAAGCGGTTCAGCGTGCAATAAACCAAGATTATACGGTATTTATATGATCTAATGACGTGTCAAGTAGCGCTAACAAAGGAGGAGACATTTCTTATTAACAAATATCCCGGTAAGTTATATTTTGCACAATAAATACGTTGCTTTGTTCTTTAAATAGTACCATGTCTTATTTACTGCTTAGCTAGTCTTGTCCATAAGGTCCAAGCAAATTGCATGTCCTCTTCTTGTTGTTGCACTTTCAATTTTATTCGATGTATATTGAACAAAGACATTAAAAATATATGGAATAGAATAGTTAGTCTTTTTAAAGTATTTTACCTCATATATATATCATTTATTTACTCAAATTCACATGCAGTTATTCTGAATAGTATTATATCAATGACCTATATTTCAGTACGTATAACAAATATGTTGAGTTCATTGTTCATTGATCATAAATCTGTTTAATCTGTTAAGTTTTATATTACGCATTACGATACAGGCTAATCGTGCAGCAAACTTTAAAATAGCAAAACTATTTTGATACAAATAAAATGCTTTCTATCCATTTAGTAATCTCTTATTTACTTATTCGATATTTTTACTTGAGTAAACTTTATAATTCAAATGCTATATTCATACAAAATAAACGTTGAAATGAACATTTGTAAAATAATATGTTTTTTTAGATTAGGCTTATTTTCTTTAAAACCATAAAAGAAATTGCGTTTCTGATGGTAAACCCATTCCTACTGACCCAGTTTTCTATTTTTGAACCCGTCCACCAAAACCAGAAAAACAGAAATAAAACGATGAGATATTATACCCATCCAATATTCTCGTTCGGCTAAAACTTGTCCATGTGCATTATCTAAGACTCCATATTTCGAAAAAGAAATTGTATATCGAGAAAACAAAGTGCCTCATATTTAAAACTGAAATGTAATTTTAAGTAAAAAAGAACCTCTTTCGTTCAACTCTTTCTCAATTTTTCGTTCGTCTCTTATAATATTCGGTAATACAATAACTTAATAAGCATATTATTTATGAAAAAGTATTGCATGTCTGCCTGCCTGTCTGTCCTCATGTCCGCCTGCCTGCATTACTTGAGGATAAATATAGATGTATAGTGTAAGTATAAATTTTATAGAAATATTGAACCTCAATTACATTTTTAAATAATTTTATATCATGCATATTTTCAGTGATTTTCGCTATGATTTAATCTTAACCTATATAGCGACCATTTAATTTCACCTCACATCCAAATACATTAATATATATAGATTACAAATACTTCATATCTGTGTATTGATTTCTAAGAGGTTGGATAAAATTAATATTATTATCTAGTGCTTTTCTTTAATATCAGTAGGGATACATTAATCACACTCTGAGCATGAAATAAAATATCTCCGTTGCCTCTTATAAACCTAGACCTAAAAACAGGGTCAGATTACCAACTAGGCATGCAGGCCCGGGACTAGGCCCCCCATTTGGAAGTGGGGCCCAAATTGTGTTTTCATAAGCTGACTTTTGGTTGCTCACTTTTTATCAGTATCTAGAAAATTTTTAGGTAAAAGCTTACTTTTTTTGGGCTATTTTAGATAGTTTACCAGAAATTTGAAGAGTTTTATAATGAGTATACGTAAGTACTTATTTTTATATGCTTTCAGACGTCCCTTCTAAATCTGTCACCACGCGTAAGGAGGACCCCAAATAATACTGTGCCTATAGCCCCTATATGTCTTAATCGGGCCCTGCGCAAAACTGCAAAATTATAATATGCATTTACAAGTGAACGGATACTGCTAAACTTGCCACATTTAAAGTATCCGTTTTCAGATGCAGCAACCAACTAATATATATAAATTATAACTTTTGTGAATTGTAATATATTATAAAATATGGTTATTAAACACTTCATTTCTTCATATCTTTCGAATTAGACACAGTGGTATGGCTAGCTAGCCTCAAGGGCATAGAAGATACTATATATATATCCCACCCTAATATTCTGCATAATACAAACTATTATTTTAATTTAATCGTTTTAATCAACATTCCATATAATTTATATTTGTTTGCAATCAGTAGAAACTCAGTTATTTGGAAGTTTGAGACTATTAGCGTTCTGGATTTCTGATCTGTTGCTTAAGTTCATGAAACAGGGCAACAGTGCGTTAATTTTTACTCTCGAAATTTCCTCGATTGTTCTGCAGTTATTACCAGTTCTGCTTTCTCTTTATGGTGCATGGTTTCATTTTTCAAGACAATACTTAGTTGGTTAACGAAGGGGGAGGAAGAAAAAGGAAGACGTTCGACTTTCCGAGCTCGAACTCAGGATCATGATAGTACAGTTGTGTCAAAATTCTCATTAAACCAATCAATGAGCGCGTTTTCCTATCTACTATAAACGAACGGACTGGTTCAGTGTTTGGTTATCAAACAACTTGGAACACCACTAATTTGGATTAATCAAACTCGCCTTTTTACAGCAATCGATAATTCTATTATATTTATCGAATTATTACTACACACACTACTCTCTTTTTGGAGCATAAAGATTAATTTGTCGGGACAAAAGTAAACTTTTTCAATAAAAAACAAAGGAAGAATAAGTAACACGTTTGCACCCGGGATTTAAATTCCAGAAGGTAGCTTGTGACGAAACTAGACTTTCACCAATATACGAAAATTCTGCAGCTAGTTGTCAGTTACTAAACGATCGGCCTTTTTCATAACTTGAATTCTCATTTATGAAAGCAAAACTGATTTGAATTGCGGAAAAAAAAAAGAACGTTTTCATGTTCCCGATTTTGAACTCGTGATTCCATATGGAGAGAGAGAGGGCTCAATTTTCGGCGATAATTTCTTAGTAGTTATTGCACTTTTTGCTGTTCTGTTTTACCACATGGTCTTATTCTACAGGGCTGAATCAAATTATTAAAAGAAAAGCTCAACATTCCCATTCCCAGGATCGAACGCGGAAGCATATTAATGGCCGAACACGACGTTCGACGTTAATTGTCATTCTTCAGCCATTTTTCTATCATTACATGGTCTGTTCTTTTTCATGGCTAACAGTTTTATTTGCTAAGGATAAAATCTAATTGTTTATCTAAAGTCAAGAAAAGGACGCTTGCTTTTTTTTCTAATTATTACGCATTCTGCTTTTTTATATGGCATAGGTTTTCATTTGCGAAAACCAAACCCATTGTAGTGAAGGCGAAAAAAATTACATATTTACATTCCCTGGGTTCAACAGAGAACCCTATATAGTAAGGAAAATCAATATTCAGCAAAAATTCTACATTTTTTCAGTTACTTCATATTTTGCTGTTCTTATATTGCAGATGGTTTCAGTTATCAGAGCAAAGCCAAATATTATAAAGAAAAAGAAAACTATCATGCATTTCCGAAATCGAACTCAAGACAGTGTTTGATGACACTGCTTGAATTTCGGCGATAAGCTATAATTTCGCAGCTTATTTTCAGTTACCACACGTTCATCTTTTTAGCATATGGTTTCACTTGTAAAGGCAAAACTAAAAGAAAAAAAGCACGGCTTTCGAATTAGAGGAAACGGGTTCAGTACCACGTACTATGAAAAAAATACCCGATCTATGGGGATATTTACTCAGCTGTTTTTCAGTTATTATGCTTTCTGGTTTCTGTTTATGGCAGACGATTTTGCTTACCAGGTAAGCGAAATCGTTTGCCTAAAAACTCAGAAATCAACAGGTGATTTCGCTTATCAGGGTAAGTGAAATCGTCCGCCATAAAAAGTAACAAGAAAGCGTAATTTGGCAGAGGGTCTCGCTTATCAGGGTAAAACAAAATTATCTAACTAAAGAAGAAAGGAAAAATATCTCCATTTTCCCTTGATATACCTCAGGACCAGGTTTAGTAACAAAACTCCACTTTCGAAGATAATCGATAATTTCTTAACTATTTTTCTGTTATTACATGTTCTGTTTTCTTCTTGTGGCAAACGGTTTCAGCGTCCATGTAATTTATGCTTAGATGTTGCCCCTACCCTCCATTGAAGAGGCCAATGTCTGTAAGGGCGATTAAATTAGGCGTGCACCAGGGCGTAATCTAGTCTTGGCTCTACCCTCTTATAACAATTGCTGCAAAATTACTCTAAAACACTTTGGACAAACCTTATAGGCAAATATAAGAAAATATGATAAAACGATAATGAAAAGAACTGTGCAATTCCTATATAAACTTAAAACCATCTCGATGTTAGTTTCGTAAGAGAGAGAATTGCTTACATGTTTCCAGATTCGGGCTGTTTAAATGCAAGTCATGTCTAAAACTCTCATATGTCAATATTTGTTAGAAAGATGAGCAAAATCCTTAAAGTTTACGATGTAGTAAATAGTCAAAGAAGAAAATTGTTAAGGAATAAAGTCCACAATTAGAAACTGTTGACTTTATTTCAAGGAAGTCTTTCTTTCAGGCAAGGAGATACGCAAACTAGAGTCCAGGAGAGAAAAGCTAGTGACGGTCCATATATATTTTCCATCATATAATTTCAAATACATTGCTCAAGCCTTTTCGTTTTCCAGTAAGAGGAAAATGCCCAATGCGGACTGCTCTTGCTTTAGTTATCATATATTTTCCCCACCTACGAAGGAAAATCTTTGCTTTTATGTAGGTTCTGAATTCCGTTATTTATAAACTTATTATTTATTTCTTGCTTTAATTAGTGAAATTAAATTAATTAAAGTACCTGCAAGTTCTTTGTAAACATTGCTCATATTTTCAGGACGTTTTAAAGTAGATATTCCGATGCTTCCCATTTCGAAATCTATTTTTTGAATAATGCTGTATATAGGCCACGTAATGGCAGCTAATTGGAATTCGACTCTCGAAGATTCTTCGTAAAGAATAGGAGAAGAAAGGAAAAGAAAGTGAAGTGAAGTGAAGGGAAGGAAGGAAGGAATCATAAATGGTTTGGAAAAATATAGGTCCACTGCCCTACGGTGACTTTGTATTCGTCTATTAGGTTATTAACCTTTGTACGATTCTCAATTACATTATAGAACGCGTTCCATCTTCCTATCCACCGTAGTGTTTGGAGTTTGATTTCCTGAACAGTAGACGTTTGGATATCTTGGAAAACTGAAGATTTCAGTACAGTATGAACTTTGCTGCTCTTGTGCCGTAAGAAACAAAAACAATAAAGTAATGCTGCACACAATGAGCGCCTAAATTTAAATAATCTACAAGTGTACTTTATGAACTAAAAATCCTTGTGTTAATATCGAGATAACGTTGAGAATTGGATTAAAATTTGCTTTCGTAGAAAAACAAAAGAGGTGTTGAAAGTTGAAATTTTATGTCCTATACTTCAGATGGGTGAGGAGCAAAAGCCTGGATACCTTTATTACAATTGGTTAAATTTCAATCTTTATTAATTATGAACTGTAAAAAATATAATTATAGATATATTTATTTTAAGTATGTTCCGAGAATTTACGTATAAAATCAAAATAATTATTTAATTAATCATACGCGTATAATACATCGAACACAGTCTTTGTTGGATATTGTTACCCTTCGCAAGAGCAGCAGAGTTACCGAATAGTTGGCTGAGAAATCCTTCCCTGGGCAGTATTTTTTAAATTTTTGAGGGATTCAATGCGCTAATGAATGGTTTTTGGCAACCCAAGTTTTCCAGCTCAAATTAGAGTTACTCACGACGCAACCATCTCAATGTTTAATATACTGTAAAGAAGAAAAAGAGGTATCTCTCTATGAAACAGAGCGTCATACCAACTATTTTGCCAAGACTCAGAAGACAATATCCTTATCTTCATATAAGCACGTATAGGAAATTTTTATCCTACACAGGGATAGCAAAAATACCGAATGGTTGGCATAGAATAATATAGTGATATCTTCAAACATATGTACAAAGATAAAGCACCGCGTCATGGGTCTGGGTGCTCTAGTTGGTATGGCACTCTGTTCCACACAGAGATGTCGCTGGTTCGACAACCAATTGTCAAAAAAGCTTTCATATCATGAACCCAGTCGTTAAAACGTACTCTAATGTTCTTTTGCAAGAGAAATTCAGTAGATTGATTTCCATACTACATATTAATGAAAAGGGTCAGCTCACAAAGTGAGAACAAAGTTCTCTTGTAAGACATGAGATTGCTACCGAGTGCGTGAAACAGAGTCGCTTTGCCTTTCTGAATAACTTTTAATACATTTACATTGGCGCGAAACGCCGTAAGGCGATTATGGCTGTTGACTCCTTATATTAAAAATTTGCATAGTTAACTTTTGCCAGAATTCCGAAGGCAGTTACCCCCCTGACTGACACTAATTTAGATTATGAAATTACTTGCAACTTGTTAGGCATTACAGGTCAGAAAACAAAAACATTGAAGGAAATATACCCAATGAACAACTAAATATTGACTGGTACAAAAGCACAGTTATGATTCGGGGACGATAACAGGCAAAAATTAATTAAGAAAACACAAATTTAAGTACAAGCATCATTTTTAAGCCTCGCACAAAAACAAAAATTATAAATAAGTGTATAACTAGAGAATTCGTTCAATTTAAGAACCCACAAATTTCTTTAGGTAGGATAATGTTGCACAATATTAGTCTCTTCTTTCACACTGGAGTATTTTGTGGCAAATAATATTCGTGCAAATGTCATTTTCGCCGAATTAACTCCAAAACTAAAATATAAATTAAAAAACTTTATCCTCAGTATGTTTATTCCTTGGGAATTCCTCTTCAATTCAAGCAGCAGAAATCAATCACTGTAAGTTTTATTAGTTTTTTCTAATTAGGTTTCTAATTTAGTTAATTTCTAAATTTCGTGTGCAATTTGATTTGCATGTAAACAAAGAAAATACTGTAATAGAATTACTTTCATTGCTATTTTTACACTTTTATATTCATTCACAAAAATATTGCGCCATTGTTCCTATCCATCAAATATATATATATATATATAGGCCTATAACGTATAGAACCTCATTTCTGTGGAGGAAAAGTCTTTCCGTAAACAAAGTTGCTGTGATCTCCATTTTCATTTACGTGGTACCAAATTTAGTTGATTTAAAACTTAAAATACATCATAACAAATTTTCGAGAACAGTGTTAAGAAGTACGAGGCTGCTGCAAGGATAAGCAAGTATTTTCTATATCTGTCTCTATATTAAATATATAATTGGCATTTTAACACTATGATATGAGAAATAATACTGTTCTAAAATTTTAATGAAAACTAAAAGATCAACGATTTCTATTTCAACTTCGTGATAAAAGAGTCTTCAAATAGAAGAATATTGAACAAAAAAAAATGTGGAGGAATATTTTAGCTGAGCCATATCAGAAAGGTCGGTGAGAGGCATCAGAGACCATTGAACAACCAACCAAAGTTATTGTTCTCTATATCATTATCATCTAATATCCTTTATCTTTTATGTGAAGAAGGAGAAAGTGTATAGATTATACGACCTGGCATCTCGAATACCTCCTCTTAAAAGTGATACATCTATTTTCTACCAATTTGAATGCCCCTTAACTTCGATGTTGAAAGCTTCAAGCTGAATATATTTAGGGCGAATTGCATCTCAAAACCATCAGAGAGCGCAGCCCCTGATTTCGTAAGCAAACATCATAACCATTTGTAGTTTAAGCAGCACAAAATGGCTACAAGAATCATAACATTACCATCCCTTTTCTTCCATCAAAGAGATACTTTCGGAAAAATAGGTGTAGCGAAAAAACACAAATAGGAATATTCTATCAGATAAAATATTTGCCTTCGGTTAAAAAGGTTTACCATATGAAAGATTGAAGGGCTAGTACGCGAGATGTACCAGAATTCCTGGTGTATAAAGGATTGAGATATTTTTATCCGCTCTATAATTATACATTTATTTATACAAGGAGTTCGGTAACTATCGCATAAACTCCCTGCCATGCGAATCTTTGGATAATTTTAAGACAAAATTGAAGAGGGACGATTTTTGATTGAGGACTTCGTTTATGAATTATAGCCATTTTAAATTGTGTGTCTAAAAGCCAATTCTGCTCCAAGGTAGCCTACTTTTACGTCGTTTCAGCCAATGACGAAAGCTGCACCCCTTGGTTTCCCCGCTTCCAGAATAAAAAGGATTTAACTCGCTATTGTAAAGAATTTCTTGGTCACGTGCTATTTAAATTTAGGGCCCAAATTTTAGTCGGCCCCGCCTAAAAATTAAGAGCCTTTTTATTAGAAGAATCCAGCTTGAAATAAAAGTTAGCTTTTGCAAAATGCAGTTACGTAGCTAAATTTAAATAACACGTGACCAAGAAATTCTTTCTCATAGCGAATTAAATTCTTTTTATTCTGGAGGCGGGGAACCAAGAGGCGTGTCTTACATAATTAGATGAAACGATGTGAAAACAGCTATATTGGAGCAGGATTGACTTTAGATACAAATTTTGAGCTGGCTATAATTCATAAACGAAGCCCTCAATCAAAAATTTTCCGTTCTTCAATTTTGCATAAAAATTATCCCAAGATTCGCATGGCAGGGGGTTTTTGCGGTAGTTACCCAACACCCTGTATATGCATATATTTATTTTGATGATATTTTATGTTATTTTTAGATGCATATATAGCAAAATTAATAAAGAAATGAAACGGTGTACTAATGGGAAGATACCAAACAAATCAAGATTGAATTTTTTGACAGCAACGATATTTGAATCATTTTACTGAACTTCAAATAATAATTAATGTCCTTTTCTTTCAGTGAATCTTAAATCCTACTTTAGTTCATTTGTGAAAAACAAAACTTCTTAAAATTCATGTGCCTGCGTTGTTAATAGCCAAAAAACGCTTTCGGTATCATTTTGAGTCTTAAATGTAAAAAATGAAAAATGGCTTCTTTTTTATGCTTGCTAAACGTAAACGCCGCTTTCATAAATTGCATTTATTTTAATCTTAGTTTACACATAATTAGAAGCAATTGTCGTAAAAAAGGAATAAATTCGGCACGCAAAATATTTATGTGGGCATGCTTTCTTCTAAATTTTGTTAATAAAACATCAGCGTCCATTTAAATGTCAAAGATTTAAGGAAAGAAAAAAAAATAGTTTTTTCACAAGTATCAGTAAAATTGAAGACATATTCTATATAATAACTGTTGAGATATGTTCTTAACGAGCAGACTTATTCAGAAACTTATTAGAAATTGCATTTTAATGGTTGGATCATTTTTCAGCTATCCTTTTTTGATCATTTTAATTTCCCCGAATTCTACGAATGTTGTCTTGTTTGGAGCGAAAAGCTATTGACAAAAAAACCTGTTGAAGCAAAATTGAGAGTGAATAAAATTTAAATTTTAAGCGTACAAGACAAAATATAAGATGATAATGCAATGCACATGCAATTAGAGTATGCAATTCCAATTTAAGGAAAACATAAATAATGTATTGAGCTTTCTTAATTTGACTAAAATCATACTTCAGAAAATATAATTATGTACCCAAATATGTGGTTGAGAGATATAATTATATATTTGTTACCTACATTTAGAATAAAAAAGCAACTATATATAAGGGAAATACAGCTCAGCCCTGATATGCGTGTCCTGTTATTTTCTTCAGTTAATTATGTATTTACTGTAGAACACCAATTAGCCAAATTGGAGGGAAAGGACCACTTCGGATAGGTAAAATTCCAAACAACCCGAAAAATCAGATTTTGGTGTAAAGGTGACAAAAAAGGGACTACAAGACTTACCTAAAAAAACAAGTTCAATTATATGTTACTAAACTATTATATTAATAATGAAAAAAATATGAGCGTTTTTTCAAAAACGTTAAACGAATGTCCACTAGAAGAAGTAGACAATTTTAATTAAGTTAATTAAGCGATGCTCGGATAATCGAAATTCTACGGTAAGTGTAAGTTACTTACTCTACCTATTGCTGTACTGAATTCCGTAAACGTTTATTACAATATTGATTTCTGGAACTTTTCATAATATTAATTTTATATTAGATATTGGTTTCCGTAATTGCATATTAAAATGTATTCATTGTTAAATGATATTTTGAAGAGTACATCACGTTAAATTGAGTATAATTCTTTGTAGTGATAGACACATTTTGAGTATATTGAGAGAATTACAGCGATATGCCTTATACAGTGTACTTATATAATTCTTGTGCAGATTTAACGTTGATAACTTTTCAAATAAAAGTCATAACATTAAAATAAATGTAATATTCATGCCCGTATCCAGAGGGGGCATCTTAGTGCCCGGTTCCCCGAAACTAAATTTTTAATGGGACTTGGCTACGGCCTTGCATGCTTTGATTGTATCGATACATGCTGTTGGTTGCTTTTTGTTTGTTTTTTGGTTTTACGGCTCAAAGACTACAGTGGTCATGCTGCGCCGGGACCTACTGTTTTCCGAGGAATCCGAACCTCTTAAGGCCTAGGGAACCAAACCCCGGACTACAGTGAGCAGTGCGATCTTTATGAGATCTCTGAGTAAGCGTTCTTTTTGCACTGCTGGGAGTCGAACCCGGATTAGCCGCGCAATAGGAGAACGCGTTACCACACTGCGCCACCTTCAGGGCCGATACACGCTGTAAAAATTTTTGACCCCCACGAAGTTAAATCCTAGCCTAAATCTGCACAAGAATTATATAAGTTTTGGTAATATTAGATAGATTAAGCATCATTCTTTTTATATAATTTGCAATTATAAGTTAACATTAAACACATGTTCTCCATCTTTGTCTATATAATCGAAGCTGCGTTTTTATTATTAGGCTCATGCTCTTTCCAACATCTTAGTTGTGATTTCTTGTATAACTTGATCATGTTTGCTGCTTCAGAGCATCCGAAAAAGCTTAGCTTAGAGGACTAAGGTCGCAATAACTGAGAATATCTTAAGAAAAATTTCGATAGAATATTGCAAATTATAATAACTCAAAGAAAAAACAAACCTTAGATTAGTGACCAAGATAGAGGTGTCTTTGAAATAACAAAATGTGGAATGATTTTAATTATATCACATACATATTACTGCAAAATATATTATACTACTACATAACTACATATTAAACTAACATATGTTTAAGATATCCCATGTTATATTCATTATAATTTTAGGAATTGTATTTAAAATGTTATTAACTTTTAGACAGGCACAAGGACTTTATAAAAATCTATGTAAATCTCTATTTATGTGTTACTAAATCAAATGGCGGAACTTAATATGCATACTACAAAGGGAATATAACATTACCTCTTCTGTATGTCGCATGTTCGACTTCTATAAGGATAGGAAGCATGTCAACTTTAATCTTTGATAGTTGGTTCAAGAATTTGTATGTGCATTTTAAAAATTTCCATGTCTATCTCATAAAAAAAGCATCTATAGGGTAATTTGCTATCAGGAAGATAGTAGGATAAAGAATAGGGATCTCCCTTTGTACATAATGCATTTTAAGGGTTTACTTTACCGAGTACCAACAACATGGAGGATTTTTCTCCATGGACATATGTTTGTAATTTATGAACATCCTTTATAAAAAGTAACCTTTTTTATATACGAGCACTCTAATCTTATCTTCTATTAAGACTTCTATAAAATTACATTTTATATCTTCAACTCTTCACTGTTGTAAAGCTCTGCTGTAAGGCAATTTGCTACTGACTGTAAGACATACGTTTCTCAAATTCATCGTTTCTATTTTAAGTTTGAGAAGAAATTTGGGATATAAATGCGCACTCAAGGAGGATCCTGTTAAAAAAATTAAAATTTTTAATTATTTTTACGAAAACTGTATAAAAAACGTGTAAGGACTTTACAATCATCTCCACTTGAGAAGGGCAATAAAATTACAGTCTATGCTATAAATTATACATTGAATAAAATACGCATGACATTAACATAATGAGGGAACCAAATTATAATATAAAAGAAAGATAAATGTGTGTGTGTGGGTGGGTGGATGGATGGATATATATATATATAGAGAGAGAGAGAGAGACAGACAGACAGACAGACACGCACGCGCGTAAAACAATCTTTGTTCTTTCGTATTGCGCGATGAGCACTGGAGATGCAAGAGATCTCAAAACGTACAAAATGCTAACATATAAAGCATAATTCACCACTGTATGAAATTAACCGAATACTTAGAAAATTGGTTCTTACTCAGAAAATTTTCGATACAGCCTAAAAAATTGGATTGTCTGTTACCATTACGTGAAATCATTTATTGAAACAACGAAACAAATCACTTCACTATATACTCAAAGCACTCCACAAAATCCAGCTACGTTACGTCAGTATAAAATAGCATACCTTCTAACGGCTAAACGTGCCGAAATTTTTTTTTCTGTTGATTTTTTTTCAAGCAACATATTGTCTATTTCTACCAGAAATGGAGAAAGTTCTCTAATTGCTAGCTTCTAAGTTTAACCAGTCAATTCATTTAATGGTAAGTTATGGGATATTTACATTCCAAAATATTGCCCAAATGTTAATTTTTTTAATTTCTATATTTGCTTCAACTTAAACTGTCAAAAATGACAAAAAAATGCATCTTCGCACTTTTAAGAAAATTCTATTTCAAGACAAGTGTAATTTACCTGTAATTGATTTGACAATACCGAAATAATAAAATGATGCATGTACTGAAATAACTCTAAACTCTGTGCGTTTGTTGTAAGTTGTTACGTATGTACAGATAAACAATGGACTAGATCCAACTTGATATTGAATTTTACCTGATTTACATTTACTTTGAGGGGATAAGACTGAACGGTATACAGATAGAATGTTATAATAGCAGCACAACAGTGCTACTGTAAATCAACTTGTTCATTACTTCCACTGCAAACAATTGTCATTCCAAACTCATGCTTTACCATCAGCAAACTCTAAAACAATTACAAATGCACACTATTTACTAAATACAAGACAAATATACATTAATCGATAGAGACCAATTCTCAATTAATACGTTGTCAGAAAGCAATTTTCACATAAATACGATATTAATAATATATATTATATTTAATAATGCAAACAAAGTACTCATCTGGTGACCGTCCCCTACCTGCATTGTTAGGAAATGGGCTCGTCTTTTTCCAGTTTCCTTTAGTAATCCTGCAAATTCCATTTTTTAACATAGCCTGCTACCTCGAAAATACGGTGCCAGAAATGAGCATTTATTATACATTCAAGATTAGAATGCGGTGCCATAAATAAGCATTTATTATACATTCGACATTAGAATGCGGTGCCAGAAACAATCACTTATTATATATTCAATATTACAATACGGTGCCAGAAATAATCATTTATTATACATTCAACATTACAATGCAGTGCCAGAAATAAGCATTTATTTTACATTCAACATTAGATTACGTTGCCAGAAATAAGCATTTACTATACGTTCAACATTAGAACCTATGTAGTTACTTCTTCCTCTGGATTAATAGTTTTCATTGAATTTTTTATAAATTTCTTAATTTATGATCGACACCTATATATATTCTAATTTTTTCATTATGTGCTTCTGCTGTTACTTATCAACTTTTTAAATATATTTTCCGATTACACAAAAACAAATTTTCTTGCAATTTGTAAAGTTTCGACAATTTTATTATTGTTTACTTGAATGTTGACAAATTTTTATAATTGTGAATTAATACAATAGAGCTCTTTCTTATAAAAACAATAAAATAATTTTTAACGCAAACTCTATCATTTTATTTTTTATAATCATCAATACATCTAGAAAATATATAATATTAAGTTTCTTACCTTGCATTTTGACATACATTTATAATTTGTTTTTATAACATCACTGCAATTTTTCTTCAAGTTTTAAATCTATTCAGGGTACATTTATTCCAAAACTTCGTTCCTGTATTTCTTAGAGAGAGAAACTCTTCTATCAGGCGAATTTCTTTCATCCTCTTCAACCAAACAAAATAACTTGACATGTCATTAAAAAACGATTATACGTCAACTTGTCCCACTAAGTCCTATTACTATGAATTTCTTAGACTCAATAAGCCAAGGCTTTAATTTATGAGAAAAAGATACGAGTTGAAAATTATGTGTGCGGCTATTAAATTCATTGTAGGTGTATCTATTGTCTGTCTAATGTAATATTGCAACGTTTATTTTCCGCAGAATTAGGTCATTTTTTCCAAATGCTGGAAATAATATTTTGCTTGGTGTTTTAGAGACTTACAGTGTAATAGATACTTATAGGTTTATATAGGGTTGCAATACTTTGAAAAATATTCAGAAAAAATTCTTAAAAAGCAAAGAAAATATTTCATTTCATTTACGATTAATGAAAATTTTGATTGTGCTTATACAGCAGCAATCAGTTGATTTAATTAAATATTCGCTTGAATTTTTGCGCCATTAATGCCAATGTCACCACCGAACTCCAGTTGATAAAATAATACGAGCAATTAATTTTTCATCGAAACAAATTAATTTAAACCTGAGGTCACTACTGACAAGATAAAGTCCCGTGGTGAACGACGTGAATTTAACACGAGTGGTGTCATTAGAAAGCATGTAAAAAATTATTGGACAAGTATTCGAGCTTTCTTCATAGTGCACATTAATATCGGTGTGAGGGGTCCCTGAAAATCAATAATTGTAACTTTTCTTGACATTTTAAATCACTATACATTCGTACTCAATGATTATTTTCAAAAAATTTTTGTTGCATTATATACTTCGCTTAAATTCATTAGACACACATTTCGTAAATTTTCACACATTCCATATTATTCATGGTACCGATATTCGGAAATGGGCCATTCAAGCTTCATTGCGTTTTCCCAAATTCACATTTTTTGCCTCGAGCAAGTGGCTAAAACGTTTTGTAAATGCCACAGTACAGTGCCTAGAAAGGTGACAAAACTAGTAACCAAAAAAAAAAGAGTAACTTCTCCGGATAAATTCAAAAAGTCGCATCGACTTTTTAAAAAAACATTTTTGAGCTGCTTTTGAAATATCCCACATATTGCGTATTTAATACCGATCAGCGCGATTTTAATTATAAGCTATCAGATAGCCGATCACTCTCTTTCGGTGGAGAAAAAATAACGTTAGGCTGCGTGTCATCTCCGACGAATAAATGTAGGCATTCATTTATCGTTCAGCATTTAATAAACGCTGACGGAAAAGTGATTGGCGACGTTTTTTTTATGCCTACATGAAAGTTTTTGTCAATTTGGCAATAGTGTAAAATCTTCCCTGTTTAAAGCTTCAAATGTGATTTTAACTTCTAGTGCATTGGGGACATTGACTACAGCTCTATTCAAAACATTTTTAGATGAATGTTTTTTAAAAATGTTACAGAAAATTACCTTCTTTTTCTCGGTTTCCGGGGGAGTTCATAAAAATCCCTGGATTTTAGAAAAAAGGTGTGACATTGATGGTAAACCAGATGGCGTAATGAAAATCATTCCCGAACATACAACCCCACTGTTTCAGCTGTTGGGTCGTTTTTTCTTTAGAAAAATAAAGCACATGACTCGTGAAATCTATTGTCACGGAAAAATACCTGGAGATGGAAATGAGCTTACAATCAGAAATAATATTATACCATTGCAATCCTTGGTCCACTTCCAAACCAGCGTTGACAGTTTTCGTCCCATGATTAAATATGCTTGGTTTACATTGGGATTACTGGAAGATGATAAGCCTGATGGTTTAACATATGTCAGGTTTGTTTTCCGCTAACGCAAAAATCATGCGACAAAACACCTCTCTTCAAAAATTACCCATTTATTAAATGTAGTCGCTGCCGAAAGCATTTGTGTTTCCCATGCTTTTGTGATTTTGACACTATTAATTATGAAAATTAATAAATTTCACTTAAATATGTAAGAATCAATAATAACACAGGCATCACACTTTCAATATAAAAATGATGTAAATTAACATTTATTTATTTTTTAAATGCGTCTGCATTCAATTCACTATAATAACATAATTTTAATTCCTTCGTTGTAATAGCCGTAAAGGCTATTTATCGATGGCCGCCAAATATTCGCCAAATCTACAATCCATATTACGTTATTTTCCAATTTGGCCCCGGTTTTTAAACTCTCAAAACTGACTAATAACAATATATGATAAAAAAAATTACGAAACATGTGTCTAATGAATTTAAATGAAGTACATAATGTAATAAAGAGTTTTTGAAAATAATAATTCGGTACGAAGATACAGCGATTTGAAATATCAAGAAAAGTTAACATTTTTGTCATTCCGGGACCCCTCACACCGATATTAACGACCACTATGACGAAACTCGAATACTTGTCTAATAATTTTTTAAAAGCTTCCTAATGACACCACTCGTGTTAAATCTGCGTCGTTCACCCCGGGACTTTACCTTGTCAGTAGTAACCTCAGGTTTAAATTAATTCGTTTCGATTAAAAATTAATTGCTCGTATTATTTTATCAACTGGAATTCGTGTTAAAATCCGCGTCATTCATCCCGGAACCTTCCATTGTGAATACCACCTAACTTTATCTCCCATATATTCGACTAAGTACCTCCGCTATAAATAATATAATCAAATGTAATATAAATATAATTAAATGTGATATAAATATAATTAAATGTAATATAAATATAATTAAATGTAATATGAATATAATTAAATAAAATATAATTTATTTGTTTACACATATTTTACCTAGGTTATTGGAAACGAATTAATAGAACGTATGTTGTTATTAAACTATGCGGCCAAAGCGGTGAATTCCTGTTTCACTCTTGAATTCTAAATGTTGAAAAACTGTTGCCTAATTGAGCGAGCATTATTTGTATTAAAGTGCAAAGTGAATATTCGTATGCGTGAAGGGAGACGAAATGTGGAAATTCATATTTGATGTACAATTATATGGGAATTAATATTTGATATATACATACGTAGAAATGATATTCAAAATTATAAAATTGTAAAAGGCAATACTTGATATAAAATTTTTGAAAGTAATATTTAATATAAAAATTCTAAAAACAATATTTAATATTAAATTGCTGAAAATAATATTCAATATATAGTTATGGAAATCAGTGCTAGAATAGTATTTTATTATTTTTTGGCAACATTATCAATGAATTGCAAATATTTCAATGCGCAAATTTTGACATTCACGTTTTAGCTGGAACTAGATTTTTTTTCTCCTTTTTATCTATTGTTTCAGATGAAGGGTGGGTGCAAAAAATCTTAGCCAGCTCAATTCTCCACGAAAAATTATAAAAAAAAGACATGCGCGGAGCCGGTGGTTTCGTCTGCTGAGACTGACTTAATCCTAAGAAGGCTAATAACACTTCACAAACCTTAAATACGAAGAAAGAGTGCGTCGTTCCTGTGGCTTTCCGAGAAGGTTAAGACACTCCGGTTCATAAGGAGGGTCCCAGGTTCGAATCCGGCCCAGAAAGGTGTCTCTTTTTCTTCCATAAAAAAACCTCTAGTTTGAGCAAAAGCGCGGCTGTTAAAAATATTAGCCAACGAGCGTTTTGATATTGAGAAAAATTTATAAAAGGGAAAACGCGATTGCAATAAACTTTAACTTTCTTTATTATTAAGCAGTTTTATGATGAGGTTATGCTAAAATAACAGCGCTTATTTTCAAAAGAAAACTTTAATAACACCTACTTTAAACTTTATTCATTTAATCAAGGGCATAGTAAAAAACACGCCATCATGTGTTTGCTAAAAGCCCCTCTTGTAAACATAATTTCCCATGAATACGTTATCGTCAGATTTAAAGGCTCTAATGACCCAAGGTACTGGCAAAATCTCAAATGCTTTTTATTATGCGTTTCCGGTAATAGCTATCACGCAGATCAAGGCCCAAGGCCTTGGGAATGAGGTGAAATGGACTTTTTTTCATAAATTTTTACAAGGTAATAAACGGCGACGGTCGTCACTTTTACAGGCAATAAATATCTCATCAGCGGAAAATGACACGCCCTGTTAAAGCTAGCAGATTTCAAAAAGTTTTTTTGTCGATTTCGTTGAAGAAAGCATTTGATTAAAAAATTTTGCGTTAAAGCAATGCGCAACAGTGAGAAAAATGTAACAAAGAAATCTCTCATCTCCTGTGCCATGAGTGAAATAAATCTGATATAAATCAAATATAACACTAATTGTTTAAAGGACACTATATATATATATATATATCATCATATTCAACCATTATCTATCCACAGTTGGATGAAGTTATCTACAAATGCTTTCCACACAAGTCTATCCTGAGCAATTCGCTTCCACGTCACCCCAACCTGTTTTCTTATTTCATCCACCCATCTAGTTTGAGGACGTTTTCTAGGTCTTCGGTGGTCTCTTGGAATCCAGTTCAGAATTTCTGTTGTCCATCGTTGATCAGTTCTTCTTGCACTATGCCCAGCCCATCGCCATTTCAGTCCTTTTACTTTAACAATGATGTCCTCTACTCTAGTTTGTTTTCTCTCACCCAAGTGTTCCTTTTTCGATCTCTCCTAGTTATTCCAAGCATGCACCTCTCCATGCTCCTTTGCGTTGTCTGTAACTTTCGTATTGCTCCAACTGTTAGACTCCATGTCTCTGATCCATAAGAGAGGACTGGCAATACACACTGGTTGAAGACCTTTCTTTTTAGACACAAAGGCAATTTCCCCTTCAGGATAAAACTGTTTCTTCCAAATGCACTCCAGCCGAGTTTAA
>QLNU02015360.1:247490970-247501021 GCA_006491805.2 Dysdera silvatica
AGTGCCATCCTCTCCTTTTAATGCAATGATGTGTTTCTTCCCAATAGACAAACTCCCTTTAACAACCCTAAGGCTCTTGTTGCTTTCAATGGCCTTCCTTACTAACTCACAATTGAATTTTCTTATATCTTCTTTCATGTTTTTGCGCAAAGTTTTGCAAAGTTCTACATACTCGATCTTGCGACTGGTATTTTGATTGTCCACCTTCATAAGTCTTCGCCTTTTCATGAGTTGTTTCGTCTTCTCAGATAATTTGCTATTCTGCTTTTTACATATTACACCACCAATTTCCCCAGCAGTTTCAATTATTGTCTTAACAATGTTTTCATTTGCTTCTGAGATGTCAACTTCTTCAATAAGTCCTTCCAGTGCAGAAAAGCGATTTTTTAATTCCAACTTGAATGCCTCGGTATTTTCTTTTAATTTCTTTAAATCCACCCTCTTACATACTTGTTTCCTAATGAGCTTCTGCCTTTCTAGTTTAGTATTTAAGTGCATTTTACATCTCACCATTCGATGATCACTTCCAGTATTAAATCTGTTCAGTATGCTGCAATCTTCAATAATTGATTTCTTGTTTGCCAGTATATAGTCAATTTCGCTGGTTCCTCCATTGGGGTGTTTCCATGTCCATTTTCTTTGCGGTTTCTTCTTAAAAAATGAATTCATGATGCTAAGATTTTCAGCTTCGGCAAATTCTATGAGTTGATCGCCACGTTCATTCCTTTCCCCGTATCCGTATTTACCAACCGATGTCTCTCCTTGTTCCTGTTGTCCAATTCTTGCATTAAAATCTCCCATGATGAGCTTGATGTGTTGTTTCCCCTTGGTATGTAGCTGTTTGATTTCTTCATAGAATTCCTCAACCTCCTCGTCGGTATGGCTTGATGTTGGTGCATATGCCTGTACTATCTGAAGTTGGTATCGCTGGGTTAGTTGAACAACGAGCCTCGCTGCTCGATCTGACGTGCTTTCGACTTCAAGAAGGTAGTCTTTAATTCTTTTGTTGATTAAGAAGCCAACACCACTTGTTCTTCCAGTTTCCGTTCCTCTATAATAAAACAAATGTCCACTTTTAAGTTCCACCAACTCTTCACCTTTTCTTCTAACTTCACTGAGTCCTACAATGTCCCATTTGATCTTGTCAAGTTCTTCTTCCAATTCTTGAAGTTTTGCTTCAGAAGCAAGGGATCGTCCATTATACGTTGCCAAGGTCAATAACAAACGGCAGCCTGGGCCATTCCAGTGATTCTTAGCACCCCCTGCTTTCATGCCACGCTGACCGCTGCCTTGATCAGGAGCACTCCAGCACCTGGAGACTAGGGGCCATGGTTTTTGGTGTATTAGCATATTGGAGGAATTAGCCATCATTTCACCACGCTGGCTAGACGGGTTGGTGAATTAGCCCTCCCCTTCCGCCTTTCCATCCGTGCAGCAAATATTAATTTGCCTCTTGGATAGAAAGCCCAGCCTGCACCACTTGAAGGCGGGGTAGGACACTAGGTTACTGGCCCGGCCGGTTCCACACATCGTCACATACGTTCAGCGTGTGGGTCTCCTTCCAGTTAGATACCAGCAACCCTTTTGCAGGCCATATATATATATATATTGTACAAAACGAATTATTTTTTAAATTGTTTGAATTTTTATTTTTTTTTCACAGTAAGGATTATATGTAATTATTGGTGCTTTTAGTTATATTGTAATGGTATCTTATGAAATCTTTTAGATCTCACGCCGTTTAAAGTGGAGATTCGCGAGAGAATTATGCAAGGAAATTGAATTTTAACCTTCGCTATTTTTGGCCCAAACTAGAGTTCTAGTTTGAGCCAAAAGCGTGGGTGATAAAATTCTTTTCATTTCATGAAATCATGTCCGCCTTAATAATATAGAAAACCTTTAATGCTTTGAGATATTTCTTAACATCATTTGTACTCTTGTAGTTGTAAAGACCTCAAACCCCCTAACTTGGATGAAAATGGAAATTTACTTTCTCCCTGCAAAATTTCAAAAGATTGGACCCATACGTTGCAGTAATTTAAGTTTTGTAACATATAAATGATAGCCCCTATTTAGGCAGTCGTAGTTTTAAGACTGATGAAAACAGCGTGTTTATTTTTGGCCACAGGAAGATATAAAACAGCTAGATATACTAAATTTGGAAAAACACTCTGTTTAAAACTTCGAAACATCAAGTTGTGTTGTTTCTATGAAAATCAAAAAATATTCATAATCATGCCCTCGAAATATTTCGCGTTGGAATTAGCGCTTTATTTAAAACTTTGAATACAAAGCAAACAATTTTGCTTTTCAGCAAGTCTTTTGCTCTTTGCAAATTGTTTGCATTCGGCTGTTGCGTCTGTTTATCTTCGCAAGCAAAACTATTTTTTCAACAGTGCTAAGGGTATTCGGGTAATTTTTGAGCGAATGCCTAAGGAACATAATTTTAAATTTGTGTGAGATAATCTTAGTATATAAAAGAGCAGACGTGTTCAGTTTTTTATATGAGCGTGGACGACAAATGAAGACTAAACCAATTATTTGCCAGCAGATATATTGTAAAGTTGGTTAAAAAGTTTCACTCCATTTTACTCCTCTCATATGTAATAAACGTATTATAAATTAAATTCAAGCAAGGCTACTCAAATATCGTTGTCACCAAATAAAAAGTTTCATAACTCTCTGAGACATTTATTTTGTTCTTTTATAACTACATGCCCCAAATGGGCATGTTGTGTCTACTTTAATGTTATTTTTTAGTTTCTAATAAACAAAATTAGAATGAAAGTCTGAAAAGATCGACTGAAGTCAATATATATATATAAATTTAGCGGGTTTCATTTAACATTGGATCTGTTATTGTTTTGCAATGTCTGTCACCAATAGAAAGGTCAATCAGTGAGTGATATCTTTGATGATGATGTTCTTTACACACGTTGTTTACACATCAACGTTCAGAGAGGAAGTCAGAATCACCTTGCCAACTTTTGGTGAGTTGAATATTGGAAGTTGTCGAATTGAAAGTTGGCGAGTTGTAATCTACTTCCATATTCTAACTCTCTAACCTTCAATTTCCAATTCGCCAATTTTCAACTATCCGATTTCCAACTCCCTAATTTCCAATGCATAGTAGCGTTTAATTGCAATACACACTGCATGACAATTTCTAAGGAAGAAATGGTTGATTCCATGCAACGCTCCCCTCCCCGCACAACAAGCATGCAGTTCCAGAAAATCGAAATAAACAGGCTACTCTAATGCAATTCCTCTTATCTCTATGAAAGATAATACCATGCGAGCTGTTACTCATGCAAAGACAGAAGCACTGAAGCTTGAAGATAAAATCACGTTGTTTGTTCTGGAAGATTGAGCTGTAAATTATTACTTAATATGTTGGTTCACAGCAAAAATCGGTTGGAGAATCTCTTTAAGACATCATTTGAGTGTGTATGATTATATACGAGCAATTGGATGGCTTGAGGTAGGACAAAGTGTCCCTTCGAAATTGCGACAGCAATACTTTTGTCCGAAAGTGTCAGTTCTTGATTAAAAGAAAGCTGATGAGTCTAGAGGAACTGCTTTGCTAAGACATGATGGCAAGACCGTAGCCAAGATTTAATTTCGGGGGTTCATAAATTTTTACAGCATGTATCGATACAATTACAGCATGCAAGTCCGTAGCCAAGTCCCATTAAAAATTTAGTTTCGGGGGGAACCGGTCCCTAAGATCCCCCTTGAATACGGGCATGCATGGTGGAGACAAAGAAAGAGTACAACAGCTCACGATGACATATATGTTGCCCTTGTAACGAAAAGAAACGGAAAGCCAGTTAGCTACAGAACTTGAAATTGCAACAGGGACTTTTGTATCCGGCAAAACCATCTCGTCGTTTATATCATGTTTACCTGTTTTTACGTAAGTTTGTCGGGTTCATTGCATTAACAGCACGCCATTGTCAGGGGAGATTTCATAGGTATAACAACATTTGCATTGGGATCATCAAACGTGGTCAAAATTGATGCTAGATAAATTACGGTTCACTATCAATAATGATAGTAGACGTCAGCTAGTGTGGCAAGAACCGGGAACCCGTTACGCTCAGCAGAACGTACATGAAGTTGATATTTCTGGCTCAGAAATCAAGGAATGGGAGGGGATGTTATGCATAATGTCAGAACACCAACCTACATCTTTGCTATGGGTTCCATTACGGCAGTATATTATTGTACTACGGTACTCATGGGCTATGGTCGTTTTTTTCCATGGTTTTGTCCATGGATGACAATGCTCGTCTACACGGGAGAGCTCGGATATCTGAGACGTTGAAAAGTAAAGATATTGAGCATATGATATGGTCCCCTAATTCTTCAGGTTTGAGTCATTGAGAATACCTGGGACGTTTTAAATAAACGTGTGGGATTAAAAAACCTTCCTCCTCGAACTTTACAAGACCGGAAAATTACCTTGAAGGACTATTAGAAATATATATACATATCTCTTCTCGATAGTTTAATGAAAAGCATGCCAAGGAGATGCATAACGTGCATTAGTGTCCGAAGGAAACATACTTCCGACTGGGACACCCAAATCTGTCGACATTAACATGGGAGAGAGAACTTTCCGAGACTATACAAAAATTCTCCAAGGATCAATTATGTGTGTTTTTGTAATTTTGTTTTTCCCGTTGCGAAATATATACCATTTTACTTAATAAAAGTACCACAGTACCTCTGTTAAATATTTAGTAAGTTTAATTTTCTACAACAATGCCGACCATTAATCATGAAGAAAACTTTCTCTTTTAACAATTGTCAAGTAGTATACAATATTTTTTCTCGAAAGTGTTGTAACCAATAGTGGGCTAAAATATATTAAATGAACAACACAGCCTAAGCAATTAGACTAATCATCTAAGGAGCAAATATATTATTACACACACATTTCACTTTTACAAGATCGTTGTATTTCATTTGGATACTTTGTTTTATGTTTAAGCAGTTAACCTAAACCCTCAACATCCATGCTTTCTTAATTTTCATATTTCAAGGGAATTTGGGTTTGCCTTTCATCAATGACGGAAAGTGAATACTTTCGTTATTTCATGTTTACTTAATAAAACTACGTCGCAGTAAGAAATATTTACCAAAAAAACTAAATGGAAAAGCATATATGGAGCAACTAATTTTTGATTTAGTTACGGAATATGGATGTGATAGTCTTTCACGATTTGCAATAAAGTTGGAACATATTTCTGGCTATTGACACGGTTCATTTTTTGTCCGTTCAACGTTGGCAGTTTTGGGCTTTTTGAACTCATACAGAAAGAATTTATTTCTTCGGGGAATTAATGTAAGTACTTTTGCAACTACCTACTACGCCCATAGCATCGATTGCGTGACCATTCAGCATGTCTTCTACGTCTACTGCATGTTTTTGTGAATTGTTAATGCAAGTATAGGATTAATAGCCAAGAAACATCAACATTTCTGCTTCAAAAAAATAAGTATAAACCATTTGCAGGAAAACAGGCACGTGTGGCATGTCAATGAAGCTGTTGGCACGAAAGCTTAAGTGGTTAAATACACCGACAAAATGTCAACTTCTCTTAAGCGAACAATAAGGACATTTACTCTACATTTTCCCGCAATTCTTAGAATAGATATAGTTACAATAAAGACAACTTTATCGGATTTTTTCGAATATAAATAGGACTTGTATCATGTTTCGATTGCGTTTTGATGATTAAAACCGGTTAGTGTCATCCGAGTCATAACATTTCTCAATCCTTTTCTTAATGAGACAATCAATAACGACCTAATCGCGATCACTGAATCGACAATATGTAGAAATTAGGAAAGGCAGTTTATAAAAATGAGAAATATACGTAAGAATTCCTTATTGGTGTGAGTGTGATATTTACGTTAATTTTTGAATGAGAGTCAAGAAACACAAAAATCTAGTGGCTAAATGCCCATTATCAATTTTATATCATGAATTGTTTCATAGGTATAAATATAAATTGTGTATTTTTAATCCTATTTTCAATACTTGTCGAATAGATTTTTTTCCAATACTTACTATTTAACCGTCTGACCTTTTACTGTCCAAAAGTCAAACTGTGGGATAATGATGAAATTGACAGTCTTTCGTCAGGGCGCCATATTAGGCGACTGTCGTCATCCTGGTCCACAGCACGCAGCCAGTTCTGAAAGTGGTCACCCCCTCGAGGGCTGACCGCGCCCATTGTTGCTTAACATCGTTATTTAGACGGGAACTTGCGTTTCCAGCGATGCCAAACATGAGAAAGAAAGAACTGAGAGTGTTGAAAAACATCATTTATTTGTATTATTTTAAGTATACACATGTTCTGTAATTTAAATCACACAACAAATATTAGAACTTACTTGCATTTCACAATAATTCATGCAATGATATGAAATACTTTTTATGTGATTTTATTTATATTGTACATTAAGTCATGCTTGGACTGTAAAAGAAGTAATATACGTACAATCAAATATGCAACCAAATTATGTTTTCTGCAAAATATCCGTTAAGTACTGCACAAAACATGATTGCTTCTTTCTTTATCTTGGAAATCTTAATTTAAAATCTAAAACTTCGAAAATTGGAAACTTTTTTCATATATAAGCTTTTAGTTAGATAGCTAAACGTCTTAAGCTAGTCTATAGAAATTTAAATATTAGCTGTTGAAAATACGTATATCATATATATAAAGTACATATATAATCATACAGTATTTACTTTACAGAAAAGTTAACGTTGCTGCATGTTAAGTTTTTGCTTACAATTTTACAGCACGAATTTATATATAAATACATATATAAATTTTGGCAGTAATAACAAAATTATTGACATAATTTTCAAGGCTTCAGTAACTTAAAATTGTCAGTTTAACACGTTTATTTATAACGCAGTAATTTGATTCGGAAACAAACAGTATATGACTGGTGAATGTTTTACTAGATACTTCATTCAAAAAATAATAATGTATATCAAAATCAACTGCGATTTTCTGTTTTATGTATGGACATTTTTAAGTTATTATTAATCATATTATTATCAATAAACGAATCTTATATATATATATATATAATATTCTTCTCTCGATTCGTTTATTACTATTTAATGTTCCCTTTTTTATTAGGTGTAAAAGATGTAAGTTTGACAGTCCCTGATAAATTTTGCTTCTTATTTCTTTCTCCCTCAATCTGAAACTCTATTCAAGATGCACTATTTATAGTATTGGCCTGGCGTGCTGAGGAAATTTAATGGTGGTCATTATTCCTACTTAAAATACAATTTTGTATGTGTGTGTTTGTGTGTGTGTATATATATATGCGTGCGTGTGTGTGTGTGAGTAAGTGCATATGAATATATGGATTGGAATTTCTGTAACCCACATATTAAAAACCTGTAACCTCACTTTAGGAATTCCTGCATACGTCTATGACTTCGTGCTTTTTCCGGTCATCTTTATTTGATAAGCAATGCCTGTTATGGCATAAACTCAGTAATTTCTCAGTAGTAGGCCAATTATCTGCCTAAATACTTTTCGTTCCTGAAAATTATATCACAAACTTGCACAAAATAAACTAAATCTTTATGAAATGCAATTTATCAATCTCTTTATAGTCTTATTGTTTAATACACGGCGCGAAATATTTATAAAATGTTTAAATCATGAGAGATATAAAACCTTAAAACAAATCTATTACAAAGTAATAATTAAGGACAAAGAAGGCTAAAGGCGAAGAAGAAGCGACTCCCTTCTCCCTCAAAAATTGAAATAAAAATTGTGATTATTTCTTACATTCAATTTTTGTAAAACACAAATCCCCGGGAATTTAGTGGTGAACATACCGCCCATCTGACATGCGTGTTACATCACAATAGAAACGTGATAAAGAATCTTTATGGCCACGTAAGCTAAATGTCAAACTTACAATTAATTTTGCAGTACTAATTATACTTTAATAATTTGGCCCTAAATTATGACAATTGTCATCCTCTAGTAGTGTTATCATACACGAACTCAATTTATTGGATAAAAGCTTTTAGTAGTATCTGAAATGTAAGTAGAAATCAATACCGAGCGGGATAAAATTGCTCGATATTACATATATCCTGTCTAGACTAACCTGAAGATTGTTTAGCTCAGCTTCAGTTTTCAGTGTCTCGTCTATGCTCTTACTGATTTGATTAATTGAAATTATGATAGTTGCAGTATTAATCAGGATACGATAATGCAGATATTTGTTCAGTAACGTATCACATAAGAAAATAAAGCACTTGCAACATAATAAAGTCAGGTGTTTATCATCTGTATGATCTAATAAAACTCTGCAAGTTTAAACTCTAAAAAAATGCCAAATATTTTATTAACCTCACAATCCAAACATGCATTTAATAAAATTATCAAGAGCTCAAACCGCTCTATGGAAAATCAGAGACCCTGTACATGAATCAGAGTTCTGTTATTGTATCATACTATGTAGCACATTCTGATTGAAGTCTTAAAAATTTCTGAGAACGTCTTTAGCCCTCTTAGTAAAGTTCCGAATATAAGGTATTTTTATATGTATGATAAGAATACGCCAAACTAAAAACAACCAAGAAAACGTACGATAATATGTTCAATATAAGATATTATTACCCTTCACAGGGATAACACAATTGCCAAATAATGGTCAACACAGAAAAGCCTCCGGGGCGAGATTTTTGTGAGTTTTTCGTGGGGAATCTGAGATCAGGACGGTGTCTCTTTTTCTCCAAAAACAAAAAGCTCTAGTTTGAGCTACATATACGTGGGTGGAAAAAAAAATATTATATAACAAAAAAAATATTGTATAATATGTTCAATATTTAATACACGCTTACCTTAAGCTGTGTATCTTTTTATTGTTTATAACGGCTGATATTTCTTACCCAAAACAAAATGACCCAATATACTAAGTTATATATAATAGGCTGAAAAGTCTTCTATATGTTATTTAGTAAAACGGTTAGGACATTAAATACTAGATATTAAGGATTTTCTTATCACTTTTACATACATTTTCCAAATACACTCCGTAAGAAAGCAAAAAGAACACTCACAGAAACTTGCCGAAATATTCCTTTATTGAGTGTAAGAGTTATTTTCTATTAATCTGATATCTTTTGCTTCGTCTTCTCCTTTCTAGTTGCTCCCATGATCTGGATTCCGAATCAATTAGTTGGTGCGCCTCTTGAGACAGACGTGCTATTGGACTGCGGTCTCGAAAGCCATCCCAAATCGGTGACCTATTGGACGAAAGACGAAAATGTCATGATTCTTTCCAATGCCAAATTTGATTCTGTGCTTGTGGATTCTGGTCTTTACAAGGCTCAAATGCGTCTCAAAATCAAAGATCTGAATCCCAGCGATTACGGTTCTTACACATGTGTCGCTAAGAATTCCCTTGGAGAAACAGAAGGTACCATCAAACTTTATGGTAAGTAGACTTTTTATAAAGTAATCTTTCCTCATCCAAGAATATATATATATATATATAATATTCAAATAGATTAAAAATTCAGTTTACATAATATTTATTTTCTCAATCACTCTTGGCAGAATATTACATGAAGTAGGGAGAATATTATATAACTACGTGCGTGAATTTCAGATCTAATTCTTGTGAGTACCATAAAGTTGTAATATTAAACACATGCATATATCCTCAAAAATATTGTCCTGTTTATACATCTTAATAAAGAGAAAAGCGGTCAGAGACTAGAACTTAAGTTGTTAGAGCACTCGACATGACATGGAGAGGTTCGGATTAGATACCGGATTCTCCGACTCTTTTCTCAAAAATTTATAAATTGAAAAATTTATAAGATTTGATACATATATATATGGCCTGCAAAAGGGTTGCTGGTATCTAACTGGAAGGAGACCCACACGCTGAACGTATGTGACGATGATTGGAAACGGCCAGGCCAGTAATCTAGTGTCGTACCCCGCCTTCAAGTGCTTCAGGCTGAGTTTTCTATTTATATGGC
>QLNU02015360.1:247514340-247525721 GCA_006491805.2 Dysdera silvatica
TTTCCCAGTAGTGGTTTGCTTTGAAATAAAAAGCTGGGACAATATTTCAGCGCACAGCACCAGATGAGTTAGTTACCTGAAGACTTTGATCAGGCTTGTAAAATTTTCTTAAGTGTGTCTTTACGCACGTTTGCTAGAGGATCAATCATCATACTGGGAAAGACGTTTTCAGGTAAGGCAACAAAAGCATTGTGAACTATTGAGGCATAAATAATGGTGTGGTGTTTAAAAGGTAAATACCTTGAGAGGCAGATGGCTTCAAAGAGATGCCTAGACCCATCATTTATGGAAGTATTCATACGAATTGAAAACAACAGAACTGGGGCATAAACTGTAAGTGTGTAGATCACCATAGTCCTGAAACTTCCTGCAGGCAGAAATGTACAGTCGGAGTATTTTGTTTGCAGTAGTTAGCCAGCGAGCTTTGTGGATATGCCCATAATCTGTAATACTGAGATTGTGGGACTACAATGACCAGAATCTACTGCTCGGGATATGCCATAGAAATATTTCTTGTCTTTGCTGGAAATTGCACTGTTAATATATATAATACTCTTAGTAACTGAACTACAGACAAAAACTCAATGCCTTAAGAACGTATTTAAAGCATATTTTCCGAAACCGGTTATTTCGCCGAATGAGGCAGTACATGGACTGCTTTTTAAACCTAATTGCGAAGAGATCGGTATTAAATTCATCGAAAAGCCCGTTGCAGCAGATGTATTTATACAAATCGAACACTACGCAGATTAAATTAAGAAACAATTTTTATCAACATTTTTTAGGCGTTGTAATAGTAACGCCGATGTTATGGCTGGCTAGATATGAAACGTTCGTAAGGGATTGAGGTTTTATCGTCTGTAGCTCAGTTGCGGGAGCACGTGGGAGGATTGTAAAGGTCGAATCAGGCCCCACCAGAGAAAAAAAAAAAAAAATTAAGAACGTTTAATCATCTAACCATGCCATAACATCGGCGTTAACATTATGACGCCTAAGAAACGTTGATAAAAATTGTTTCTTTATTTAATCTGAATAGTGTTCGACTTGTATAAATATATCTGCTGCAACGGGATTTTCGATAAATTTAGTACCGATCTCTTGGCATTGTGGTTTAAAAAAGCGGTCCATGTACTGCCCCATTCCGCAAAATAATCGGTTAGGGGATATTTAACCCTGACCATGTCAGCGATTAAAGCTTCAGATGTAACGACCCTGGAAGTAAAGGCCAACTTTCCTAACAAGCCAACATGTCAACTAAAATGTCAAAATTTTAGGCGCAGGTTTGAAACAGAAGATTTTGCCCGACCGGACTGAAATTTTTTACAGATGCTTCCGATATGAGTAGGCAAGTTTTCCGTACTATTACGTTTCGATAAGCGAAAATTTTATTTTTTCGGCCCACCGTAATATACAGTATAGTCATTTCTCTCAACCAGGGAAATTTTTTTTTAATTTTAAACAGAGCTTTCGGAACATAATACACTCTATAACAAAAAAAATCGACGCACCAAGAGGGAATTGTCCGATTATGATAAAAATTGGTGGATATGAAGAACATACATAGAAAAAGAAATCATTAAAATTTCAGAACAATTGAATGATTTATTGCAGAGTTTGACCGTTACAAAGGGAGGAAGTCAATAAGGCGTTGGTCCACCTCTGGCCTGGATGCAAGCTGTCACCCGGCGTGGCATAGACTGATAAAGATCCCGGATGGTGTCCTGCGGAATTTCTTGCCAAATTGTCTCCAACTGTCGGGCTAAATCGTCAACATTCCGGGATGGTTGCAATCGCCTTCCCATAGCGTCCCAAATGTGCTCTATGGGAGAGAGATCAGAAAACCTAGCTTGCCAAGGAAGTGTTGGGCAAGCTTGAAGACAATTCATAGCAACACGTGCCGTGTGCGGCCGGGCATTGTCTTGTTGAAACGTAAGTCCAGGGTGTCGCAAAAGGAACGGTAACACAACCGGTCGTAGAATGTCGTCTACGTACCGCTGTGCTGTAAGTGTGCCAGAAATGACCACCAAAGGGGTCCGGCTATCAAAGGAGATGGCACCCCAGACCATAACGCCCTGTTGTGGGCATGTGTGCGAGCGATAGTAAGGGCTCACAGATCCTCACACTGCCATGGAATTCCCCAGACACGTCTGCGGTTGTCGTCAGGACACAGTTGGAAACGGGACTCGTCACTAAAGACTATACGTCCCCAGTCAGCGCAGTTCCAAGTTGATCGAGCCCGGCACCACTGTAATCGGACTTGACGGTGTAAAGGCGTGAGAGGTAAGCGGCGTAACGGTCGGCGCGAGCGTAAATTCCGCTCTCTCAGTCATCTGCAGAGGGTCATGTTGGACACACGTGTTCAGGCCACACGTTGGATAGTTGATAACGACGAATCCGGTGCTGTGACAGCTGCTCTGACAATCGCTCTGTCTTCCCGTTCTGTTGTGGCCCTAGGTCGACCGCTGCCGTCCCGACGCTGACATCTGCCGTTGTTGACCCACTCTTGCCAGCACCGTCCAATCGCCGCATCGCTTCGACCCACATGTCCAGCGATTCTTCGATTCGTCCAACCAGCCTCTTTCAATCCGATATCAGCAGTCACAATGCAACAGAAATTTTGACGAGAATCGCTACGTATGTACACCTGCTGAATGCAGAGTTCCGATGCGCTGGAGTTTCCACTATTCATTCATTGGACACTAAAGTTTAATTATTTGCATGTTCGGTTAAAATGTCTTTGCATACGAAATTTTATTACAACTAGACAACTCCTTCTTGGTGCATCGATTTTTTTGTTATAGAGTGTATATTATGTTTTAAAGTATTGTGATGTACCATATTCGAGAGTTATCATTTTTTCTAACAAATGTATCTTATTAAATGAATCGAAAGAGCTATGAGAAACGTTATGTCATAGAATTTTATTAATTATTTAAAATTTGATCAAAACAGTAAATTCTTTTTATGAAAAATAGTGTTTCACACCCTGGAAAAGTTCACGAGTTAGACTTACACATTGGTAATATAATTAAAACTCAAATCTTATATTAAATCCAATAATTAAAATTCTGAAATTCTTTTAATATTTCAGCAAGGCTATATTGAATTTAATCAATATTAGTTTTATAAAGATAAATTTAGTAAAGATAGTTTTATAAGCGTAAGTTTTATAAAGATAGTTTTATAAGCATAAGTTTTATAAAGATAGATTTATAAACGTAAGCTCTATGATTTTTTTAAGATAGTTTTATAAAGATATAAATAGGGACAGAGATAATTTGAAAACATTTTAAGATATTAAGTATGTTTACGTAATAATCCTCTAAATAACTTTTGAAACGTATACATTACTGTATAACTTATTCACTAATAGTTTTTGAAATTATCAAAATCTCTTCATGCATAATGTTTATAGCGTGTCTCAAATGTTTATGGACAAATACTTTTTTATGATATCAGATGAAATGCGCAGAGAAACGAATGCAAAATATTTTAGGAATACAGCATATCAAAAGATATATATGATACAATATTTAAATTTCATTTAACACTCACACGTATTTTGTGGAAAAATGAAATCAAAAAGTGCTATCCCAAAAGTATTTGGACAGCAAATTAAAATGTCGTCTTAAAGCGCTAAATTTCAAAATTTGCGTATTACTGTGGTTGCTTTATGACGCAATGATGTTTCTATGTAATTTCGTAGCAAAGGTTTTTACTTTTGTTAGTTGAAAATAATGCCACGAAGTTTACATTTTTTTAAGCCAAGGTGACCAAAATATGTCATTTAAAAGCCCAAGGAATGAAAATTGGTGATACTGTTAAACAAATGCAACGAAATAGATCTGTATCTACCTAGTTTTATCAAAAGGTGACAATGTGCCTGCAGAAGAATGGTGTGGATGACTGAAAAAACAAGTGATCAACAAGGCGGGCAAATTTTAAAATTAACTTCTACTCAAGGAAAGTCGGTACGTTACATAACGTAGGATTTAGCTACTGTTATGTCAAAATCTGCCCTTCATCGATGTTTACGGGCAAGTAGAATTCATATTGATCGTAAAACGCGTCGCTCTCCATTGCTAAAACCACATTACAGAGAGATGCGTTTGCTTGGGCCAAGAAATATATGAATTGGACCGACGACAAATGGTAATGCTTTATTTAGTGATGAAAACAAATGCAATCTAAGTGGTCCAGATGGTTGGGCTTATTATTAGCAAGACTTACGATGAGAATCTCGCAATTTTTTCAGCCACCAACAAGGTGGAGCATCTATCATGGTGTGAGCGGCATTCTGTTTTAATGGTATCACTGATATTGCTTATATCAACAGTGTTCTCTCAGTCAACAGTGCTTATGTCAACAGTGTTCTAATGATTATCAAAAAGTACTTCAAAGTGATTTATAGCCTTTCGGAAAAATGTTGGGTGGTGAAAAGTGGATATTCCAACAGGATAACACTTATGTCCACGTCTCTAAATCAACAAAGAAGTGGTTTTTGAAAAATAATGTTATGGTTATGGAGTGGCAGACTTTCAACCCCGACCTCAACCCCATAGAAAATCTCTGGGGTATTAGCGCATGATGTGTATGCCAACAGTCGTCAATTTTGCATAGTGGAGGACTTAAAACAGCAAATATAACGAAGTTGGTCTTTTGAAGCCAGAATTTCTTGAAAAGCTCGTTGAAATTATGCCTGATCGAATCTGTAAATCTTTATTCAAAATAACAGATACTAAATATGAACTGAAAAGGACAAAATGTGGTGTCCATATGCTTTGTGACAGCATTTATTTTAATTCATTTTTCCACAAAATATATGAGAGTGTTAAATGATATTTAAATATTGCAACATATGTCTTTTGATATGCTGTATGCATAAAATACTTTGAATTCGTTTCTCTGCATACTTCATCTGATATTCCAAAAAAAAATGATTGTCCACAAACTTATGGGGCAAACTATACATATTTTTAAATATGTTAACGTTAGTAACAAGCAAACATAATTCGGCTAACATATTTGTACATAACCGGAAATGAATAATAATATGAAATAGACATGAAACGCACTGAAATAGTATACGTCAAATGGAATCAGTGCCATAATACATGTATTACTTTATTAAAATAGCATTTTGCTAATTCTGCTTTAATGCTTTTGATTTATTCTGATGTGCTTATTATAATATTTTTTATTTTCTGAAACCAATATTTTTAATATTTTATTGCAAATAGCTTCAGGCTTCGACAGTTTCCCACCACATTTTACTTTCAAGGATTTTAAAGCAATGCCTAAAAATAAAATAGCTCTTTGAATGTTAATTGAGACTCTTGAATTCCAGGGATGAACCAGAAAGAAAGTCAAAGTCCGGATAATGCGTCTACTTGTGTGCATGGAACAAGGTTTCTTGGAGTCCTCGTGTTATTTACCATTGCCGTTATTTCTGCTAACCAACAATATCAAGAACTTTAATGCTGACTGAATAAGTCTCCAGTTCCCAAACAACGTCTCTGACACCTACTCATCACTTGTAGATAATGTCACGGCGGAGGGTATGACAACAACAAAAAGTGTACCAAGTGTCCAGAAAGTTTGGACGTAGCTAAAACTATGATTTGAGGCTTACAATCTTAATATTTGGACAGATCAATAGAAAAAAATTTCAAAATATAGCCTACCTTACTTTGTGCAACCTAGATCAAATAATAAAATGTGTTTTCATACATATTACATATGATGCAAATTATTAAATAGACGTTTCAATCCTCTGAAAAGATGTTAATTGTGAAATATGGCATGAAAATGTTACCAGGTTCTCTATCAGAGAATCTTTCACAAGGACTTATAATAAGAGCTCGGAACTGAATTCTAGAGACTACATCTGGTAAATGCGTAAGGGCAAAAATGACAAAGAAGATATTAAAAAGAAACTACTATAAGTTATACCTGTTATATTTGACGACGTAAAATTGTCTTGCATGTGACGGTTAATGTGTATCCAATGCTATCACTAATTACAAACCTGAAACAAACGACTTTCTGTACACCTTGTATAACTTTGTATTTGTTTATGGATTTGTAGATTGGAAGATTTAATAGAATGAGCAGGATATGTCAGTGAAGAAATGTTCATCTGAAAGTAAAACATTCGTGGAGAATCCGAAGAGATTTTTGATCTGGTGATGGCCCAAAATTTCGATAAACATTATTATGTTAAGGGTGATGTGTGTATATATTGATAATAACAATATCAGTATGCGTATACATGTTTTTCTGTATATTGTGCTTATTAATAAGTTCTCAATATATTTCAATATATATTTATTTTCCTAATATTTTAAATGCTTTTCCATAAAACTTTTTTAATTCATATATGTTTGTAACATAATCATAAATATTAAGATCATTTGTGTTCAATATTTCCTTTTTTTCAAGTTTTCGCAATCTTACAATTTTCTATGTATGTTTACTTGCATTATGCTTATACCTATATGTATATACACACACAAATAATAACCCTTAAAAAGTGTTGTTTGTTTTTTATTTGTTTTTTTTTTTCTTGACTTTTGCCCACAGTTTTAAGTTAAACTTGTATTGCTTAAAATGTTCGGGATACTTTCGAAGACTAATAAATATTTAGACAAAAAACCATATCGAAAATCTCTATACTCCATTGCTCACATCGTGGGGAAGTTTCTGTATCATACTTCTTCTGTACCATGATTGAAACGGTACTAGGCGCAGTTCAATAGTAACGGATTTTTTTTTAAATATTCAAAACCATTCTAGTTCCAAATAATTGCTGGATGGTCTTACGATCATCTATTATAAATGATCGCAGATCTTTAAATTCTGTCAAAACTTAGAAAAAAATTCCGTTCTATTTGAAGAGCCTATGTATTCAAATAGGAACATTGCTGCCGAATTCTATTGCATGCTTTAGTATCATGGTGTCTTTCAAACGGATATTCACATATTACGTGCCAAAAGTGACGATCATCTGTAACGCATTCTGATAATATATAAATGTAATAAAATAAATATTCACAATTCTTATTCTTGACTTTCAATGATTTTGAGTATTCAGTGCATAACAGAAAATACAAGACATTTCTTATTCCAGTGAAATACCTCTTAACGGACATCTCCACACACGGTCACCCCGTTTTTGCAGATAGAACTTCCCCGGCAAGAATCTCCTTCGCTATAATATCCATCCTTTACGGTCACCCCTCTGTTACGGACAATTTTTTCTATCCTATGAGTGTCCATCGATGAGGGGTTTTACTGTATTTGAATTCAAATTAACCGAATAGCTTGAGTTTAATAATGAATTGGAACAAAAAGTTGGTTTATTATAAAATTCTTGCAACCAGTGAACATGGGCAAACTCGCACAAAAATATTTGCTATATTAAATGAAGCACAGTAATGCTGAGAATCGGTTGCATTTAATTGTGGTAGTTGCATTCTATAACAAAACAAAATCGACGCACCAAGAAGTTGTCCGATTGTAATGAAATTTCGTATGTAAAGACATTTTGACCGAACATGCAAATGATTAAAATTTGGTGTCCAATGAATGAATAGCGGGAACTCCAGCGCATCGGAACTGCGCATTCAGCAGGTGTATATAAGGAGCGATTCTCAATATGTGGTCAAAATTTCTGTTGCATTTTGACTGCGGATATCTTACGTCGACTGTAACAATGCCTCGCCGAAAGATTCGTGCTCATTACGAGCATATGTCAGAGTTTGAAAGAGGTCGTGCTATCGGATTGAAAGAGGCTGGTTGGACGAATCGAAGAATCGCTGGACATGTGGGTCGAAGCGATGCGGCGATTGGACGGTGCTGGCAAGAGTGGGTCAACAACGGCAAATGTCAGCGTCGGGACGGCAGCGGTCGACCTAGGGCCACAACAGAACGGGAAGACAGAGCGATTGTCAGAGCAGCTGTCACAGCACCGGATTCGTCATTATCAACTATTCAACGTGTGGCCCGCACACATGTGTCCAACATGACCCTCTGCAGACGACTGAGAGAGCGGAATTTACGCTCGCGCTGACCGTTACGCCGCTTACCTCTCACGCCTTTACACCGTCAAGTCCGATTACAGTGGTGCCGGGCTCGATCAACTTGGAACTGCGCTGACTGGGGACGTATAGTCTTTAGTGACGAGTCCCGTTTCCAACTGTGTCCTGACGACAACCGCAGACGTGTCTGGAGACGTCCAGGGCAGCGTGGGGATCCTGCCCTTACTATCGCACGCCACACATGCCCACAACAGGGCGTTATGGTCAGGGGGTGCCATCTCCTTTGATAGCCGGACCCCTTTGGTGGTCATTTCTGGCACACTTACAGCACAGCGGTACGTAGACGACATTCTACGACCGGTTGTGTTACCGTTCCTTTTGCGACACCCTGGACTTACGTTTCAACAAGACAATGCCCGGCCGCACACGGCACGTGTTGCTATGAATTGTCTTCAAGCTTGCCCAAGACTTCCTTGGCAATCTGGATCTCCTGATCTCTCTCCCATAGAGCACATTTGGGACGCTATGGGAAGGCGATTGCAACCATCCTGGAATGTTGACGATTTAGCCCGACAGTTGGAGACAATTTGGCAAGAAATTCCACAGGACACCATCCGGAATCTTTATCAGTCTATGCCACGCCGGGTGACAGCTTGATTCCCGGCCATAATACCAATACATTATTGACTTCCTCCCTTTGTAACGGTCAAACTCTGCAATAAATCATTCAATTATTCTGAAATTTTAATCGTTTCTTTTTTTATGTATGTTCTTCACATCCACCAATTTTTATCGCAATCGGACAACTCCTCCTTGGTGCGTCGATTTTTTACAATACTGAATGAACCAATGTCGATATATATATAATCTTTACTATATCTTTCAATTACTGTGCACTATATTTCAAAAAGTCATTAAGGATAAATAACCTACGTCAATACAACTTCACATAATTCTTTGTGTCACAATTTTCTCAGACCACATAATACATAAAACAATTTATTTACTTAAATTTCAATGAGATATAATATTATGGTACACATATCGTTAAATTTTATTTAATTGGCTTTAGCGTTAGTTATGTGTTAGCTATTATTTATTGTTAACTATGCGCGGTCCTCTCGTTAGAATAGAACAAAAGACAAATTATGAAAATAGTATATACAAATTATGATATGTAGCAATGCCTAGATACTATTCTAGTGGTTAAAAAGTACAAATATTTCAATACACTAACTTAAAACACTAATTTCTAAAAATTAGCAGCCGACAAATAATTTACCCGCATTTTAATTCACCAGGGACATATCTGGTAAGCTACAGAAATAATTCCTCTAATTAAAATAAATTATTTTTAATCATTTATATTAATTAAAAGAATTTCAGTAAATTATTTTAACGTCGCAACGTAAAATTTCTCTCAATTATTTCTAACTTAAGATTAAATTAATTTTAAAAGTTATTCATTTTGGTAGCGAGATTATTTTTGAATTTGAAAAATAGTTTAAGATTTTAAATTTTTCCATTTAAATTATATAGATGATAACAAATATAAAATTCTGTAATTACGGACATACTTTTATTATGAGTATGCTAACAGAACGAAGTTACTTTATTTGAAACATATAAATGTTTTAGTAAATGAGTATTAATTTTATCAACCATTTCCTTATGATCATATTTAACTGATGCATGTAATTCAATAGGCTTGTGATTATCCTAACGTTATATTATACACCGAGTGGCAATTTAATCAAGAGCACCAATCTATTAGTAAGTTATCTCCACTTTGTACCCTAGTACTGCCTGAATTCTTTTAAATATGAATTCAATAATGTTCTCAGAACATTTCTGAAGTATAAAATGCCAGGTATTCAAAATAGCCTCGCGCAGCTGCTTCAAATTTAATATTGGATTAGGGCGTGAGTGAAAACACCTCTTTTCACCTCGTCCAATAGATTTTCAATTGGGTTGAAACTTGAAGCTGAGACGGCTTTAGGGTAAGGCCAGGTAGGCGACCCCTAGGGCGCCGCGCCTTTAGGTGCCTCACGCAATACTTCATTCGTTGCATTGATTTTTCTAAACTTTGAAAAACTTTATACGAAAATTCAAATATTTGTTATATTAAAAAATAAATAAAAATAACTTTATCAGTAACAATTTCAAATAGTGTAAAATTCCTTTATTTAAAAAAAGCAGTGAATTACTCGAAGCATTACGTCTCTGCAACAAAAAAACGAAGTTTAATTTATAGCTTACAAATATGTTGGGAGTCTAACAGGTTACGTGAAAAGGAGGGAAAAAAATTAAATAAAGCGGGTATGTGGTTGAAAGGGAGACAACGTTTTAGAGCATAGTTTCAATATTGTCAAAATATTGAGTCTTGTCAATTATAACACGTTTGGATTAATTTAGTTATTTTTTAATTTTGAAATAACTTGATCGTGTGAAAATAAAATGCACCATAATAAAAATTACTGATTTCGTTATTAAGACATACGTGTAAACGTAATTTATTTGGAGATATCGTTAAGCCATTGATCTCATCCCAAATTATCTAACGCGCTAAATACGTATAATGTTAGCAAAAAGTATGAAATATTTACGAACAAGTTTAGGTATGAATAAACTTTTGTCGAACAAGAGTATTATGATTTGAGCAATAATTTACAGCTAATAACAATGATAACAGCCCGAGTAAACCTGCAGATCTAACAAGGGAACCCCTTTCGCTGTTCACTGCATTTAGAGATAAGACCTATAGGAGATGATAGTATTAGACTTCCTAATCACAAGTATGTAATCATTTGTCTGCAAAAATGACATGGCAATTTTTTATGAATATTTGAAGTCCAAAACTGACACTTTTTTCGCCAGGTTTAATATTTTTTAATCGCACTGTATGTGAGCAAAAACAGGTTTGAAGTCTGTAAAATTATGAAGAATCATCGTATTTAACGGATAAACAAAAATTATGTCTCAACTAATCCAAACCGTGTAAAAAAATTAATATGAAAAATGAACTTTTAGCATAGATATTTGCCGACAATGAAGGCTACGCTAGATTTTCGTTTAAAATAGTTATTTCGTATTATCGCAGCCCATGTCAAGTTTCTTTTACATTTCTTTTTCCAAAATATTATCTCATAAGGAAAAGAAACACATGAATATATATAAGCATGCATACATGTGTATGAATAAATGAAATGTATGAATGAATGAATATATGAGTATTCATATACAAGATGTGTGAATATGTGAGTAAGAATAAATGAAATGTATGAATATATGAGATGTATTAATATATGAGTATGAATAAATGAAATGCATGAATATATGAGT
>QLNU02015360.1:247525821-247539945 GCA_006491805.2 Dysdera silvatica
TGCAAAATAAATTCTATGGCACTATCTTCTATATTACCCATATTCTGGGTGTATATTTGAGTGATATATTTTGTTACTTTCCACTGAACTGTTTTGTTTTGGCTCTTAAAATTATCTATAAAATTATCGGAACATTTAAAATCCTCAAATCCCAACTCTTGGCATTTCAGGATCGCCCATCTTTTCAAATCTATATCATGAACAGGTAAATAATTTTCCCTAGCTTTTGTAAATCTGGCTAACATTTCATTTTTTATTATTTTATACTTTTCTATATTTGTGCCCATATTTGATATATATTTTCTAAACCTCGAAATATAAGTAGGGTATTTTACTGTTGGATATCTCCTGTTTGTTTTCTGGAATTTATTTTTTTGACAACTGTCAAAATACTGAACAATTGTTTGCATATTTTCTAAACTGAATTCATTTGCCAATTGATCGCCCTTTACAGTACAGTTATAATATTCGTCACCGACTATACTAATATCACTTTCTTCGTCGATACGGAAATCACAATTGTCTTCAAAATCTAAACTGATACTTTCACTGACATTGTTATTAAAAATTATGTTTTCGATTTTCGACAATACTTCCCGACTTTCCTTAAGTTCTTGATCAGTTATTAACGACGGAAGCGTGTCGTATTTATTAACGACCAAATTCAAAACGGATTGAATTATGTTCACTATATTTTTCATTTTCTCACAATCGGAAACTCGTACAACTATATTGACGTTACACTTGCGGACGAGTTTATATAGCTAGTGGAATGCGAAACTTAAATGTCCCGCCAACTCTTCAAAATTGTCGCCAAATATCTATGCTAAAAGTTCATTTTTCATATTAATTTTTTTTATACTGTTTAAATTAGCTGAGACATAATTTTTTATTTTTATCCGTTAAATACGATGATCCTTCATAATCTTACCGACTTCAAACCTGTTTTTGCTCACATACAGTGCGATTAAAAAATATCAAACCTGGCGTAAAAGTGTCATTTTTGGACTTCAAATATTCATAAAAAATTGTGATATTATTTTAGCAGACAGATAATTCACATTCGTGATCAGGAAGTCAAGCACTATCATCTTCCATAGGTCTGATATCAAAGTGCAGTGAACAGCGAAAGGGGTTCCCTTGTAAGTCTCAGTATTCAAATATATTAATTAATTCTGTTGCAAACACTTGACTTATTGATTAAATGTGATTAGTACATAAATATATGATCATCGGTATGTAACGTATTTAATTTTCTTTTAGTAACTTGCTTATTTCCCCCTCGTCTTCTCTTCTCAATCGAAAACATTTAGAATAGTTTCAAATTCAGTAGGAACCACCTATAACCAGACTACGTTTAGGGAGTTTCCGGATATATCCAGGAAAATGTAAATTTTGTCTGCTATAAGGATTAAGTACGATAGAAGTCAATTGTTTTTTATGAACAAGATTTTACTGGTCGGATATAGTGGGCATTTTTTGGTTCCTCGTTATATGCGGGTCATTTTGAATAATGCCGCCTTGACTAGAAGAATAATGCAGTTAAAGTAAAAATGAAATATATCTGTCGTGCTTATCGAACCATTCTTTAACGATGCGATCCCTGTAGCAAAGAATATTGTCTTATTGAAAATATCCTTCTCTTTCATAACGTATCCGAATTCTGCCATGGAATTAGTGCAAGCCACCGTCTTTTCCGCCAACATGGGGATTCATGTAGGCCGTTTACTATGGCCCGCCAAAAACTTTCCATCAAAAGATTCGACCAATAGCGTGTTTTCTGAAACAATTTTCTAGGAATGTGCGTAAAAAACATTAATAATTTATGTACGCATACGTACGCCTGTGTGCTACAATATTTTTACTCATAATTTATATGCAGGTCAACCATATTTTTCCCGTTCAGACTCTAATTTACAGCTTAATATTTCGGGGCTATCTTAGCATACGTGACGCACATTTGGAAGAGTTGAGTAGAAAAAGAATGAGGAAGAATATTTTAGAAATAGAAGCACAAGCCCCACTTCTACCTATAATCAAGATACATTCGAAATCGGATGATTCACATATCTCTCATTCTGAAACGACACTGCTTGACAATTGCTAAGAAACAGTTATTTTTCGTCATGATAAATGGCGGACATTCTAAGAAACGAAACCCCTATCAAATATACGGTAGTAGTGCTGTGGTATCTCTTTATTAAATTGGTTCAGAGTCTGCTACAGGATAAAGTATAAGATAACAACAACAAATAACTGTTCCTTAGAGCATCTTCAATCAATCACGGAAAATGTTCCTTCCATGAGAATGGCGAGAGATTTGGGTATCTCGGTTTGGAATGTGCCTTCCTCTGATACTAATCCACGTTCTTCTTTGGTGTCCTTTCCACTAAGATGTTAAGGAAAGCTGTGGAAATTTGGCCCCATTGAAGAACACTTCAAGATAATTTGCAGATTTTATGGAGTTGCAAGAGGAAGATTTCTTGGCGCCACACATCTACCCAAAGGGTCCCAGGCATGCTATATGGGATTCAAGCCTGAAGCGTAAGCAAGCCATGTCATGCAGTCAATACCTTCCCTTTCCAGTATCTCAAACACCCGAGCTTTTCTATGTCGACGAGCATTGTTGTCCATGAACAAAATGTTTGAATCCATTGCTACACAGAAAAGAGAAATATTTCCCAGGAAAATCTCGGTACAATAATGTACTACCCCTATGGAACTTGTAACAAAGTTGTGAAGAGGTGTTCTGCTATTATGCGAAATGCACGCACATACTATTATTCCTTGGACATAATAATGAGCTTCACATACGTTCTGCTGATAGTAACAGATATTATCCATCCTCTCACTGCACTATTTAACATCTACTATCACTCTTGACGGTGAACCGGGATTCGTCTGAGAACATAACTGTTGACCACTTTGGATAATAACAATGCAGATGTTCACAATATCACTATAACCTTTCCCGATGATGACGTTCTGTTAAAGGAATGCAACTGACAGGTGTCCTTGCATATAAACCAATTTAATATAGGCAAACAAAATAGTTCTGGTAGAAACGCAAGTGTCTGCAGTAGTTATAAAATTTGTAGTCAATTGGTCAATGGAGTAAGATTTCTGCTTCTTTTCGCTAAAAGGGCTATATATCTGTTGTTCTGAGCTATTGTGATCTTTGCCACCGCCCGTGTGAAGGGCCACCGCCTTGCCCTTGCTGAGCAGGTCCTTCAGATTCAGCAGCAGTGGCGAATTGTGAGTTGGAAATGCAGGAGTGTTGCAAATGAGTTTTATACCTTAAACTAAATTATATCTTTAACCAGTGACCGTGAGTTGAAAATGTGGGAGGGATGCAAATGCATTGTATCTTAAACTGAATTCTATTTTTAACACAGCATGCAAATATATAAAAGAAATTACATACAGCTTAAATGTTTTGTGAAAACTCTCAATTATCCGCGGTAATGAGTTCCGCGAATAAAACAAAAGTGAGCACCATCTGTTGGTGTATAAAGGTGTAATAAATTCATATTAATATGTGTTCTATATTTATAGCTATCATATTTACTGCAAACCAAAATATTAAAACAAAGATTTATAGCATAATCTTTCAACAACTACAATGTGATTTTACCTTCAAGCTTTACTGCTTCTGATTTTGCATAAACAACAAACAGGTCGTGAGACACTCCCTTTGATACAGATAAGAGGACTTGCACAATAGTGCCTTTTTGATTTCTGTGACTACGAATTTGTTGTGGGGAGCTATATGGTATTAGCCAGTTGTTCCTTAACAATCGTGAAGCAGTGGAAAAATAACGTTTACGGTGATAAAATATCCTGTTTTAACCTCTTTGTACGAGGTGTGATTCGAAAGTTTTAAGAATGGGCTTGTAATTTCAAATGGCAGTACTTACAAGCTATTGCGATGGATCTCCTTCAAGGTAGTCCCTTTCTAACTGCATACATCGATTTCAACGATGTGCCCACTTTTGGAAGTATTCCTAGAATTTTTTTTCTCAAAGGTGTAAAGTAATTTCTCCGAATTTGCCTGGATGTCTTCAATTGAGTCAAATTGGTTCGCTTTCAGCGAAATTTTCAATTTAGAAAACAGGTAGAAATCAGCTGGGGGTATATCAACGGAATAGGAGGGTTACGGAAGTACAGGAATTGGGAATTTGGCCAAATATATTCCATGATCGAGAACGCACAATGCGCCGGTACGTTGTCTTGGTGGAGGACCCAGTTCTTGTACCGCCAGAGTGCAGATCTTTTCTTCCACACATTTTCATGTAAACGCTAAAAGACACTTCTATAGTATTCCTGGTTGAATGTCTGTCCCATAGGGGAAAATTTGAGATGCACGATAACCGTAGAATCGAAAAAACAAATAACATTGTCTTCACATTTGAAAGAATTTGTCAAGCTTTTTTCGGTCGTGGCGAACTTGAACCCTTCTACTGCGATGAATGTGCTTTTGTTTCTGATTCGTACCCATAAACCAACGATTCGTAGCTTATAATAACCTTGTTTAACAAATCTATGTCATTTCGGCCCAATTAATCAGTTCTTGGGGCACTTCCAAATCGGTGCTGTGTCTGCTCGTCTGACAACAATTTCGGAATGAATTCCGCGGACATTCACTCATGTTCAAATTTTCAGTTAAAATTGAGTAAACCACGTAGCAGGTCATCAGCCATCTCTCTAATGGTAAGTCTGTGGTCAGAGTGCACTAAGTCGCGAAAAATTTCACAATGTTTCCATTGGTTTTTGAAGAGGAAGGTCGGGCCGACCAGGCGTCACTTTCAATTGATTCACGGCCATATTTAAACCTGTTGAACATGATAAAAACGTTTTACCGGCTCAGACATTTCTCCCCGAATGCTGATTTTAAAAGTTTATAAATCTTCGAAGCTAATTTCCCAGTTTTAAAATAAAATTTGACACAAACGCGTTGTTCCATGTTTTCATCCATTTTGCAAAATCAATAATCCGCACGAAAACACGTCTTCATTCAATAGGATGTCACTCTCTACTGAAAAAAAAATATCGCAGTAATTTTTTGAATACGTTCCAAAGACAAAACAAACTTCCTTTTCCACGCCCGCCCGAAAATCTAGCCATTTTTATTAAGCAGTGGCGCCACCTGCCTTAAAACTTTCCAATCACACCTCGTATATTTCTACAATGATAATATGACACCACTATCTAGAATCGCTCCATTTGCCCAAAGGGAGTAGGGTACTTAATAAAGTAACCCCCAGTGTATAAAATGAATAAATCTAAGTGAATCGTAGTTCCACTTTTGTATGTGGTAAGTTATTAAAAAATTGTTTATTTGGAGCCAGGATATAACAAATAGGTCAAAGGAATACACAACATTGAACAAAGTATATTAAAAGTGGCGTTTATTATTACAGACATAAACATGTTGCTCCAAAGTAAATATTTTTGGAGGCCCACACATTGCCGTAACTAGTCTCAATATTCAGCACATGGAATTTGTCTTGATTTTCGTTTTTTATTGAGGGATACTTTTTTTATAAAGGAGGCTAAATCGCCTATATAGATTAGATAGTTACGCCAATTGTCTCAAAATTTATCCACGTTCTTCACTTTTTCTCGACGACCTACAGACCATTCTTTGACAAAATTCGCAAGAAAAAAAAGTAAGAGAGAGTAAAAATGGGACAAAAAATTATAAGAAATTTGTTTATAAGAGAAATCCTATTATTTATTCCCTGTGCTTGACAGTTTAAATCTAAATCATGTGTCCTTATTTGGTAGATCTTTATTTCGAATTCTTCAAATATTATAAATTACTTACCTCAGCTACTTACCGTTCATTTGTTTTAATTTGTTACTCCGTGAGATACCTGTTAATCAAAGGATTATCAAAAATAGAAGTTACAGTAAAGAGTTAATAATGCGAAGGACAATGCTGAGCAGAAACAGTAATTGCAAATTTTGTCATCAAGTATGAAACTAACACTGCTAATTTATTCTGACACCCAATCAAAATTAAGAGTTCATGCAATTAAATAAAATAAGTTCGTTTATATATAATCCATTTTTATCCCACATCATTCCCTGTGTTTTTAGTGACTGCAATTCTATTTTTTTTCTAAATATTGAAATTTTAACGAGATTTTAAATTTCTCTTTTCATCGTAGTAGTCCTTTCTATTTTTTAATTTTTTGGTAACACTATGAAGCTTCAATTTTTTCATGAATAACGTAAAATTTCATCAAAGAAAGTCATATTAATTGGTCTTTTGAATAGTGTACTTCGAAAAGTATACTCCATCTACATTCAAACTTTTACTTTTACTGCAATACCTTCAAAACTACCCCAATCTATGTGAAAGAAATAGTTAGCCATTAGTGTTCAATATCAAACAGAATATGTATAATTAGGCAGATTATTTACAAGGATATAAATAATATCATATAAATAAATAATATGGAAACAGAATATGTTATAATTAAAATAAGATTATTTATAAGGATTAATTTGACAGTTGATTTCTAAATTTGCCTATAAAATTGCGTAAAAAGTTACTTGATACAGGACGAACAGATAATAGAATAGAAATAGGATAAAAATAATTTTTATTCAACCGATGTACAAGTGGGTGTTGATACATTTATCACGATATCAATCTGAGGATAAAATTGAAATTTGATTAAATTTGGAGAATATTTACAATAATAGGTTAGAGATGGAGGAGAGCAGAAAGCAAAAGGTTGTTGCTATTCTCTTCACCAATTATATAACTAATTAGATAAATTTCATAAATCATAATTTTACAAATTTAAGGTTCCTTAATATGTATTATTTATATACAGGGTGGTCCTAAACTATATGTCAAAAATGTAAAGGCAGGTAGAGGGGACCTAAATAAGCAGATTTCGTATAGGATTGTGTGTGTGTGGTAATGCCGCCTTGAGCCGGTAGAGAGCGCTGATGACTGCGGCGTATAAAAGCGCTTCGCTAGCTGGATTCATCATTTCCCGCACGGATCTCGAGCAGCATGCATCGTTTCACCAATGCGGAGCTGGCCGACATGCATTTCATGTATGGGGCTGCACAAGGAAATGGATTAGCTGCTCAAAGGATGTACAGGGAGCGATTCCCGGATAGGAATCAACCGGATCGTCGATGTTCCTCCAGCTGTTCGCAGACGAATGTGGTTCCAGCACGATGGAGCCCCAGCTCACTTCAGTCGAAACGTCAGGAATCACCTGGACGCTGTCTACGGCCAGCATTTTATAGGACGGGGCGGTCCAGGTCCCTGGCCACCGCGTCCTCCTGATTTAACCTGCTTGGATTTTTTGTTTTGGGGGTCATATTAAAAGCCTGGTGTACGAGAGTCCCGTCACATCTGAAGAAGATCTTGTTGCCCGCTTGTCTGTTGCTGCTGGACATGTGATCGACATGCCTGACGTCTTTTCTAATGTACGCCGATCCATGCGCCGTCGCTGTGAATCTTGTATCGCTGTTGGTGGCCGCTCTTTCGGGCACCTCTTGTAAACTATTAATAAATTTTTGTTTTCTTTTGTCTTTACTTGTCTTTTCAGTTTCCTGTGATTCATACTGCTTTACAAGCTAGCGCTTTAATGTGTCATTACCGCACACACATTCCTATACGAAATCTGCTTATTTAGGTCCCCTCTACCTGCCTTTACATTTTTGACATATAGTTTAGGACCACCCTGTAGAATCAATGAGTAGAATAGTAATTTTATTTTTGTATATTTATCTGAATTCATTATAAAACAAAGCTTCTTTTATGTAGATATATGGCATCATTTAGAACTGCTATATAAGAGCATGATAAAGCATTAGTTGACACATGCATTTTATTTAGAGAGGTCCGTTAGAGTTTGAGTAATAGAAAAAGTTTTAATTTATTTTAGTGAAATAATTTTGACGTGCATTTTATTACGTTAGGACTTTTCAGATTAAGACCATGACGTCAGCTAACATTAGTATAAAAATGGAAAAACATCACGAGGTGGAAGAGGGTTACACATCCTATAAAGATATCTCAATTTTTCAGGAGAAAAACACATTTACCGATAGTTTAAGCTTTTTTGTGATAAAATATAGTTATGCATCTAGAAATTTTGAGGTTGGTAGAAAAAAAACCCTAGACAGACTATATTTACTGAAAATGCTACACTATGCTAGTTTAAGAATAATATTGAGAATATGACGTATAATGGCACGATTTATGCGAATGAGTTCGAATAAAAAGGGTAGTTCTGTTGTTATGCTCTCTTCCGCAAAGTCACTTCACCATGTCTTGCCGGAGGTGGGGGGGGTGAGATACTATATTCCAGAGTCGACCTTCTAGGCAAAAGCTGATTGCAGTCCCCGAATAAAGAAGGAACAGGGAAAGAAACGATGGTGAACAAATAAGTGCGTTAAAACTCTGTTAATATAATGCGTACTCTAGTTCAGTAAGGGAAAATAAATGACTTTATTAATCTAAAATTTAAAATTTTGTTTGAAACTAGTAAAAAATTTAACTAAAATACCATGCGCCACCTTAAACATTAAATTATATTTTCCTTAAAATTTCACAAAAGTAATAAATGGAATATTTTAATTTTATAAATATAAATATTTAATTTCCTCCAGCAATTACTTTTAAAAAGAAAATAAACTTTTACGTGAACTCAGAAATCCTTAATGGGATTCATATTTAAACCATCGTCTTACTTTCTTTGATTTCCACTCCAAATACTTTACATCCCATTTAACGCATTCTTGAGCTTTAAATCTCGCAATGCCTTTCCGTTTAAATTATAGATTTAATTATTCAGCCACAGAATTTGCGCATCAAAAAATATAATAAATATGCTTTAGAGAGATTAAAAAGCTACATGGATATGATACTCTTTTTTAATAATTTAAATATTATCATAGATTATCGCTTTTCGTAAATTTATATTATCGTATAAATCAGTTATACCTTAGCGATAACAATATAATTATTTTGCATTTGACTGTATTTTTGTATATTTTAATCACATTTTTCACGAATAGCTGATTGATAATGATACAATTTTGTAAAATTCAATTATAAAAGGAAATTAAATTTAATTAGAATTGAGGCAATATAATTTAATGAAAATTCGACGTTTCATTCCCGGCTTAGAATAATATATGAAACGTTCATACCTATCAGACAGAGAAAAATAAACATTTTGCAGACATGAATGTCCATGCGCAAATATAAATATGTGGTTTACATCTGTACGATATACAAACACGGAAACATATTACTTTAAATAATATTTATTCTTTTTGGATATCTTACTGAGCATGTAATATAATTGAGAATTGTAATTTTTAAAAATAGAGGGAGAGAGAGAGATGTCATCTCTGATAATGTCATAACTTCTGAAAGCAATTACTGTTTTGAAAAAATGCCATATAAACGTTATATATTAATCGAATTTTGAGGGCAACTAACATCTAGAAAACATGAATATGGAAGATATATTGGTTTCCATTTTGAAGTGACATTCGTAAAGAATTTCATGATTTTGTTAAGCCCATATCTGTAAGTAAATAAATATACTTAATACGATCTTCAGTTAATTTTTCAATTTATTTTTTTCTTTCGCTTGTACAGTCGACCAATAATGTCAATGCAGTGTTAAGGACCTTATGGGGGCCCCAAAATTTGGGTACCCTAAGCCCGAGCATACTTGGCCTATAAGTAAATCCTGCATTGTATTATATAATGTAGTAAATTTTGTAAGTTTAAATAGAAAGGCTGATTACAAATGGCCCATTATTTACGTCGAATTGAATAAAGTACTTCAATGCATTTCATTCATTTATACTTCAGTATGTGAAATTATACCTAAATATTTGGATGTTAAATAGTAAAATCTGGAATAGCTTAGAGATATGGAATTATGGAGCCGCTTGTAGTAAACACGGGTATATTAAAGTATCACATATAGTGAAAATCGGTTATAACGACCTCCAAGGGACCGTGAAAATTCGGTCGTTATAAACGATATTTATTTAAATCATAGTACAGTAATACAGTTTAGAGTTCTATAAATTGTTTTGATAGTAAAAAGTATTACACTTTTTGGTTTCAAAATTAAATATCAAGATATTTTATTATAATGAATTTATTTACGTTATATATTAAATTATCTTAATAGCCGCACTAAATATACATTACATTTTTTAGATAAAAAATTGCTACAAACACTGAAGTATGTAATACAGAAAACCAATGGCCAATAAAACTTAAGTAGAATTTATTTATTTCAGTAGTACAAAGCATATTTATTATATTCATAATACACCACACACCAATGACTTTCGAACAGTGTCAATTTAAAGATTTGATGGGCTCTATGCTAAAAAGAAAGGATGGGCCCCCTAAGGAATATTGCCCTCATGATAGTCAATCAATAAACCATGATTCTTTTTAAAGGTCATTATCTCTCTCTTCAATATTCAGGTGTTTTCGGTAATGAAAATTTCTCAAATATTTGTAGTGAACAAGACTACAGAAATGCTTAAATTTCGATAGCATAATGCTCTTCCCAGGTCCCTACGATGCCCGAAAATCGCAGGGTCCTTTGTCCAGACTTTCTTGGCTTGTAAGTAAATCCGACGTTTCTTCCGAAAAATCGGTTATTTTTATTTTGACATTTCGTAATGAAATTTTGCCGTAAGGTTGATAATACATTTCAGTTAGTAGTTAAATAGTGGTTGCATAGAAGTTACATATGAATACGTTAGTGGTTAATTAGAAGTTACATATAAATACGTTAATGGTTACTTAGAAGTTACATGTGAATACGTTAATGGTTAATTAGAAGTTACATGTGAATACGTTAGTGATTAATTAGAAGTTACATATGAATATGTTAGTGATTAATTAGAAGTTACATATGGATACATTAGTGGTTAATTAGAAATTACATATGAATACGTTAGTGGTTAATTAGAAGTTACACATGAATGTATATAATGCCCCCGTCACTTCTGCTTATTAGGCGTGGATCGTTGACATTCTTTATTTTTTAAAAATGTCATTGCACTATACTCACCCATGCTCTTTGTTTTTTTGTTTTTTTGAAACTAACTAACTAACTAGGTTGATTAATTTTTTGTTCGCTCATTCATTCAGTCACTCACCCACTAACTCATTCATTCTTTCATTCACACATTCAGTCAGTCACTCATTTATTTATTTATTTATTTATTTATTTATTTATTTATTGTTCAGGACTCAATGGGAGATGTGAATGCATTATTTAATTTTGCACATATTAATTATGAGTACAATTATTGTCATTCCACAATCTCCATTAGCCTCTTTTGCGGCTCTGCCGCACTCAATACGTCAATAATGCACTTACTTAATTTAGAATGAAGTATCACTCCATCATATATTGTGTACTTTCATTCATCCATACGCCTACGTATCAGCAACTGCATCTGTTCTCTGCTAAACATAATGATACCTACTTATTACACAGAAAAATCCAAACACATACATACAGAGTTTTCTACTCATTTAGCATTAGCGGGTCAAGAAAAAACGAAATTAACTCACTTAACTAAATAATACGTCAAGCTTCTCCTCGTATTTGAATTAATTGTGTGGGTCACACAATTAATTCTCTGGAACTCAAGTTGTTTCGATGAATGGCTGCCAAGTATCGCGTCGGTATATCCAGTATGGGTTTCCTGGCTTACAATAAAATCGCCGTCGTTATAACAGGTTTCATCGTTATATACGCTGTCGTTATATTTAGTACAAAAATCTGCATGTTTTAATAAAAACAATTGTACCCAGCAGAACCCAGCTTTTCAGCTTGTATATTAAATCTATGCGTGATACCTAAGTATTCAGTAAATTTGTAAACAATACTTCTCAAATCACTAATCGTCAATGGGAATCTACGAAATTATACGGTTTTGTGCATGCTGTTAAGCGCTTTTCGTTTTCTGCTCCAAAGGCACAAAATGGTCCCATGCCTCCTTTCGCATCGTTCTTTATGTTTATTCTTCTTTCTAATGTCTTCCTTAGTACTTTATACATGATAGCTGCTTTTCGAAACGATGTTTTATCAATTTTGACAGCATTGATGGAATCTTGCAAGTATTCCTTTGTCCACTTACCAATGGTCCATTTTCGGACTATTTATTTGACATCTAAAAAAACAAAAAAGCACTAATTGATACAAACAAATAGCAATAACAAATCATTTACTTTGGAACAAGTGCATCTCACTACCGTGGTGTATATGTAAAGGTATAAGAATTCTAAGACGGATAAGTAAATATCTATCCCCAAAAATAAATAATGAACTCTATAATTCTCTGATTAATTGCCATCTAGTATATTGTAACTGCGTTTGGAGTAATTTGGGTATTATTAACAACGATATTATAAAAAATTTGCAAAATAAATCAATCAAACTGATTAATAGAGACAATAGAATAGACTTAAAGAATTTTTTAATGAATTCTAATATATTGCAAATTGAATAGATTCATAAATACTGTATACTAATTAAAATGTTTAAAAGGATGAGAGAAATAAACATACAGATCTTATAAAAATTCAATTAAACGAAAAAGAAGTAGATATCGAAACTATAACGAATTAATATTACCCAAAATAAGAACAGAATTGGGAAGATGCAACATAAATTACATAGGACCTAAATATTAGAATGGAATACCAGATAAACTAAAGCGGTTAAATAATATAGTAAAATTTAAAAAAGAACTAAAAATACTTAATGGTAATGTCTAATAATTTATCTATGATTAAAAATCAGTGTAAAGACAACAACTTACAAAACAACTCATATAAAGTGCATTATATGCATGATCTTTGATATAAGGTGTTGAAATATGTGGAAATAGCCTGATGGCCGAATTTATTGTTATGTGAACTGTTATGTTGAATCAGTCAAAGGACATAAGCCATATTATATTCATCATAGATGTTGCTTGAAAACTTTCTTTGTGTGGTCATATATTGTCACAACGACGCTGTTCAAGAAAAGATAAATAAAAAAACATTATTATTATTATTTCTCCAGCGCAAACATGGTAATCTCTCCCCATTCGATGAATGCGATAATTTACATAAACGAACAATACAATGTAGGGTGGCCATAAATATTGTGTGGTTTTAAAAGCACTACAGTACTTCTCTCCATGCCCACGGAAATATTTTAAAAACAAACACGTTTATTTGGTGGGGAAGTTTCGCATCAACTTTCAAGTTTAAACATGCTCCACTCTGCTTTCGGTGTTTTCCGTTCATACCCTTTAACATCTAAAACTGGTATTACGGGTTTATACTGTAACGCCACAAGCATGCTCTGGTGGAGAGTTTACAGAAATAGCCTGCGTTGGCATCCCGTAACCGGGAGGGATGGCCAGCACCGGAAACTGGCTAACAAGCACCAGAAGTTGCGTGTTAGGTGCCCTGAAGTGCGATTTGCCCACGTACGTTGCCCAGAATTCCCCACCCAAAGGGGGAAGCATCGCCTCCAGCGGTCTGATGGGTAGCTTCCTAATACCCCCTTTTCCTATCCCCCTTCTCTTAGTTCAGTTCAGCTTCTTTTTTTTTCCCCCAACTTTTTGGGAGTTTTCAGATTTATTATTCAATATAACAAAAATACTAGAGAAAATCGTTTACTTATATTTTTATCATCAGTATAATGAATAAAAAACGATTATTCGGTCAAAACTTAAAAGGCGAAAATTAAACAGTCGGAGCCAATCGAAGATATTGTTCAGTATCCATGTTTTTCTTTTAAAGAAGATTTAAATCTGAAACGTAATTCGGGAAAATTTTCTGACGTTTTTGATATGTGAACCACTATACTAGAAAATGATATAATTCTGCAATCTAATCAAATTTAAAAAGCTAGAGGTTTGAAGAAGATAATTAGAAAGCTATTCGTATATTAAAAACTACTGTGAATACGTCTATTCTTGTTTTAAATCCGCATGTTTATGTGGAATGACTTTCCTATATTTAAAATTAACGAAGGCAAATCAAAATTCCCCTCTTACCGATTCCCATATTGAAGATTCATTTAGATTATCCTT
>QLNU02015360.1:247540045-247551713 GCA_006491805.2 Dysdera silvatica
CTGCTACTTTCACTTATAAGACAATTTAAAGTAAACAAGAAATAAATAGAATATACTATGTATATTGTACACATAGTTAAAACTTCAACAAGATAAAGCTAAGCTTAACTCAATCAACACAGTTATTCGCAACGGGTAAAATAGGCTGCATCGATTAAAATAAGTTTATTTTTGAGTTGTTTTTCTCTATCTTTCAATATATTATGAACAACAGACCTTAAAAATTATCATCCGTCCAGTGAGTGAAATGTATAAGGTGGTAGCCCACTAAACCTGGTAGTAATAAATTATACAAATCGCAGCAAGGGGAGAAAAATGTTTAATAAAACTTCTAAATTGTTTTTAATATTTTATTTCATATTTTACTGTTTCGGTTATGAAACTATGCGAACATAGCCTTTCCGTTTTTGCAAAAGCGCCAAGTAGGAATTCCCGGAAAGCTATGGTAAACCAACAGAACAAGTTTTAGCTGTCGTCTTTCCAGTAGGTCCACCTTAACGCTTCAATTGATTTTCTAGAGCAGCTCTCGTATGACGATTTTTTAACATACTATCTGAAATATCTTATTTAATATTAATTTTCGACTGTGGTAACTATTTGTAAATTTGCTCAGTATGGCGTAAGGATTGCGAAAATATACAGTTAGTGCGGTGCTTTTTGAATACTTTGTATATGGCTGTAGGCGATGGGTTAGTACTTCCATGAAGATTTATAAATGGCACTTAACAAGATAATGTTTCAAATCCGCTTTATGACCTTTCTAATGCAAAGAATTAATGTTTCAGAATCCCACAGGTTTGATATGTTACTGCTGTTAAGACATTTGGTAAGAATTTTGCAAATATGTCTTCTACATCTGCTTTTAGGATATTTAATATAATGCCACCATCACCAGAGGCTCTTCCTTTCTTCACATTTTTGATTGAAAATGCTACTTCCTCTTTTAACATTTTAGCAGCTGTTCCTTCGACCATTTCAATGTCTTCGTTTAATGCACTGTTTCCTTCATATAATATTCTGTAGAATCATTCAACAGTTCTAAATATTTCTTTCTTATTTCTCGCTAAAGTGCCCTTCCCTCCTTTAAGCAATGGTTTCTTCCTAACAGACAAACATTCTTTAAAAATCTTTAGATTCTTGTTCTTTTCAATGAATTTCCTTACTAACCCACAACTGAATTTTCACATATTTAATTATAGAACTGGTATTTTGATTGTCCACCTTCATAAGTCTTCGCCTTTTCATGAGTTGTTTCGTTTTCTCAGATAATATGCTGTTCTGCTTTTTACACGTCATACAGGTACCACAAATTTCCCCAGCAGTTTCAAATATTGTCTTAACAATGTTTCCATTTGCTTCTGAGATGTCAACTTCTTCAATAAGTCCTTCCAGTGCAGAAAAGCGATTTTTTAATTCCAACTTGAATGCCTCGGTATATTCTTTTAATTTCTTTAAATCCACCCTTTTACGTACTTGTTTCTTAAGGAGCTTCTGCCTTTCTAGTTTAGTATCTAAGCTCACTTTACATCTCACTATTCGATAATCATTTCCCTTAGTAAATCTGTTCAATACGCTGCAATCTTCAATAACTGATTTCTTGTTTGCCAGTATTTAGTCAATTTCGCTGGTTCCTCCACTGGAGTGTTTCCATGTCCATTTTCCTTGTACTTTCTTCTTAAAAAATGAATTCATGAGGCTAAGATTTTCATCTTTGGCAAATTCTATGAGTTGATCGCCACGTTCAAGCATTTCCCCGTATCCGTATTTACCAATCGATGTCACTACTTGTTCCCGTTGTCCAATTCTTGCATTAAAATCCCCCATGATGAGCTTAATATGTTGTTTCCCCTTGGTTTGTAACTGTTTGATTTCTTAATAGAATTCTTCAACCTCCTCGTCTGTATGGCTTGACGTTGGTGCATATGCTTGTACTATCTGAAGTTGGTATCGCTGTGTTAGTTGAACAACGAGTCTCGCTGCTCGATCTGACGTACTTTGAATTTCAAGAAGATAGTCTTTAATCCTTTTGTCGATTACGAAACCAAACCCATTTGATCATCCATTTTCAGTGCTTCTATAATAAAACAAATGTCCGCTTTTAAGTTCCACCAATTCTTCACCTTTTCTTCTGACTTCACTGAATCCTATAATAACCCATTTGATCTTTTCAAGTTCCTCTTCCAATTCCTGAAGTTTTGCTTCAGAAGCAAGGGATCGTCCATTATACGTAGCCAAGGTCAATAACAAACGGCAGCTTGGGATATTCCAATGATTCTTGGCACCCTTTGCTCTCGTGCGACGCTGTCCGCTGTCTTGGTCGGGGGCACTTCAACTCCTGGAGACTAGGCTCCATTGTTTTGGTGTGTATGCATATTACCGAAGTCCAGGAAACTACTTTTAGAGGGGCCAGATGAGTTTTTTAACAAGTGACAATGTATTAGGATAGGCATTTTATATTGGTACAAAAGTGCTGACCCATGCTGATGTTAATGGACTATGGCTGAGGATATGAAAGGGTCATAAAACCTAATTGTTAAGGCTCCGGTCAATCTGGAATATATTCCGGCTTTGTTCGAGTATTTCTTTGTCCATTCAAAAGTTTTAGGCAAATCTTTTAATAAAATGCTTCATTTAATTTATCTTATGACTATAATAATATTATTAATAATATTTCCATTTATCATACAGAAGCATAATCTTACAATGTGTGCCCCTTATTATGCATTATTACACAATAGATTTCATAATTAGTATACCTTCTTTTGTGTATTTTTCCGAACTGTGTATTATTATCTTCATTTCTCTGATTCGTATTTTATTACAAAAGAAAATAATTTTCATACTTCACATATATTTTTTCGACTAATTTATTTTTATGTTTATTTAACCTAAATACAAATTATCTGTGTGACACATCAAGGAAAATACAAAATTATACCGTGTCCCTGGTCTATTCCACCTGATCTTCGTTTACACTCTTTAACATCAATTATAATTGTTCACGCCCTACATTCCATTGTGAAGTATGTTTTATGATCAAAATAACATTGTAAAGGAAAACAAATTATTTTTTCCATATATCCTTTTAATACTTCGTTAACTGTTTTTTTCCCTAGCAAAAACATCCTTATTTTATTCTTAAATAATCCAAAGTTTTCCATATTTTTCAGTCGATCTAGTAGTTTATTTCAATGTTCTACTCCTTTATATTCTAGGCTATAAGAATAATAAAATACTTGAAATTACTGACACCTTTAAAATATGCATTTATTCTGAAAAATTGGTTTTCTCATTTTCATGCACTAACGCTAAAAATGGTTAAAATATGCAGTGGCGTATACACATATGCATTTGGATACAATCTGAGCCCTGTGAATTAATATTTGTATAAATACATCAGCAATTTTTCCATATTAGTCGATGATGCCACATCGTAATGCTAGTAAGGGAGGAAATGATTGACGCCTGTAATTTAGTTGGTAGATCATTTGACGTGCAATCAAGAGGTTGTGGGTTCAGATCCCACCAGGTGCCTGAAAAATCGTTCTTTTCTTTACAATTACTTTAACATTAATTAATATTCATCTTATTTAGAAATAACTAAAATAATTATATTATGGAAATTTAGATAAAAATGTAAATTCAGAAATCTACTTCAACCGGGACCCATGAAAATTCAGCCATCTCAATAATAGAATTAGAAGGTGTATACACCAAACCACGGTCGTCCTATTTTAGCTAAAATCTTATTGAATAATTACGTTAAAAACAAAAATGGAAAAGGACAAATAAGAAAAAAAAATGAATGAAAATTAAAGAAATTGAAATTATAAAGTATTTTAATTTATGTATGCATTTTTTTTAAACGAGATTAATAACGCGATCAAAACAAGTAGATACTAGTTACTAGCAGCTACCCCAATTTTTCAGATACATGAATATATATAAAGATAGCGTGCATATAATATATTGTCTTCCTTTATAAATTAAACTCTTTAAAGTATTAATGAACCTGAAGCAAGATTTTTAAATATTGAAAAACGTAATAGTTGCCAGTAGAGTTCAATGAATGTTAAATGAAATAAGTTAAATTGCTTTATGCTTTTTATTTATGTAAATGTAAAAAAAATTATATGTTTTACTTATTTTTATTATATTTACTTTGTTTAAAAAATCATCGCTTTTTAACATTACAAATTTCAGAAAGTTCTATTGCTAAATATTGTCGTATTTACATTCTGATAATAGTAATATTTTTACATAAGCATTACACGTTAATGATTATGCGGTGAAATATGATTTATATACAGGCCAGGCGCGACTATGTAGGTGAACTGGGCAACCGCCTAGGACGGCACCACGACAGATTTTTTTAAAGGTACAGTGAAACCTGGTAAAGCAACCACCTTTGATAAATCGATCACGTGAATTAAGTGGCCACTTTTTATTAGAGGGAACTGCTAGGACATAGTGACCACCTGTCTATGGGGACCATCGCAATCCAGTCCCAAAGGTGGTCACTTTAGGCAGGTTCTACTGTACTTAATACCGTAGGATGATTGAGATAAACTTAGCAATAAATAAATGGAAGTGAATGGATTATTTTCGATTGAATGCTTTCACCAATATTTACTCTTTCTTATGCAGTCTTTTTTTTTACGCCTTTATTATATAGTCTTTATACGCTGACGATACTAGTGTTTTTACGCAGTAATAATATTGGGGACCTAATAACGCATGAACGTGAGGAAATACAGAAGTATAAATTAAGGTTTCAAAATAATCACATGAAAATCAATGAAACGAAGACAAAAATTATTATATTTCGAATGAAAAATAAGAACATAACCATTCAGGACAACACAATTTTTATATCAACAGGGAAAAAATAGAATGTGTGAAAGAGATAGATTTTTTGGGAATCACACTAACACAAGATCTTATTTGGAATTGACACGTAAATAAAAGCGAAAAAAATTGTTCAGGAAGAGGAATGATCAAGAGACTATTGGGTAATTGTCCAAAGGAAGTATTATTACAACTTTATTACCCGTTTATACATGGCCACCTATCATTTTGCAACTGCATATAGGGAAATCTAGATAAACAAAACTTGAACACAATAAGATCTTTACAAATAAAATTCATGAAGATTATAGAATCTGGAAATTATAGTAATTGGACATCATTTTTTGTTAAACATAGTATATTGCCAATTGACAGATAAACGATTTTAGTATATTAACATTAATGTACGTAAGAATAAAAGAACTAAAACATGTTGGTATCATAGTCTTATGAACATAATAAAAATTTGAGAAGAAAAGATTACTTAAGACTACCTAAAATAAGAATAGAATTATATAGCGGAAAAGCATCGAATACACAGAGGTATAACTTTATAGAATAATCTACCTGACGACATTAAGAACAGAAATAATATTAAATGGTTTAAGAAGAAATTTTTATCCATTTGCTAAATTGAATTTAGAGCCTTTATGTGTTTTTGTTTACCTGTTAAATGGAGTTTAGAATTTTTGCGGCAATTCTGGATTAGGGGATCCTTGGCCTATTAGATATTATTTTTACTGGGGACCCGTCACAGGGTGGCATTGTATGTTCATCTGTATGTGTGGTTTATAGTTTGTACAAATAGCTTGATAGAAACATATACTTGCAGATTGTATACATTGTCTCCTGTGATAAATAACAAATGAATTATTATTATTCATTTTTTTTCCTCAGACCCTCTACTTCTTGCTTCCTTACATTAACAAATTTTCCTCTACCCAATTTATGTAACGCTGTAGACATTTTCCCATTACCGTTACACTTTTCAGTGGCACGTGCAGTACTGCTGCCCCACCGAAAACCTGGAGGACGGTTTTTCTTTTTGATATCTTTGTGCACTATTACATACACGCGAATCACAATTTTCTCCTTCAACAGTAAAATCCCAGACTATTTTTTTTTGATCATTTACTTGTGTGTTATAAGATAAGCTGTGATTATCATACTTCGTTATAACCGTAGCTATAATGAGAGGGTATATGTGTATAATATATATTTTTTCACTTTTCGATTGTTGTAAGATGTAATGGGGTGTCGATTTTTTTTACGGGCGGGGGGTGGGCACACACGTTGTTCTCCTAGCACGGCATATTTTCTCGCGCCGGCCCTGTTCATATATAAAAACTTGAAGAGCTGAAAAGAAATTTTATCTCGTCATTCATTCACTTAATAAAAGTTAATTGTGTAAAGAATGTGCTACACACTTTATTTCAGAATTTACATTGTTTACCAATAAAATGTTTCATCAAATCATACACAATTTATTTTATATAATTTTTCTATGAAACAATACGTTTAAATTTTTCAGTTCATTTTCCAACATTTAAAACCTCCGAAAAATAAAATGTAAGTCCATTTTTATGAAAAAAAAACTATTTCATTAATTTTTATTTTTTACATCGGTAGACGCCTTGAATAATGCTTCCCTGCACCCTCCAAAAAAAAATAAACGAAGATTTTGAAAAGGTTTTTACTGTAAACGGAATTTTAATCTTATAAGTTATATCACATAAAAAATAATTACTTTAATAATTATAATAATTAATTAATTAAACCTTATATATATATATATATCATCATCATCATCATCATATTCAACCATTATCTATCCACTGCTGGATGAAGGTCTCTCCAAATGCTTTCCACACAAGTCTATCCTGGGCCATTCGTTTCCACGTCACCCCAACCTCTTTTCTTATTTCATCCACCCATCTAGTTTGAGGACGTTTTCTAGGTCTTCGGTGGTCTCTTGGAATCCAGTTCAGAATTTCTGTTGTCCATCGCCATTTCAGTCCTTTTACTTTAACAATGATGTCCTCTACTCTAGTTTGCTCTCTCACCCAAGTGTTTCTTTTTCGATCTCTCCTAGTTATTCCAAGCATGCACCTCTCCATGCTCCTTTGCGTTGTCTGTAACTTTCGTATTGCTCCAACTGTTAGACTCCATGTCTCTGATCCATAAGAGAGGACTGGCAATACACACTGGTTGAAGACTTTTCTTTTTAGACATAAAGGCAATTTCCCCTTCAGGATAAAACTGTTTCTTCCAAATGCACTCCAGCCAAGTTTAATACGTCTGTTGAGTTCTTTCATAATGTTGCCATCCATTGAAATCAGCTGGCCAAGGTAAATATATGAATCAGCAATTTCTAGCTCAATGTTGTCAACTTGTATTTTTGTTTCCTCTACGAAATTATTGAACATGATCTTAGTTTTTTGTAGGTTCATCTTGAGTCCAACTTCTTTACTTCTAGTTGAGAGCTCCTGTACCATGTCTTGGAGTTCTGATGGGTTCGTTGAAAAAATAACAATGTCATCAGCAAACCGCAAATGATTTAAATATTCACCATTTATTTTTATTCCCTTGTTATTCCAATTTATCTGCTGAAAAATCATCTGTAAAGCTGAAGTAAAAAGTTTTGGAGAAATGGTATCTCCCTGCCTCACACCTTTACCAATTTTGATAGTTTTGGTATCTTTATGTAACCGAAATTTTGCACTTGCATTTTTATACACACGTTTCACCATGTCAATGTACACATCCTCAATGTCTGTTGATCTTAAAGAGTTGATGACTGCTGATGTTTTTATAGAGTCAAAGGCCTTCTCATAGTCAATAAATGCAACACACAATGGAAGTTCATATTCATGTGTTCTTTCAATTAATTCTCTTAATACTTGAATATGGTCCACTGTACTGAATCCACTTCGAAATCCAGCTTGTTCTCTTGGTTGAGCTGCATCTAATTTTTTCTGCAGGCGATGTGTTAGCACTTTTGTGAAGATTTTATAAATAGCAGGTAACAAGCTAATTGGTCGGTAATTTTTCAAATCCTCTTTATCACCTTTTTTATGCAAAAGAATTACTGTTGCAGAATCCCATTGGTTTGGTATGTTACCGCTGTTAAGACATTTGGTAAAGAATTTTGCAAGTATGTCTTCTACATATTCTCCAGCTTCTTTTAGGATATCTAATGTAATACCATCATCACCAGGGGCTCTTCCTTTCTTCATGCTTTTTATTGCAAATGAAACTTCTTCTTTTAAGATTTTAGGAGCTATTCCTTCGACTATTTCAATGTCTTCGTTTAATTCACTGTTACTTTCGTATAGATTTTTGTAGAATTCTTCAACTCTTCTAAGTATTTCTTCCCTATTTCTTGTTACGGTGCCATCCTCTCCTTTTAATGCAATGATGTGTTTCTTCCCAACAGATAAACTTCCTTTAACAACCCTAAGGCTCTTGTTATTTTCAATGGCTTTCCTTACTAGCTCACAGTTGAATTTTCTTATGTCTTCTTTCATGCTTTTGCGCAGAGTTGTAATTAATATATATATATATATATATATATATATATATATATGGCCTGCAAAAGGGTTGCTGGTATCTAACTGGAAGGAGACCCACACGCTGAACGTATGTGACGATGTGTGGAACCGGCCAGGCCAGTAACCTAGTGTCCTACCCCGCCTTCAAGTGGTGCAGGCTGAGCTTTCTATTTATGTGGCAAATTAATATTTGCTACACGGATAGAAAGGCGGAAGGGGAGGGCTAATTCACCAACCCGTCTAGCCAGCGTGGTGAAATTATGGCTAATTCCTCCATTATGTTGACACACCAGAAACCATGGCCCCTAGTCTCCAGGTGCTGGAGTGCTCCTGATCAAGGCAGCGGTCAGTGTGGCATGAAAGCAGGGGGTGCTAAGAATCACTGGAATGGCCCAGGCTGCCGTTTGTTATTGACCTTGGCTACGTTTAATGGACGATCCCTTGCTTCTGAAGCAAAACTTCAGGAATTGGAAGAGGAACTAGACAAGATCAAATGGGACATTGTAGGACTCAGTGAAATTAGAAGAAAAGGTGAAGAGTTGGTGGAACTGAAAAGCGGACATTTGTTTTACTATAGAGGAACGGAAACTGGAAGAACAAGTGGTGTTGGCTTCTTAATCAACAAAAGAATTAAAGACTGTCTTCTGGAAGTTGAAAGTACATCAGATCGAGCAGCGAGGCTTGTTGTTCAACTAACCCAGCGATACCAACTTCAAATAGTACAGGTATATGCACCAACATCAAGCCATACCGACGAAGAGGTTGAAGAATTTTATGAAGAAATCAAAGAGTTACACACCAAAGGGAAACAACATATCAAGCTCATCATGGGGGATTTCAATGCAAGAATTGGACAACAGGAACAAGGAGAGACATCGGTTGGTAAATACGGATATGGGGAAAGGAATGAACGTGGCGATCAACTCATCGAATTTGCAGAAGCTGAAAACCTTAGCATCATGAATTCATTTTTTAAGAAGAAACCGCAAAGAAAATGGACATGGAAACACCCAAATGGGGGAACTAGTGAAATTGACTATATCCTGGCAAACAAGAAATCAATTATTGAAGATTGCAGTGTACTGAACAGATTTAATACTGGAAGTGATCATCGAATGGTGAGATGTAAAGTGCACTTAAATACTAAATTAGAACGACAGAAGCTCATTAGGAAACAAGTATGTAAGAGGGTGGATTTAAAGAAACTGAAAGAAAATACTGAGGCATTCAAGTTGGAATTAAAAAATCGCTTTTCTGCACTGGAAGGACTTATTGAAGAAGTTGACATCTCAGAAGCAAATGAAAACATTGTTAAGACAATAATTGAAACTGCTGGGGAAATTGGTGGTGTAATATGTAAAAAGCAGAATAGCAAATTATCTGAGAAGACGAAACAGCTCATGAAAAGGCGAAGAGATATGAAGGTGGACAATCAAAATACCAGTTGCAAGATTGAGTATGTAGAACTTTGCAAAACTTTGCGCAAAAACATGAAAGAAGATATAAGAAAATTCAACTGTGAGTTAGTAAGGAAGGCCATTGAAAGCAACAAGAGCCTTAGGGTTGTTAAAGGAAGTTTGTCTGTTGGGAAGAAACACATCATTGCATTAAAAGGAGAGGATGGCACCGTAACAAGAAATAGGGAAGAAATACTTAGAAGAGTTGAAGAATTCTACAAAAAACTATACGAAAGTAACAGTGAATTAAACGAAGACACTGAAATAGTCGAAGGAACAGCTCCTAAAATCTTAAAAGAAGAAGTTTCATTTGCAATAAAAAATATGAAGAAAGGAAGAGCCCCTGGTGATGATGGTATTACATTAGATATCCTAAAAGAAGCTGGAGAATATGTAGAAGACATACTTGCAAAATTCTTTACCAAATGTCTTAACAGCGGTAACATACCAAACCAATGGGATTCTGCAACAGTAATTCTTTTGCATAAAAAAGGTGATAAAGAGGATTTGAAAAATTACCGACCAATTAGCTTGTTACCTGCTATTTATAAAATCTTCACAAAAGTGCTAACACATCGCCTGCAGAAAAAATTAGATGCAGCTCAACCAAGAGAACAAGCTGGATTTCGAAGTGGATTCAGTACAGTGGACCATATTCAAGTATTAAGAGAATTAATTGAAAGAACACATGAATATGAACTTCCATTGTGTGTGGCATTTATTGACTATGAGAAGGCCTTTGACTCTATTAAAACATCAGCAGTCATCAACTCTTTAAGATCAACAGACATTGAGGATGTGTACATTGACATGGTGAAACGTGTGTATAAAAATGCAAGTGCAAAATTTCGGTTACATAAAGATACCAAAACTATCAAACTTGGCAAAGGGGTGAGGCAGGGAGATACCATTTCTCCAAAACTTTTTACTTCTGCTTTACAGATGATTTTTCAGCTGATAAATTGGAATAACAAGGGAATAAAAATAAATGGTGAATATTTAAATCATCTGCGGTTTGCTGATGACATTGTTATTTTTTCAACGGACCCATTAGAACTCCAAGACATGGTACAAGAGCTCTCAACTAGAAGTGAAGAAGTTGGACTCAAGATGAACCTACAAAAAACTAAGATCATGTTCAATAATTTTGTAGAGGAAACAAAAATACAAGTTGACAACACTGAGCTAGAAATTGCTGATTCATATATTTACCTTGGCCAGCTGATTTCAATGGATGGCAACATTATGAAAGAACTCAACAGACGTATTAAACTTGGCTGGAGTGCATTTGGAAGAAACAGTTTTATCCTGAAGGGGAAATTGCCTTTGTGTCTAAAAAGAAAGGTCTTCAACCAGTGTGTATTGCCAGTCCTCTCTTATGGATCAGAGACATGGAGTCTAACAGTTGGAGCAATACGAAAGTTACAGACAACGCAAAGGAGCATGGAGAGGTGCATGCTTGGAATAACTAGGAGAGATCGAAAAAGAAACACTTGGGTGAGAGAGCAAACTAGAGTAGAGGACATCATTGTTAAAGTAAAAGGACTGAAATGGCGATGGGCTGGGCATATTGCAAGAAGAACTGATCAACGATGGACAACAGAAATTCTGAACTGGATTCCAAGAGACCACCGAAGACCTAGAAAACGTCCTCAAACTAGATGGGTGGATGAAATAAGAAAACAGGTTGGGGTGACGTGGAAGCGAATTGCTCAGGATAGACTTGTGTGGAAAGCATTTGGAGAGACCTTCATCCAGCAGTGGATAGATAATGGTTGAATATGATGATGATGATGATATATGTATGTATAT
>QLNU02015360.1:247551813-247567300 GCA_006491805.2 Dysdera silvatica
TCTTTCACTCCATAGTATGTATATTTCGTCTTCTGGACATGGGTTCTCACAATTCTGAAGGATATTTGTTAAAAGTTACTGATTAAGATGGTTTTTTAAGAATTACTTTTTAATTTATAAACGTTATCACAATTTATCTTTGTATTTGAATGACGCTTTGCCTATTATGTGGCATATCCTTTATGCAGATAGTTTTGGTTTGTCCTCCAATGAGAAACAAGGAACAGACATCCAATGGAAATAAGTACTAGTCCTTTATTCTTTAAGATTGACAAATAGCAATAGTTTTCGACGCTTCATGAAGTTAAAAATAGACTTCGAAAGGCATAAAGCTAGAAAACAGCAAAAATCTCAATCAAAAGTGCTGAAGCTGAACTCCGAATTTCTTTCTTTTCTTTCAAACTTCAAAAATGGTTGAACTATTTCCAATTATTATGTCTTTCTGCCTTCCTTTAAAGCAGTGACAGATGTCCAGATTTGATAGGTCTGAGCTTTTACAATGAGACTTCTAACTTAGTTGGCCATGGGCCAGAGTTCGCCACAAATTACAGGCACGCTTCGTTACATGGTCGATTGGGTGGCTTCGTGGTTTTTATTACTCCAGTTCTTTGACGAAGCTCGTGAGAACACGTGTATCCACACGGCATATCCATGTTCAATTAAAAGATATCTGTTGAAGATGTACTCTGGATGCTCCATATCTTATGTAATTCGTTTTCATGGCTGTTATAAATGGTCTTTGAACACGTAGCTGAAGTTTCGGAGTTTTAATCAAGACATGGTTTTGCAGGTCTTTCATGACTTTGACTTTTTAGTCTAACATATTCTCGGAATTTCAAGCAACAAGGCGGTACAGGCGTAACGAAATTAATTATTATTAATGCTTTTATAATTATATTATTATAAATGTTATTATAATTACATTGTTATAAATGTTTTTATAATTGATTTTACGAATTGATTTTACGAATTTATACAGTACAGTTATAAAATGATGATAGCTCGTTAAAGTTTATGTAAAAATTAAATGTACGGGTCAACACTGCCCATCCGAAGGCTTTATCAATTATTAATCATAATTATTAATTAATAATCATAATTATTAATTATTAATCATAACGAATTAATTATTCAGTGTGTAATTGTTCTCAGTTTAGTATTCTAAATATTTATGTTTATTGACATTTTAAAAAGGTATTGTTCTGTTTAAAAAAATCCATAGAAGCACTCCATAGCAAACTCAGTTAGTGCCTTTAAAACCTTTAATGGGAAATTTCAGATACCAATCATTAATATCAGTCGTCAAACAGTTATCAATGTTAGTCGCCAACTGTTAATCAGTCATCAATGTTAATCATCAATTTTGTCAATCAATCATCAATGTCAGTCGTCAACTATATTGTCATCTGCTATGAGTTGTCTCTACCAAAAGAAACGAGTTCCATCTCTTTTTGTCTTAAAATTTGTTGTAGGATTTCTAAATTTTCGAAATCCTATAGGATGAAAAATTGTCTCTTTCTTTCTCTCTATCTCTCTCCCTCTCTTCCTTCCTCCCTCCCTCCTTCCCTTCCTTCCTTCCTGTCTCTCTTTCTTTCTTTCTATCTTCCTCTCTCTCCCCTCCTTCCTTCCTTGCTTCCTCCCTCCCTCTTTTTTTACTATTTCTAGAGTATTACTCAAACATCAATTACAAAACGCATAATAGCTTTTGCTTCGATTTTAACTTACCGTGAAACGCAAATCGTGTAGGCGATAGTAAATAAAAAGGACGATTACATAGAATAGGTTTATAGCCTTTTCTTCCGCCTTGATTACATTTAATATATAATTGTGGCGTCGTAAAATTACCACACGTATATGATCGATAAAAAATGAGAAAAACAGAGACCCTTTACTTATTTATTTTTTTGACGCGAACGGTGCCTTCATCAATCACACTGCAGTACTTGCCTAATGAGAAAAACACGAAAATGCGTCACACGAAGAGCCATCATCAATTTCATCTATGGTTCTTAGATAGGTCAGAAAATTATTGAAGCTCTTCTAACTTCAAATACTGGTTTGTTTATTTTTTTACTAAAATCTGCACCGACCTTGAACTACATTACATTTATCGTTTTATTTTTATCTGTGACAAGATCGGAAACCGAAACGGAACTCGAATCTTCGCGTTGCGTCTATTTCTCGTTCTTTACAGGACGTAAGAGAAATGTATATATAGGGGCGGACAGGACCCCTCATGGGCGATAGGACTCGCACCTCCGAATGGGCGGGCACTCGCGCAACTTCGAAAGTCCAAGGTATACGCCCTTTGAGGGGACCCAGTCCTCCCCTGTATATATATGTTAGACAAATCATTAAATCATGCAGTAAAATCTGCCTATAACGATATGCTAGGGACCAGGAAAAGGTCTTGTTATTCAATGGCGGATCCAGAAATCTTTCAAGTGGGGATTTGTTGCAGATTCCTATTTGTAGCCAAGTGTCCGGTACTTTTCATTTCCATGATATAAACTAGGATCCAGGTGGGAAAGGGGCGATGGTCCCACCTCCCTTGGATCCGCCAATGTCATTATGGGCAGTCTACCGTTATAAACAAAGTTGAATTTAGTATACCCTATATCTGTTGAGACCATGGAAAATACCATTACGTACAGAGTAGACCATGTTATATACAGACAGAACAGACATATATACAGTTATATGTGCTGTTACTTAAACTTCAGGAATTGGAAGAAGAACTTGACAAGATCAAATGGGACATTATAGGACTCAGTGAAGTCAGAAGAAAAGGTGAAGAATTGGTGGAACTTAAAAGCGGACATTTGTTTTATTATAGAGGAACGGAAACTGGAAGAACAAGTGGTGTTGGCTTCTTAATCAACAAAAGAATTAAAGACTGTCTTCTGGAAGTTGAAAGTACATCAGATCGAGCAGCGAGGCTTGTTGTTCAACTAACCCAGCGATACCAACTTCAAATAGTACAGGTATATGCACCAACATCAAGCCATACCGACGAAGAGGTTGAAGAATTTTATGAAGAAATCAAACAGTTACACACCAAAGGGAAACAACATATCAAGCTCATCATGGGGGATTTCAATGCAAGAATTGGACAACAGGAACAAGGAGAGACATCGGTTGGTAAATACGGATATGGGGAAAGGAATGAACGTGGCGATCAACTCATCGAATTTGCAGAAGCTGAAAACCTTAGCATCATGAATTCATTTTTTAAGAAGAAACCGCAAAGAAAATGGACATGGAAACACCCCAATGGAGGAACCAGCGAAATTGACTATATCCTGGCAAACAAGAAATCAATTATTGAAGATTGCAGCGTACTGAACAGATTTAATACTGGAAGTGATCATCGAATGGTGAGATGTAAAGTGCACTTAAATACTAAATTAGAACGACAGAAGCTCATTAGGAAACAAGTAAGTAAGAGGGTGGATCTAATGAAACTGAAAGTAAATACCGAGGCATTCAAGTTGGAATTAAAAAATCGCTTTTCTGCACTGGAAGGACTTATTGATGAAAGTGATATCTCAGAAGCAAATGAAAACATTGTTAAGACAATAGTTGAAACTGCTGGGGAAATTGGTGGTGTAACCTGTAAAAAGCACAATAGCAAATTATCTGAGAAGACGAAACAGCTCATGAAAAGGCGAAGAGATATGAAGGTGGACAATCGAAATACCAGTTCCAGGATTGAGTACATAGAACTTTGTAAAACTCTGCGCAAAAGCATGAAAGAAGACATAAGAAAATTCAACTGTGAGCTAGTAAGGAAAGCCATTGAAAATAACAAGAGCCTTAGGGTTGTTAAAGGGAGTTTGTCTATTGGGAAGAAACACATCATTGCATTAAAAGGAGAGGATGGCACCGTAACAAGAAATAGGGAAGAAATACTTAGAAGAGTTGAAGAATTCTACAAAAAACTATATGAAAGTAACAGTGGATTAAACGAAGACTCTGAGATAGTCGAAGGAACAGCTCCTAAAATCTTAAAAGAAGAAGTAGCATTTGCAATAAAAAGTATGAAGAAAGGAAGATCCCCTGGCGATGATGGCATTACATTAGATATCTTAAAAGAAGCTGGAGAACATGTAGAAGACATACTCGCAAAATTCTTTACCAAATGCCTCAACAGTGGTAACATACCAAACCAATGGGATTCTGCAACAGTAATTCTTTTGCATAAAAAAGGTGATAAAGAGGATTTGAAAAATTACCGACCAATTAGCTTGTTACCTGCTATTTATAAAATCTTCACAAAAGTTCTAACACATCGCCTGCAGAAAAAATTAGATGCAGCTCAACCAAGAGAACAAGCTGGATTTCGAAGTGGATTCAGTACAGTGGACCATATTCAAGTATTAAGAGAATTAATTGAAAGAACACATGAATATGAACTTCCATTGTGTGTTGCATTTATTGACTATGAGAAGGCCTTTGACTCTATAAAAACATCAGCAGTCATCAACTCTTTAAGATCAACAGACATTGAGGATGTGTACATTGACATGGTGAAACGTGTGTATAAAAATGCAAGTGCAAAATTTCGGTTACATAAAGATACCAAAACTATCAAAATTGGTAAAGGTGTGAGGCAGGGAGATACCATTTCTCCAAAACTTTTTACTTCAGCTTTACAGATGATTTTTCATCAAATAAATTGGAATAACAGGGGAATAAAAATAAATGGTGAATATTTAAATCATTTGGGGTTTGATGATGACCAGGGGTACGATTTTGATGACCATAAAATTGCCAAAAATTGACCTATAAAATGTGCATTTATGTCCTAAAAACTAAAAAAAAAATGCCCTATAAAATAAAAAAAGATGACCTAAAGAAATAAAACACTAACAAAAAAAATGTGTTCAATATTTTTGGTTTTCCATCAGGCACGTAGCGAGGGGTGCATTTGGGGGCAGTGCCCCTCCTCATTTTCAGAAAAAATAAAAAAAGTTGAATTAAAAATATTGATTTTTTTTTTAATTTTTAAAAACTTTTGAAGTTCTTAAATCCTGCTTTACCAGCATTAAATTATATCGCGGCATTTTATATAAAATCCGCCATCTGTCGCACATCGTTGTCTTGTGAAGTATCAAATTTAGGTTTTAGAACAGTAAGAGCATATTTAGGACATTTTTTTAAATAACATTATCAATAAAAATTAAGAATGAGGAGAATAATGTACGGTAAAATTACGTAGCGAATCACTGCGCGAACGTGATTACGTGATACAAATTCACAATATAATTGCAGTTAGCATTCTGATTATAGCTTCGATAAAGGCAGCTAACATCTGCCTTTCGGCAGAATAATTCTTCCAAAACACGTCAGCACTTTTTAAAACTAACTGCGATTATATTGTCAATTCGTATCTTGTAATTAATGTGCAGTGTTACCGTACATTATTTTTACCGCAGTGGTTAACTAAAAGGTAGTTTGATTTTGTTAACAATATTAAATGGTTATAAAATTAAATATTAAATAATTAAATTAAAAACGAATCTAAATTAATAAAAATAAATAATATGGCCAAAAATATGCTTACACTTAATACTTGATGAACCCCTCTAGTGATGGGGGAGAGAAAACAATTTAAAATGCATAGCCATCCTGGGGGCCACTGCCCCCGTAGTCGAATCGCCTGGCTATGAGCCTGTTTGCCATAGTAAACTAAAAGCTTTTATTTCTTTTTATATCATTCCAGAATTGCAATGGACGACCAGAACTTTTCACAGATTTTCAAAAGCGAGTGATTTTCTATTATCTGCCAACAAAGCTTTAAACATAGAGCAACTCCTTTCTACTTCTACTGATACAATAGGAGCATACTTAAAATAAATCACGTCACTTTGTTCAAAGTCTTCTGATATGTCACCAAGGGAAAAAAATTTTCCGGACAACACATTTGCAAATAAACACAGTTTTTCATATCCTATATTGTTTTTTTACACTCGTTCCATTATTTTTTCACGACTTTTCCCACTTTTCCAGTCACAATGTCAAAGTTATTCACAACTTCCTTAATTAAATCTGTTTGATCCACTAATGGCACTGCTGAAGTCTCCAAGGAAGTAATGGCACAGGGCAAAAATCCAAAATTCGATTTTATGTAGGAAAATTTTCCTGCCATTTCAGGATTAGAAAGTAATTTCTGCGCAACTTTAATTGAGGCCGCTTCATTGCTGTCAAACAAGTCGATGATCTTCTTCACTACTGTAAAGTTCTCCCAGTAATAGTTGCATGCTTCAATCCAAGTCCCCCATCTGGTTAAGATGGGTGCAGGAGGCAAAGGAAAGTTTGGGGCTTCTGACTTGAATGATGCCACTCAAGATGGTGCCTTCAGAAAGACTTTCTTCACGCACCCAATCAACTGGTCGACTTCGATAAACTGTCCTCGTATTTCTTCAGCAACTCTATGACAGGCATGTACTAGACATGTTAGGTGCACTATTTTGGAGTAAAGCGCTTTTAAAGCATTTGCAGCCTTTATCATATAAGGTGCAGCATCAGTTACGAAGAGCAGGACATTGTTGTGTTGGACGCCATTAGGCTATATTAAGTTCAAGGACCTTTTAAAGAGTTTACTTATTGTAGAAAAATTAACTTTTTCTAAATGTTCACAATTGACGAGAAAATGTTCAACAGAGTCATCTTCCGTCGTACCTACCACTACATTGACTACGTATCGTTCTAGAGAGTTCGTTGTCTCATCTATTGACACCCAGATTTTTTTATCAGCTACTTTATTTCTTATCTTCTTCATGGTGTTTTCGTAGCAGCGGCCGACAAAATTTTTCCTTAGTGTGGAAGAGTCTGGCAAAGACTTGCAAGTGCGCTTTTCTAAAAAGCTACGCAGGCTTGGATTGTTGACTTTGCTCAATGGAATATCGGCAAAAATGAAGGCTTCGCACAATTCTTCGTAAAATGCAGAATGATTTGAAAATTCGCTCGTTTGTCCAAGGAGCATTTGCTGAAACGTTTTCTCGTCCTTGACGCGCTAAAGACCTCGTTTGTGTTTGTCCCTGTTGACATGCTGCTGAACGGTAAATTTTTTTTCTGCAGCAACTCTCACGTCGTAGATTTTGCAATACAATATTTGTCCATTGGTGGAGAAAACTTTCTCGCCGTATTCAGAAACAATGCGTTTTACTTTCTGTGAAACACTTTCTTTCACATTAAGCATGTTGATACAATGCAATCACTACTTCTAATTTAATTTACAGCTACAAAATAACGCGTATACATTCTGAAAAATGTAGAGAGAAAATAAGCCCTGTCATGTATATACAACTACTCAGGCTGCTTCGGAGAGTTTATTGACAGCTAGAATATGTCAGAGGGGAAGGAATGTAGAGAATAGAATAAGGGAATGCAGGGTTATACAGCCGAAGACGCTGGTTTACCCTTTTTCACCCCTTCTTTCTTGACAAATCACTCGGCATCTCTTCTAGAACCTTCTTCTTGTCCTACAAGACACTGAATTCAACCATGAGTCATTGCCCACACCCCGCTCATAATCTCCTTTCCCACCCTTTGTTACTGGCAAACAAGAAATGCGCCGCCTCTCCTTTCTCTTCAGTATATTTTCCAGGATATTTGGGGTGGGGGGGTGTCAAAATTTGTTGTGGGGTGTGTCCGATTTATAAAGGTTACTGTATTTGAAAGAGCAAGAATTAAGATACCCCACCCCTACCATTTAACGAACAGTTTTGTACTGGAAATTTTCCGAATTTTTTGGGAAAAAAGCCTTGTGCCGATTTTTTTTTCCCAAAAAACTTTCCCAAAACACATATAGGGTGTATGACGGGTGTATAATCCATGAATTTTAGATGGTGTACCAGAAATTTTAGAGGGTGTAGGCAGGGCCTGATTACCACCATGCCCTGGTCCCACGATTTTTGGGGGCCCCAAAATTTTGATTGTTTAACTCCTTTTGGAATTATAATACCAAGCATGTGATTACAAAATTTAAAAAAAAAAATAGCGGAAACGAAAATAAATTTCCGACATTTCACTAGATTTGAAAGATTTTTCTTAAATTTTTAGTGAAGTTGGCAATTTTTCAGAAAATTGATATGTGGGGGGCCCGTAATTTTGCTGGGCCCTGGGTCACAACTTGGCTTAGTTAGGCTTTGGGTGTAGGGGAGGGAGTGGCAGATTCCCTGTCTCTCTTTTTCTCGCTCTCTCTCCCTCCTGTTCTCCGCCTTCACCCCCTCCTGCCCCTGAATGAGTCATGCTCACCATCCGCGATGTTTCAATAGGTCTGGGTGACCAATTTTTTGAAAAAGGGATGGGAGGATAGCAAAAGTAAATGTATTCCTTGTATGAACTTCAAAACTCGGAAAATTATATAAAACCATAACTCGAAAATTCTTGAGGACAAACGGCCCAATTCAAGTGTTGCCTCTGCTTTTAGAAAAACGAAGTTTCATAAAATTCATTCAAATGCCTTTATTATTTGAAAATGCCAAATATGCAAAAACACACAAAAATCACGGAAAAACTGCAAAATGCCCTTTTCTGTAAAAAAGAAGCTCACAAATATGAAAAAAAAGAAAGAAAAAGAAAAAAATGCCCTAACAAAGGTACTTAAAATCAAAGCTTAGTTTTCTGGCTACACACACACACACACACACACACATATATATATATATATATATATATATATATATATATATATATATATATATATATCTATATATATATGTATATATATGCTTGAGCAACATTTTGCGTTACTAAAAAGGATGCAAAATCATCAAAATCAGCCTAAAGATGACATTGTTATTTTGAAACGGACCCATTAGAACTCCAAGACATGGTACAGGAGCTCTCAACTAGAAGTAAAGAAGTTGGACTCAAGATGAACCTACAAAAAACTAAGATCATGTTCAATAATTTCGTAGAGGAAACAAAAATACAAGTTGACAACATTGAGCTAGAAATTGCTGATTCATATATTTACCTTGGCCAGCTGATTTCAATGGATGGCAACATTATGAAAGAACTCAACAGACGTATTAAACTTGGCTGGAGTGCATTTGGAAGAAACAGTTTTATCCTGAAGGGGAAATTACCTTTGTGTCTAAAAAGAAAGGTCTTCAACCAGTGTGTATTGCCAGTCCTCTCTTATGGATCAGAGACATGGAGTCTAACAGTTGGAGCAATACGAAAGTTACAGACAACGCAAAGGAGCATGGAGAGGTGCATGCTTGGAATAACTAGGAGAGATCGAAAAAGGAACACTTGGGTGAGAGAGCAAACTAGAGTAGAGGACATCATTGTTAAAGTAAAAGGGCTGAAATGGCGATGGGCTGGGCATATTGCAAGAAGAACTGATCAACGATGGACAACAGAAATTCTGAACTGGATTCCAAGAGACCACCGAAGACCTAGAAAACGTCCTCAAACTAGATGGGTGGATGAAATAAGAAAACAGGTTGGGGTGACGTGGAAGCGAATTGCTCAGGATAGACTTGTGTGGAAAGCATTTGGAGAGACCTTCATCCAGCAGTGGATAGATAATGGTTGAATATGATGAATATATATATATATATATACACACACACATATATTTATATACAGGGTGTATACAAAATGGCTGAAAAAATTCACTACATAAAAATATCCATTACAATTTTGCGTAAAATCAATATTTAATAAGTTATTTCAAATCATAGTTGAACCAATAACAAGGCAAAGCCAGCCCATTTAACATCGCTTTAATGCAATTACACATGCGTTCGCGCATGTACGGCCCTTCTACGAAGAGAGATGAGAAGCTAAGATTTCACAGGTTTTTAAAAACTTGCTTAGGTCACGTGTTACTTGAATTTCGGTTAGTTTGGTTACGTCATAATCAACAAATCAACAGCATACACCAGATTTGGTGATTTATCGTACCAAATCACTCATACCAGGGATGGGATGTATACGGATCGGAATGGGCTGTTTGCCACTAGATTCAACCACTTTTCTTCTTTGTTGTGGGAAAAAATTATAATTAATAGTAACTTTTTCTTATTTTGTAAGCAGCCGCGTCCCAGCGACATTTCTTCGCGTGCCAGTCTGACAGGCTTGCGATGTATTTGCTATCAACAGTATAGTAAAGTGAAGTTCAGACCCGCCCCTCGGCCCTATCCCTGAAATGCACTATCCGCCACAAACAGCGACGATCATGTATTCCACTATTTTAAACAGAACGTAGTACATCTATGAAGCAACGTTTTCCACAGGAGGGTCCAACAGCAGGGCCAGCGCAAATCACATATCATATAACTTCGAAACTAGTTCATAATTTACAATCCTTGGGTATTCAGTTTCAAAGGAAATGAAATGAAATAAAGCAGATACTTGTTGATTCGGCTTTAATATTAGTATTTTAGCTCGATGTTCATAACTGTGAAAGATTTGCACAAGGCAGATGTTGTGGGTTTGGGAAATCTTATCTGAATAGAATCAATTTCCTATTAAAATCAAGTGTTCACTTAAAAAAAAGGGAAAGTCATTTGGTTTACCAAGTTCATTGGCGGTACCGAGTTGTTATTGACCTCCCCCTCCCCATTTAGAGTAGGTTCATGCTGCTTCTGAGTTTGCCATAGGCTATTTCCTTCTATTTGGAAACTGATGATTTTTATTTCATTTTTAAAGAAAATTTCATACGATTAATTTTTTGCCTTATTAATTGTAAAATAATATACTTTTTCTCAAATTATTATATGTTTAGTGGAAAATGAACAATGACGAACTGGGTCCTTTTCCTCTCGGGCTTTCCTTACTGCAGAGGTAATCAGTACGCCACTGCTGTCATATGATATGCGAATACAAAAACAACAGGATTAAATGCCGGGGAGGGGTTGCCAGATGACTTCAAAATGGCTATTCCCCTTCCTTATTGCCGTACTTATGCTCACTTTCCATAAGTAAATTAACCGTGCATCCCTCCTCCCCCATTATAGAGGCTATGGGAAGGTTCATATATTACGTAAGCAATATTTTGGCCGTTTTCTACACCACCCCCATTGGTAAGCAAGAATTGAAAATAAGCACAAAAGCCACCCACTCCCGCAAAGTTGCTTACGTAATACTTGAATGCTCCCTATGCCAAAGGATACATTTTTTATAAAGTTACCAGATTTAGAAAAAGATTGGTATTCCGTTGGCTTTCTTTGGTGATGAAACAACCTTCACTAGATTGCCATACTTCGGAATTACAATGACGTATTTGGACACGCAACTAAATTTTCAAGTTTGAAGTTAACCAATCAGATTCTCTTGTGCTGAGACACGCCACTCCAAAAATTTTTTTTTTAAATATTGATTTTAAGCAAAAATTGTACTGGACATTTTTTATTCCTTTTTTCACAAGGAATCGTGTAGTGAACTTTTTCCGCCATTTTGTATACACCCTGTATATATATATACAGGGTGAGTTCAAACCACCGCACTAGAGAAACATTTTTGAAATAGCCATCTGTTCACTGATTGGACTAGTTTCACCAATAGGCGCTAACGAGTAACTACTGGGTTGTTTATTTTTCCGAGAAAACCTTTTCATTGGTTCTATACTATCAGAAAAAGGGTGAGCCCAATTTGGCGACTTTGCATGCTGTCTTCACCGTGTTACGAACAACGAAAATAAAATTTACAATATTCTTACGCGCGAGAATGATCAGTTTATTAGAATTGGCGGCCTATCGCTATTTTTTAAATCTCTCCTTAATTAATAAATATAAAAAACCTCAGTTTTTAAAAATTATGCACTTGAGCAGCTGTTCTTTAACTTTCCTACACCGTGGACCCCCTTCAGAGATCACTCGCCCTCGCGGACCCCCAAGAATTAACTCAAAGTTTAAAGCCCCAAATTTGCATCACACATATTTATTTCTAGTGTTTCATCACTAATTTTCACTATTTAAGGAAAGAATTTTTCGTCCCCTCATAATTTATTCTTAGCATTAAAGAGCAAATGCTCTTTTCTTAGCGATTTTCCGAACCTTTATGGAACACTAGGAGGATTTCGCGGACCCCTTGATACGGTCCCTCGGACCACCAGGGTTCTACGGACCATAGTTTAAGAACTGCTGCACTAGAGAACGTTTAGACATCGTCCCATTTGCCTATCCTAACGGTGAGAGGGTGGGGGGTCGCGAGGATTTGACCTCCATCGCCTAGATTTTAACGTGCATTTTTTTTAACATGGTTAATTTTCTGGATTGAGGGTTGAAATAAACCTCACCCCCTTCCACTTTCTGGGAATGCTTATGCACCGTCCTGTAAATTTCTAATTTAGTGACCTTTTACCCTAATACAGCGTTAATAATTGTTATTATCTGATTGATGATATTGGTTCCGAACGCATCTATTTATTTATTTATTTTTGTGAATAGAGGGTAGGCAAGCTATGCTCCAATCAGAGTCTTTTGTAAAATTATTACAAAGTTGTAAAACAAGTTCGTGAGCACTTTTTATATAACCTAGCATGAGTAGTATATCTTTTTGTGTTTAAAAACTGCTCGGTTTTGGGGGAGAGAGGAATGGCTTCAGCTAATGTCCGGCCCTGAATATTTGGTAGTTGTAACATAAAAACTATTTGTAATAGCACCGGGAGCAGGGGTTAGTCATAACCCCATTGACTTTCCATTTTCCTGTATACAATTAAATTTTGGTTGCCGAAACTCTCCCCACCTCTTAGTACATCCATAACCCCTTATAAAATGTTTGCGTACGTTACTGAAACATTGTATTTTCTTTCACTTTATCCAATAGATACACTGAACATAAGACACGTTACGAGTTCCACTGGCACAAAGTCAAGATTCCTCTTTTTCTCGTACAAAAATACGTTGCCTATTAACTACGTGTGGTGGGTCACGGACTTCATCATATGTTGCCCCCTCCTATACTTCGGTCTTTATAAGAAGGCTAAATTTAAATAGGATGTAAGATATTATTACCCTTCACAGGGATAACACAATTGCCAAATAATGGTCAACACAGAAAAGCCTCCGGGGCGAGATTTTTTGTGAGGGTTTTTTTTGAGTTTTTTTTAAATATATAAAATTTAAAACTTTGGGCATCGTAGAGAGAGAGAGAGAGAGAGAAAATCTTGTTTATTTCTATAAAATAGTATAATTGTGATGCCGCGTTCTTATTTACGTGATCGTGTAAGAAAAGATTGGAATTATAATTTCGGATATCTGAGGATTTTAAAAAAAATTACCTAAAATACGTCTGTATTATATTTATACATTATAAGCACACTATAATGTACATGATATATATAAGGTATATTATAAGTACCCGTGTATTAGCAGGTGTACTTGATTTCGTAAATAAAAGACAATGAAATTCCTATATAGATGCCCCTTTATTATTTTTTCCGTTACCACTCCTGAATAAATAAATATCATTTATTTCCATAAATAAATTAAATCTATCTATTTTGATCACTGCTAATTTGTCACAGTCTCAACCTGATCATTACAAGACTCTTTTTTTTACAGAGTTGTTTTTATTACAAGAGTTGTTTTTATTACAAGACTCATTTTAGTTTGATCAGTGCTAGATTCTTACATGATTAGTTTAACCATAGTGTGATATAGTTATTTACTAGTTTAATAAGCATTAAAACCTTCAGCCTCGGGAAACCTAAAAAGCTTAGTTAATAAACGTCGCATGTCCAGAAAGTGGCTTTTAACGTTTTAGAATAAACTATGGGCGTTTGACAGGTCATTTCGTAACTAATTTCTTTTTTGATAAGCTTCAGATTTCTTTTTTGATGACAGGCTTCACAAAAAATTGTGATTATGTCGGATAAACCATAATATAGCCAGAAAATTCTAATTTAGTTTATTGAAGTCTCCATCATAAAAATTTAAACAAAGAAAATTTTTTTGGGCCTTCATCATGCGTCTAAGAAGGTTTCCAAATATAATATATTCATATGTTTTTGATATAATAATGCGAATACAATCACAATATGGACGTTACTAAATACAATCATAATTTTCGTAAAAATCTGCTTTTCGGTCAGTATTGATCGGCAAACTTTTTGCGGCTGCGATATTATTTTGTTCCTCAATTTTAAACGCTTACATCTGTAACGATGACTTAAATTTTAACTTTAAGTGCCAAAAATTTATAACTTTTTATGCAAAAAAACCCTTCCTCAGAAAGTAAGAAACGAATTGAATTCGATTCAATAGCTTTCACTCCAATGTTCATTGATATTTTAAAATTGATAAACAATTGCTATTAGATTATTTAAACAAATAAAAAGGAATTTGATTTATGGGACCCACTGAGTAAAGATTAATTACAGAATGATCACAAATTAGCACAGCTAAAATTTTTTTATTAGGTTAATAGTTCTTTCTGTGGCCATATATCATCAGAACGATACCGACTCTGTTTGCACATGATGCCAGTTAACATTGCCATTCCGCCAATCATAGGCGTTATCTGGCGGGGAAAAAGGGGGGCACATAACCCAATTTTTTTGGAACAGAGAAAAAATCGTATATTTTCAACACAATTTCGTTTTCCTTGCCCCCTCCCCCAGTTTATGATATATTTAACCCCCAATTTAATCCTATGCCGCCATTCTAAAATCCATTGGTTAGTTAGGAGATAGAAGAAATTTGTGCGTCCGCGGCGACGTTTCTGGTTGTAGAATCAAGAAAGTTTCTACAAACAGGTGAAGTAGTATTGACACTGTGATACTGCCATGGGAAAGAATATGAACTGCCTCGAAAATACCGAGAGCCGTTGTTGAAAAAATTTCTAATTAGTTGCGCTTTGGAAACGAAAAATTTCAGGAAAATGAAATATATATAAATAGAAAAAATAGAAAGGAATAAAAAATAGGGAAGCAAAATATTCAAGCATTATTACTACAAGCCCAGTGACATTTGAACTCTGACCGCCACCTGTTTTGGAAGAATTACTGAGAGTTATCAAATGCGTTTGCTGTTATAATTTTCCCAATGTTTCCTTTGCTGTACTTTGTTGTGGACTCAGTTCGCCATAAGGCTCCAAAAGCTTCCCTGCAATAATCACGTACTCAGGCTATGTTAAAAAACTCGTTCATCTGTTGTTATTGCCAATATAGCGCCTTTATGGACACCTGATCTTTACGTATTTATGGAGAACTGCCAGCAATTATCAGATTCTTGCCATCGTATGGTTACAAATAGAATTTTCTGCACTTATTGTATTAGTATTAACTCCGAATCTATTGCTATAGCTAGCCTAGTCTCCCTTTTGCCACTCTGATCGTCACCTGGTTCACGGGAAAATTTTCTGTTTTATTTAGTTAGTATATTTCACATCATTTTAGTTTTGTTTCTATTTTTCGTTTCTGTTATTTGGCATCATGGATCAATCACATTTAACGTAGACTCCCACTTTAAATAGGTTTCCAAATCCATGGGAAGAAAGATGTAAATACTTGCAGCGTCTTAAG
>QLNU02015360.1:247572915-247599916 GCA_006491805.2 Dysdera silvatica
AAAACCAGTTTCGGCAAGACGTCCTTCCCTCTATTGCAATGGAACAATCCGTCTGCTCCTTCAGCTAATGGAATCTGGACGCCAACTTTTCGCGAATGGACAGTACTTTATTAAACACGTATACAAGAAACTCGCACATGGCTATACTAAGTACTTTAGACGTCACCGCAGAGAAAAGATAATCTCACGATTGGCGATTTAAGTTCAGTCCAAGTCTTGTATTCAGACAATGCTTGTTTCTCATCATACTGAAAATTATTAAATTATAATGTGCATTTATGAATAGTATGAATAAATAAAATAGATTTTCAGAAACTACAGGGTTTCACAATAATGTCTATACCCTTTTCACGTGTTCCTTAGAAGCATAGGAAAACTTCGTTAGAAAATTTAGACTAAGTATTTGTGGGTGAAAGATTGAGAACGTAAGGTATTATTACCCTTCTCAGGACTAACACAATTGATAAATATTGGTCACACACAAAGCCTACGGGGCGAGTTTTTTGTGTGAGGTTTTTCGTGGTGGGAATTTGTGAATTGTGTTATCCCTGCGAAGGGCAATAATATCTTACATCCTTATATACGAAGAAAGAGAGCGTTGTTCCTTTCCTTGTTCGTCTAGCGATCGACAACCCGCACTCAACAGAGTGATCCTGGTTCGAATCCAGGATGGGGAAAGCGTCTCTTTTTCTCCAAAACAAATAAGCTCTAGTTTGAGCTAATTAATACGTGGGTGTCGAAATTATAAGATAAGATTGAGAATATACTGATATTTCTTAACTTATATAGCACATTTTTTACTAAATATAACGTTTTTATTTAATATTTTCGACTAAGCGCGCCAAAATTTGCAACGTAATAGGAGGCACTCGATGCCCCACTTTGAAATCTGGCTTATTTTTATATATATTCAATTTCTTTTTTAATTTATGCATAAGTACAAAATACATAGTAGTTATTATGTATCTAGAATTTATTAGAATAAGTAACGATTCATTTTTTTAATAAATTTGTTACAAGGAAATGTTTCTCTGCATCGAAACCTACAGTTTTCCGAGAAATTTTCCGAACCTCTGCTACCAAGGGGACCAAACCACAGACTATGGTGCGCAGAAAATTGGCAGGCCTACCACCAAGGCCAGATTATCCACAGGGCACATAGGACCAGGGCCCTGGGGCTCACAGAAAACAAAGACCCATCACGGCAACCAGAATGTTAAAAAAATAATAATTTTATTTTTAAAACATTTCGTTTCCGAATTAGATTTTTACTTCCGAAGTCGGAAAGCATTAAAATACAATTATGGGCTACTCGCTTATAAAAATTTACACAAAGAGTGAGAGAGAGGGAGAGAGAGCAATAATGCGTGAAGCCAAAACTTTTATTTCCTTTTGTGTAAAGTTTTCGCTTTGACTTCTGGCTTATAGTTCATGGTAATTATATTACGCTATATAAAATCAGATGGCCAGATATTCAAAAGATTCTTTATGTTTGTGGATATTCATTTCTTTCACACTGAAGACATCAGGAAAAATCCCTAATCGGCGAATTTACCAAACTAGATATTGATATTAAAAACTGCAGACGATGAACACACGACAATGCCAGAAATATGTACGAAAAACATAAAGGAACGCAGACTATTATAAAAAACAAAACAAACATAGTGTCTATGTTCAATATACCGTTATTCACCGTTCACTTTATTGGAAAATAAGCCGTTGAATGTTGCCAGCTTGCGGTAAATTTTTTAAAGCGCTGCAGTTCGTTTACGTATTTTTCTCAAAATCAAACAGAAGTTGGGACGAGCTTATATCTGGGCTAGGATCTTCCCAGAAGAAAATAAATCTGCTTTTGAAAAGCCCTAGTTATACTCGTTGGTCCGAATATGCTTTCGCAACGAAAGCTCTTGTACAGAACCACAAAAAAAAAACTTAAGAGAATTTTGCCTGATATGTGGAATAATGAAAATGCCCCCCTCCCCCACCGGGGACTGAACGCGGAGCAAAAAATTTTGCTAAGCAAATGGATTACTTGGAAACAGAACTAAAGACGGTACACTGGAATAAAATCCTGGAAAGGTTTAATTCCATTTTTATCTTCAGTCCTATAAAATGGATATACACTGAAGTGCCAGAAAAATTGGTACACCTACCTAATATCGTGCAGCCCCCCTCCGTGCGCATGCCAAAGTGCCGCAACACGACGTGGCATGGACTCGACTAATGTCTGGAGGTATCCTGGAGACAATTCACACCAGGAATCCTGCAGGGCAGTCCACAAATCCATAGGAGTGCAAGGTGGTAGAGATCTCTTCTGAACAGCACGTTGCAAGGCATCCCAGATATGCTCGATAATGTTCATGTCTGGCGATTTAGGTGGCCAATGGAAGTGTCTAAAGTCAGAAGAGTGTTCCTGGAGCCACTCGGTAGCAACTCTTGATGTGTGGGGTGTCGCATTATCATGCTGAAATTGTCCAAGTCCGTCGGAATGCACAATGGACATGAATGGGTGTAGGTGATCGGACATGATGCTTACGTACCTGTCACCTGTCAGAGTTGTCTCTAGACGTATCAGGGGTCCCATATCACGCCAACTGCACACGCCCCATACCATCACAGAAGCTCCACCAGCTTGAACAGTCCCCTGTTGACATGTAGGGTCCATGGATTCATGAGGTTGTCTCCATACCCGTACACGTCCATCCGCCTGATGCAATTGGAAACGAGACTCGTCAGACCAGGCAACGTGTTTCCAGTCATCAACAGTCCAATGGCGGTGTTGGCGGACCCAGACGAGGCGTAAAGCTTTGTGCCGTGCAGTCAACAATGGTACACGAGTGGACCTTCGGCTCCGAAAGCCCATATCAATGATGGTTCGTTGAACAGTTCGCACGCTGACACTTGTTGATGCCCCAGCATTGAAATCCGCGGCAATTTGAGGAAGTGTTGCACGTCTATCTCGTTTAACGATTCTCGTCAGTCGTCGAATGTCCCGTTCTTTCAAGGTCTTTTTCCGGCCGCACCGCCCTCGGAGATTTGATGTTTTACCGGATTCCTGATATTCACGGTATACCCGTGAAATGGTCGTACGCGAAAATCCAAATTTTGTCGCTATCTCGGAGATGCTATGTCCCATCTCTCTTGTGCCGACTATAACGCCACGTTCAAAATCACTTAAATCTTGATAACCTGCCATTGTAGCGGCAAGAACCGATCTAACAGCTTTGCCAGACATCTCTTGTCTTATATAGGCGCTGCCGACCGCATCGCGTTACGCTGATTGGTTGCAAAGCTCCGTTATTTGCATACGCACGCCTGTACCGGTTTTTCTGACACTTAAGTGTACTTAAACTGGACTGTAAAATTGCTAAATTCTCTGTCGGCATTCGTATAGTCACTAAGAACTTAATGCGAATATGATAAATTTGAAATACTGGCGAAGGCTCTTATTGGATCCTAAACTTATCATTCAGAGTCAAACCCGGTATGACCATATACGTGAACTAGGTGGCCGCCTAGGGACGCACAACGACAGATTTTTTTAAGGTACCTAATACTGCAGGATAACTGAAATATACTTGGCAATAAAATAAATGGAAATGAATGAATTATTTGCCATTGACTGTCTTCACCAATATTTATTTTCCTTATATATGTTTCCTCTTATCCATTTTTTCTCCACATCCTCAACTTCTGCATTCTCACATTAACAAACCTTCCTCTAATCAATTTAGTAACTCTGCATAACATTTTCTCATTACCGCTGCATGCCTTATAATTGCGCGAGCAGTACCGCAACCACACTAGAGGCTTGGAAGACGTTTTTCCGTTTTGATATTTTGCCCATTATTACAAGGCATTAAGAATTACAATTTTCTCCTTCAATGGCAAAATCCCAAACTTTATTTTTTTTACCATTTATTTGTATATTATAAGATAAGCTGTGATTACCATATTATATTTTAACTAGAACTATAGCAAGAGGGCAGAGTGTGTCGTATTCATTCACTTTTCGATTGTTGCAAGATGTACTGAGATGTCGATACTTTTCGGGGTGGGGGCGTACACGTCGTTTTCCTAGGGCGCCAAATTTGCTTGCGCCAGCACTGTTCAGAATAGAAATATACTGCGGCCTTACGTACAAGGCTTTCAGTCTTTGACAATGTACGAAATCCTGAAACAGTACTTTCTGTAGTATGAATCTTTTTATGTCATTCTTGATACACTTGCCCTGGAGATAGAAAAGAAATCAGATAAATACGGTACGTTGACAAACATGCTTGGATTCCTTTATCGCTTATATGAAATACCAAATACGAAGTGAGTAACTGATGCTGAAATGGTTAAAAGAACTCAAAGTTGATTCAATTTTTCCGAACTTCACTACTGTTTTGCTCATTTATCTGACAATACTAGTCACAAATGCCGAAGGAGAAAGGACCTTTTCAAGATTAAAAAGGATCAAAAACGAATTAAAATCAACAGTGACGCATATAGGATAAACACACTTTCGTTGTTATCCATTGAATCTGATCTTACCGCAAAAGGGAAAGCTAATTCAGCAGACATTATTAAAAAATTTACTGCAACCAAAGCTCTAAAAGTACAAGTTTGCGAGTAGACTGTTTATTTACTTACTGTATAAAATACCGGAATTAATAAAATTTTAAAATTCTCAGTGCATTGTTGAGTCTTGTGGAGTGAATTTGCCCATGTAATACGGGGTGGAGCCCATCTTTTCCCATGTGATCCGGGGCTCACTGTGCTCTTAATCCGACCCTGCGTACCACGATTCCATTTTAAAGTCAAACACGGGTCAATGGTACCATAAACTAATGCGATAACATTATACTATCGTAGGACAATAGACCTATATTTTTCCGAACAGCTTAACCCCCAAACTACGGTGAACAGTTAACTAATAAAAGTCCTTTATCATTTTTTAGCATGCTTGGGAGTCGAACCCAGGTTAAAGGTACACTTCATTGACCTGACGCTGATACATTACAGAACTATGGTTAAAATGTGTGTAATTATATTAAAGAACTTTTTGCTAATCAGTGTATAAAATTCTTCCATCATATCATAACTTTAATCGTAGATGTCTTGCAGAAATTGTCATCTTTAGCGATACGAAATAATCGTATATAGTTTCTGGATAAAAAAAAACCTGGCCAATAGATGCGGGGTATTTTTCACCAAGTACTACACAACAAGGCACCCAAAAAATACGATTAAGTATAAGCAGTTTTTCTTTCTTTATTATCACACTTCCTAAAGAAGAACTCACGTTACTTTGAATGCAAATTATTAACAATACAGTAAAAATAAATAAGTTTTGAATTATTAGGTCACTCCGAAATATCAAGTACACATTAGGCATTAATTTTCGATGTAATACTTTGTTGAGACTAATATACGATTTTCGTTTTAAAAGTGAAAATAAACTGTCCAAACTAACAGATTTAAATTCTAATCTTCATAAAGCATTACCATGTCACAATTTCAATATTATTAATAAATTTGGGTGCCGCTTAAAAATGTCAGTTATTTTACATCCACTGGAAAATTTGTATCTCTACTATAAGGAAACGGAATTAGTACTTCGGTTTATAAGCTCGTTTCTGTCATAAAATGGATGCTGAAATTTTGTTGTGAAAGGCTAAATTTTAATTACAATTAGCATAAAAATATTGATTTGTTGGTATTTTCATGTAATGATAATTCTTTCTATATATTCTTCATTTTTAGGGTCAAACTAAGTTTGCACCACATGAAAATTAGCATTGCATAAAACAAATATATATCACATGTACATCATATTCGACTATACAAAGAACGGTCATAGGAAACTATCAGCGTGGATATAACACGCTTGAGACCTAAATAAAACAAGATTACTGGACTGGAATCCAGAAAAAACGACCAGGTCCATTTTCCATCCCTTCTTTTTTTTACCTCCTATCCCAAATTTTCCATATTATTTCCTGAACCTTTTTTTTTCGTATAATTATTACCTAACTTATTGCAGTAAATAAAACTTTTTCCCCTTACATAATAATAAAAAATTATTAAAGGTTGTCTCTTCTTTTACAAGATCCAGCCCGTCTGTTAATTTATTTTCCAGTTACTTACTTTCCATTACCCTGTAATAGATATTTCCTTGTTCTGTTTTTAATTTTTTTACTGTTCAATTTTTTTAATTCTAATGGTAATTTATTCCAATATTTAGGACCTTTATAACTTATATTACTTCTTCACATTTCGCTTCTTATTTTGACAGTATTGGGTCATTGAAGTTACGACAAATATTTCTATCTCTCTCATTTAATTTTATTCTTATACGAGTATATTCAGAGTGCACTGACTTATCTCATCCTTTCATACATTTTCACGAACACACATTATTCATATATTTTATCGATTGGTAAAATATTATGTTTCAGGAATTCATTTAGTCAAGTCTTTTATCCTTGTTTATTAAATTAAATGTCTTCTGCAAGTCTTTTAATACGATCTCCTTAACTTTGCCCAAGTTTTCCCAAACACAATTACAGTTTCTCAGATGACTATATATTAAGGAATTATGTAGTTAATTGTATATTTTTCGGTTATAGTCGTATTTATTCTTCTTAGGATTCCTATAGTCTTACTTATTTGATTAGTTGTTTTATTTATTTGATTATTCCAGTTTAGTTTATCCGTTAGTTGAATTCCCAAAAATTCAATTTTATCGACGAATTCCATTTTTTTATCATTAAGTAAAATTGATTTGTTCGACAAATCTTTATTTACTTTTTTAGTTTTTTCTATATTCTATTTCATTTGATTAATTTTAAAACATTTTTCATATTTCTTAATTTCCCCAGTACTTACTTCCGTTAGTCTCTTCTGGTCACTACCAGTTGAAATCACACTGATATCATCAGCGAACAATATAATGTATCCTTTGTCCGACAAATTAAATAAATCGTTAACGTATGATGAATATAGCAATGAACACAAATGGATTCTTGAGGCATTCCATAATTATTAATCAGTAAATTAGACTTTACTCCCTTAATACAAACTATGCGTTTCCTAACCTATAAATAGCTATTCAATAGGTTATCCACGTTTTCCCTTAACCATGTTACATCGTTATATCGATACTCTCCGAAGAATACCACTATATGATTTTACTTTGAGGTTTGCAATTCACCCTATATATATATATATATATATATATTTGTCTTAACCTATAAATAAAGAAAAATTAAGTCCTTTCCATAAGCCATTATTTGTTATATGTAGTTCTACTTTTCTGTTATAAAACTTGTCTTACATTTTTATGCAGTTATTCACAACTTATACCGCTGGTAAGTCATTATTCCTTCCAAAGGTGCCAGTTGTTTAAAAATGTTGCTAGTGAATATTGTTTCTTCCATGCCAGGTTCAGTTGCTTATTTTCCAATTGAAATTTATTCAATAAACACTTAGCTTCTTTATGATAATTGGGGGTAAATAGAATAACTTAATGGCGGAATGACATTGCAAATTTACATATGAAATAATCTGCCAACGACTATTGGACGCATGACTAATATCAACTGGATTCTGTTAAAAAAAAAGACAATTTAAAACTTGGCCACTTCAAAATTTTAAGTCAATTGATTACGAAACTAACAAATCGACCTGTTAAGAATTTTGCCAGTTGATCCAGTTCGAAACTAACAAATTGAACAATTTTATTCAATACATTAATAAATCTAGCTAATATGAAACAAATATATCTGCTTTAAAACTAATAATGTTGTCAATTTTAAAGTTAGCCATTTCGAAACCAACAATTAGGTCTAATTTGAAACTGACAAATTAGTAGATTTCCCAACAAATCATGAACTACCTGGTCAGCTTAGAAATTGTTTAATTTCTGAGATGAAACTGACTAAATTGAGATTAACTGAATTTAGAATAGTAAATTTCTAACAAACATTCTAACAAATCTGTATTTGTTAATCGTAATCTTCTAACAAATCTGTATTTGTTAATCGTAATCTTCTAACAAATTTGTAAGTTTAAAAGGAGACTGTTACACACTATCCGTTTCATTTAAATATAATTTTCTTATATTTTTAAAAGGACGCCCTGAATAAACTAATCGTTTTCACACTTTATTCGTTCCGAATCTAGATATTTTCCGTTCAAGATTACAAAATTACACAAAAAAAAAGAAAAAGAAAGCTCCTCACATCAAAGACTACGCCATTTTTGTAGTTGGAATTTTAAACTTTAAACTAACGTTCGAATATTGGGGCGTGAAATTAAAGTTCTTGTTATAGCCGGAGGGTGGGAGGAAGGGGGCTGAGAATGTATTTCTTTTCTTTAAAACTTTCCTTAAGCGAGCTTTTGCGTATTTGACCTCTTGTCAGTTTCTCCTTGCTTTGCTTCCACCTGCTTCTGATTTCCTCTTTTTCTGTATACAAGAACCTTATTAATTAGGTGCCTTCGAATCTGCGACATGTTTCTTAGACGTGCGTTGTTATTTAGCTCCTACACGCTACATTGCAACGGCCAATTGCCCGGCGGTTCTCTAGTAATGTGATTTTAATGTTTCTGGTCGCCCCGGTCATACGGGTAGCTGTTTTCCGGAGACGCAGCTGCGGTTAATTGATTCAAAACCTTTGGGGTTTCCGCAGAAAACAGAAGTCCCTTGACCAAAATATCTATGCACGTCAATGGCTTCAACTCCACTACAGCAGTTAGGCTTACACTATGATGGTTTTTCTTTGTCCAGTTTATCACAAAAGACCCTGTTTGCTGTCATACTTATAATTATTTCAATTTGTACTCTTCTTTGAACTGCCGTTTTGCCTTTGCCTTGTTAAAAATGTAGTTTCGTATTATAATTATCTTCTGGCAATACTTGCCACTCCACGGTTACGTGGGTGCGAAAAAAAATTGCTGCATAATAAATTCCCCCACGAAAACTCACAAAAATTCTCGCCCCGGAGGCTTTCTTGTGTTGACCATATTTGGCAATTGTGTTATCCCTGCGGAGGGTAATAATACCTTAACATATAATTATCTTGTACTTATTACTTTATAAAAGGAAACGTTTAGAATCTAAATAGTTATGTGCTTAGTTTGTACGTCAAACGTGACAGACGTATAAAAATAATATATATATATATATATATTACATAGTTATAATTATTTACATTCTAACGGTGAGAGTCCATTAATTCTTAATAAAACTCTGCACGAAGTAGTGAAAAGGCGTTTTGTCTGTCGTGTAAATAATGTCAGTTTCACCTCAGTAGGCATCCAGAGTTTGCAGGTTTTTCCTTCAGCTTCGTAATCCAAGGTTTTGTCCCATAGACCAGCCGTTCTTTAACTCTCCTAGACCGCGGATCCTCTTCAGAGATCACTCGTCCTCGCGGACCACAAGAATTAACCCGAAGTTTAGAGTCAAAAATTTTCATCATACATATTTATTTCTAGTGTTTCATCACTGATTTTCACCATTTGGGGAAGGAATTTTTCGTTCCCTCATAATTTATTCTTAGCATTAAAGAATAAATACTCTTGTCTTAGTACTTTTCCGAACTTTTGTGGAACACTGGGAGGGTCTCGCGGACCCTCTGATATGGTGCCGTGGACCCCCGGGGTCCGCGGACCACGGTTAAAGAACCGCTGCCATAGATGAAAGAGGTTTGAATTTCTTGAAAAAACGCAAGACTCTTGGCGTGACATATCCTTAGCTGGATTTGCAACATGAAACACGAATAATCGTGTCCTATCTTCCTTCCCAAGAAAGGTGAGTTCTTTCGTTTCAAACTAAACAGTTCCTCGAGCGGTAAAAATAAACATATTGTACTTGCAACTTTGCGGGTTGTCCAACATCTTAGATAATTCCATGTTGACGAGATTCGAGGTACCCATTTGTTAGTTGACAAGAAAATGCACTTTTTTAAACACCAACAATTTAGTTACGTAAATTAAAAAGGTATATAAGATACAGCTATTTCATTTTAACATGTAACAGAATTCTCATTTTCGAGCTATGCCCGGCCGCGCTTACATTCGGTTCCAGACCAGATTCAAGGGCATTCTCCTTGAGTTTGTTGTATGTTTCTCATTTATAGTTTCGATACATCCGAAACTTTATCCAATGGGACTATTGGAATTTTAACCAATGGGAAGAGGTGTTACGGGAGCCAATGAAATCATTTATAGATCCATATGGACCACGTATATGACAGCCTGATATTATATATTTAAATACATTGGAAAAACGAAATATTTAATAATATTGAATCTTAATTAATTTAATTTGGTTTAAGGGCTTTAACTTTTATTTAAAGGCACAACAAATCCATTACTTTAATGGAAAATATTAAGACAATAAAACGGGTTATACAGATAATAAATTATCCGTAATAACTCACGCGTTTAAATAAGTACATTAAAAAGCGTGAAAACCCATAAAATTTAACGCTAAAAATTTGGACTAATATATTGAGTCGGACAATACTTTTGCCGTGAGCTGTTTCGTGTTAAGAGTTTGAAATTTTGCGTAACGTTTAATTTACGTCAATTTTCTTACTTTTAAAACGTTTCATTATTTAAAGGATACAGGCCTGCACAAAAGTTTAGACACAACACAAATTTGAGTATAACAAAATACTATTAAAACTGAAGAAGTAGGAACTTTAATATTACGAAGTATGAACACATGTAATATGCAAATTAAAAATTTGAGAACAGAAATCACATCAGTAGCGAACTTGCTGCAATATATAACTTAAAATAAGTAAAATATGTGGCACAAAAGTTTAGGCACAAACATAAATTTTAGCACTTGCATAAGGAAATGAACAATTTTAATAATCAATGTAGCCACCATTACTTCGTATTAGATTAAATACGCGGTCGTTCATTGAAAGCACAAGATTTTGAAAGGTTTCTGGTTCAAAATTAAACCACGCTTCTTCTATAGCCTTTTTAAGTTCTAAAACGGACGGATATTGCTTTCCATTGGCATACACAACATTCGTTAGTATGCCCCATACATTTTCGATGGGATTACAGTCAGGACTAAGAGCAGGCCAATCGAGAACTGTAATATTTTTAGCGCTCATCCATTCTTTTGTTGACCTGGATGTGTGGATGGACGCATTATCTTGTTGGAAAACCCAGTTTCGTCCACATAAAAGTTCGCCAAAAGGTAATAGGTGACTTTCAAGAGTTGCCTGGTATGCCTTGGAATCTTGTTTTCCATTCAAAAACGCCAAAGAAGTCTGTCCATTGAAGCTAAAGGCTCCCCAAACCATGACTGAACCTCCTCCTTGACGTCTGCTGAACCGACTTAAGGGGCGTTTTCGAAGATCGTGCCAGTAGTGCGAAAGGCCATCGGGACCATCTAAGTTCCACTTTTTTTCATCACTAAATAACACCTGCAGCCATTCGTCACTGTATGATATGTGCTGCCTTGCCCATTGTAGTCGTGCTTGTTTATGATGTAATTGCAAGCAGGGCTTGCGGCGCATTTTTGCATATCTCAAATGCCTGCATTCTACAATCCTTCTACGTATGGTTTCTCTTGACACTCGCATTGCTAACGTGTTTTTTATTTGATTTGCAGACAGGCTTTCATTTGAAGCCAATCTTCGTATTTGTCTATCATCCCGAATGCTGGTCACTCGAGGCCTCCCAGATCGTGATTTTGGTTGATACTGATCACCCCGGGATAACACTCGATAAATGCCTCGCTTTGAACGGTTCAATGCAACAGAAATTTGAGTAACAGATTTACCTTTAGTTTTCAGCCTCCAAATCTTCAAAATCTCGTCATTCGTAAATTGCTTTGACTTCGGCATCGTTCTAAGCATTCTAAATTATTTCAGGCCTTATATAACAACTCTGGGAAACGCCCCTTCGATCACTTGGGAACTTCGCGCCGTTAATTTGCATAAATCTGACATATGTGCCTAAACATTTGTGGCATGCAGATTCCAATATTACGGTGTTGGGATATTTTGTTTCAGTACTTTTGGTAATCTTTTAAGTTGCACAATTTATTATTGGTTCTAGGATTATTTAGATACAATATCGGCGAAGTTCAATGCAAATTCTCGCTTTTATTTATAATTTGCCTCTGTGTCTAAACTTTTGTGCAGGCCTGTATACATGAAAAGGAGAATTTTATGAAAGTAGCAGATGATATGCTATTGCTTTGGCAGAAGTGGACGTGCTTTTACTGCATCATATCTCTCATGCCAGAACATTACATATAAAAAATAATATTTCTATCTGAAGGAAGTTTCAGATCATTATTTTGCAAACTTTGGATTTTATCAAGTTAATATATTGAGTAGAAGTATGAAAACTCATTGGAAGGCTGTTATACATCAAGAGAGACCAACAAGTAGTAAATGCATTTTGAAGGTTGAATAAAGTCCTTAGGGACGTTACTAAGATGAAAGTATAACTTTTATTCTTAAATTACTTAAACTTTTCGTGTAGTTTCCGAGGGAAGATGTATTTCTCAACGCATTTTTCCTTTATTACTGTCTGAGGCGAGTGTGTGTCGAAAATAATTCTCGACCAAACGTTTATTAAGATCTTAAAATTAAAAGGGCAGAGTAATTACATCTGAGACGGTGGGATGAAACTCGCTAAAGTGAAAAAAAAAGGGTAATTTACTAGACGTGCGACAGATTGCAAGGGGCTTCATAGTTACTTCCTAATTAGCGGAAATTGATGCAGAAAGGGACATAATTAATGTCCTTTTTTCTTTAAATTTTTAGCCAAGATCGATGATTTCACTTTCCTTATATTTGTCTCAACGTTAGAACTTTTCCTAGGAATCAATATGTAGCGAGTAAAATTATAAGTAGGATAAAGTCTGAAATATTAAAACTTTAAAACGCAAAGCATTATTGACTTTTAAAAGCTTAGCTTTAAGTAAGCCGTTCGGAATTTTTTCGAACCATCGTTTAGGTTTGATACAAAATAAATCAGCGGTTACGAACTTCAATGCACATTATACAGCTGTTATATTTTTGTTAATATATCATTGCTTTGTGTTGTATTAAACTGTTTTATAGGGCAATACCCGATGTATATTATGACATATATTATGCCTGGCATAGAATACATAAATTATGTGGATATATACATCTATAATAGTATTCTCAATAAAAAAATATCCGTGAATTTCATGCATACACAGCAAACTAGGACTTTCTATTCTATTCCATTTATAACTTAATTATTATAAAATAATACAGTGGTTCTTAATTAGTTTTCATTACTGACTACTTTGGATTTTTTTTCGGTCGGCGAGCCAGAAGATATGAAAACGAAAATGTCTTACACGCTATATCAATAGACATTGGGGGTGGCTAGGGGCTTACCCCTAGAACTTTTCTGAGTCGATGAAATAACATTGAGCCTTGACTCCGTAATGTTGTTTATATCCCTCCGCGGAACAGCCTGTCACAAATTCCGCAATTGGTCAATTAAAGCTGTGGTAATGTAAGAAGGCTGCAATTGTCTGCCCAGCATGTCCTACACGTGTTCTGTTAGTGATAGTTCTGGAACCAGGATGACTATGGGTGGGTGAGCATGAAATCGTAGACAAGCCCTAAACGGCAACCCCCAAACGAAGAAAAGGAGAGGCTGACCAAGCAATTTATGGAGAACTAGAGGAGACTAAATTAATGAAGGGGGCAAAACATCAATCTCAAGGGTCTGGCAGGAGAAAGGGGCAGATGAAGAACATTTGTGAAGGTTCTAGGGACTAAAAGAGAAACAAGAATGAATATTACATTGGAGTTTTAAAAAAATCGTGTTTTTATTACGTGAGCTAATGTAGTCTCTCGTTTCCTCTCAGTTGGCGCTTATATGTATATAACAATTTTGACGAAAAGTTGTTTTTAAATGTAGAAGAAATTTCCGTTACTCTGCTGCGCTCTTACTTGTGATTGCGGCAATGAGTACATTATTTAAACTTTTCCAATTGCTCAACGGACGGTGGTGTTTAACTTTCAGAGTATATTTGTACTAGAAATTATGTAAAAAGGAAGAAAAAGTTTATTTATATATGATGCTAATTTTATGGAGTATCATTTAAAATCCAATGGCTGTTTCAGTTGCCTAAGGTTATCTGAACAGAAGTTTTGTTTCTGTGCTATAGCGATGGCAAAAGTAAGTCGGGTAACACTACTACACTGTGAACTCAAGTTTTCCGAATAAGCCAAACCTATGCCGTCATGCGAATCAAACCGTGAAACACGTGAAGACACGCACTTGATACCAACGAAAGTAAGCAAAATACAATGAAAATCAAGTAGTAGCTTATGTGCAGATACAGATCATATTTTTAATAATAATGAAAAATCAATATTCTTGAACACGTACCACTTTAAATTTTAAAATATAATTAAACCGTACATGTTCTATAACTTTTAAAATATCCTCTATTGCAATTTGATTAACGTGTATTTAAAATATGTACATATGAAAATTCCTAAATATTTCTGTCCAGTTAATCTCATTACGTTTTCCTGAACGTATATTTCAGTAATGGTGACATGTATTTATCTAAAGAATTAATGAGTATGTAGAGTAATAAATAAATTATTATACTATTCCTTTATATTTTCAAATAAAATACTGAGCGATCATTTGCCGATGCAGCATCTGTGAAAGACAATAGTCTCCTCCCTCTCTCGTGGTTAATTTACTCGCAGGAATTTAAAAACAAAATGGTGGTATTCTTTTTAGATATGCTTTTATTTTCAAAAGAACTTCCGTATATAAAAGCGGAAAGTCAGCCTTAAAGCTGCAAATATCCCCTTTCTCTGGATAACTAAACTTCCTCAAAGAACCATGGAAACTGGCTGAGACATCAAGCTTTTCGTGGTTTTGGAGATGGACAATCAGCGCTAACTTTGTTTAACACCAAGTCAAACAGAAGACTTTTTCAACCCGCAGGTACTTTATACCTGTGCTATATAAAAGTTTTCGAATCACCTGCAGCTTTAAATTGAATCCTGGATCAGTAAAAGCAAGCGCAAACGAGGCCTGTTTGACTAAAAAGAATTGGAAATCAGAATAGTGTGCTATTTGATTATGTATACGCTGTGATTTCATCAGCTATTCTATTGGTCTCAAATCTTTCGCACTTTTATATGTGAAATCAAACTCGAGCTTTAATGCGTCTTACAAATTTATAGAACTCCATGCTGTTAGGTTAAGGGCTTTTAGAATTTTTATTCGAATTGCTTAATATTTTATCCTTCCCGCTTATTTTCCACGTTCTTTGGCATATCATTTACATGCTTTATTGCAAAAACAGGAACGGCGCACTTAGAAAAAATTGTTCGATCACCCAAAATTTCAAACGCTGAAGAAATATGTTGAAATAAAGAAATGATTAAAATTTCATAGCAAAAACTATGTTACAGAATAGTAAGAACATAACGGTCGCATTTTTGATAGGTTATAAAGCCTCCTCTCTCCGCGATTCAATTAGCTATACAGTGCGGCATGGGATCATACACCAGTTTGATGTTCTCCTGTAGTAGATTCTGCCAGATATTCTGTAATCGTTCATCTAGATGGGAAACATTCCATAACATATCCAACTAGCTTCCCAGCATATTACAGACGTGTTCGAATGCTGATAGGTCCGGGGCCCTGGCTGGCTATGTGAATGCATGAACACCGAAAAAGCTTTGTAGAGAATTTGAAGAAAGTGTAATATTTGACAGTTAAAATTACTTGAACTAAATTATCAAATATCACATCTACAATCTATCTAAACGCGTAGGACACATTATCAAATAACAATTACAAGTAGCACATTATAAATAAACAACCATAGAGATTTGAGAGGAGGCCGTTGAAAATCTGAAAATAATATCAGTTTGACTGGAGCCCCAGTCACCTAATTTACTATTCGTATACAAAGAGAAATTAAATCTAGTTTTTTAGGGTAAAGTAAATTCAAATTTTCAGTTTTCTTTGCTAACTAAATTTAAACCTGAACTGCAAGCATGTTTTTTGCTGTAAATTTGAACTTTCTGTCCATATAGATTTAACTAGAGTCGTTTAATTATTTCTATTTAGGTATTACGAATTTACGTTTGAAGGAAATTCTCTCAACCCAAGGCAACAGTATTTTCGGATTATTTTTAAATAAAAGTGTCCCATTAATAACAGACTTGTGCGATAATATAAGAAAAGCTAAATTTGTGAGCAAAACATATGTAAATAGGCAAAACTTTTAAGTTCACCTCATCGTTATCAAAAACTACGCGTAATTTGTAAAAACAATTCCATTTTAACTTATATCGCATTAGAAAATTCAGTGAAAGATTATATCCTTGGATTAAAAGCCAGCAATTAAACGATCATACATACATATACATTCTTTTTAAGTTCTTCCTAGAACTAAAGGCGTGAAATGTTACTAAACTATACAGTTCTCGTAATTGCACGAAAAATTTTGGTTAAAAGCTACTTAACGAACTTTCTGGTTATCGTTAATATCTGTTGCAGAACTTGCAATATAACGGGAAATAAATTTGCACAAAGGTTATAAAAATGAATATACTTCAAATTTGAATTTACATGAAACTCGTCGACTTTTATCTGATGAGTTTTTTATTAGTTTATTCAAATATAATAATAATACACCTTTATTTATTCTTCTCTGGTACAGCCATATAAACAATGCATTATATTATTTACATCATATTATTTTACGCTATATCATTTATATATATTATTTACATTGAATTGTGGGATATGTCGTTCTTTTTATGCAGCACAGCAAAAAACGAAAACGAAGAAAACAAATACATGACCGCACTAGAAAAGGTTCCAAGAAAATATCATTAGATATAACAGATTTCGAACCTTGAACTAATTTAAATATTTATAATCACCAGCAATCAGTATTACCGCACAAAATAATTTAATCATCTGCTTGGATATTTTCTCACTCGATTGTTCATCCCATTAATATACTCTTTATTTTCTGCGCATCATGTTTTAATTTTTCCCTATTATTTTACATCTGCAGTATTAAGCATTTTTAGGTCCTTTTTAAACTTTCCTATTCTGTTTACTGTCTTTATTTCATCTGGCAATACATTCCAAAATTTAGGTACCATATGACTGGTACCCTTCCAATTTCAGTTCTTATTTTGTCATTGCCAAGTCAATGTAGTTTCGATATCGCATCCTATCTCTTTCGTTGAAGCTTATTCTCAGAGTGTCTATGCATTTATTATCCTTTATCCTCTCATACATTTTGACCAAGATGTTATATTTGTAAATTTGTTCGATAGGCAGAATGTTATATTGCAGTAAAATATTTTCTGTTTCCGATCCATTATTCCTATTAATTAATTCGATTGCCTTTTGTTGCAACTTCTTTAATATGTTTTTATTAGCCATGCCCAAATTATCCCAAACTCTCTTACGGTAAATCAGATGACTGTTTATCAATGAATGGTATAGTTCTATTATTATCCTTTATAGAAAATTTTTGTTAATCTTCGCAAAATTTCTGTGCTTTTAGGCATTTTTTTTTTATTATTTTATATATGTGATCGTTCCAATTTAACTTTGTTGTTACTTGTACTCCTAGAAATTTAACCTTTTTCACATTTTCTATTTTTTTAGTATCAATTTCTATAGACACGTTTCTTATTTCACAATTAGTTATTTTATTTTTACTGAAAAAATTAATAACTGTTTTGTCTATATTTGACCTCAACTGGTTTACACTAAATCATTTTTTATATTTGTTAATTCGTGTATGGCAGTATCTATTAAATTTTTTAAATTTCTTCCAGTAATTATTACACTAGTGACCACTGAAGTTCTGAAGTATGTTAACAATTTAATTACAAAATATATTAACATTTTACATAAGTCTGCGGAAATGCATAAAATAATATAAGATAGGTGTTCTTTCAGGGTTATTCTATAAGAAATAGGGTGTGCGCTTAAATTGTATAAAATAATTTTATTATTAGTGAATATAAATTTAGATCCTGAATTAAAATATTCATAACGATAATTTTATTGTAAATTTTTAACGATAGAGATTTTCTAATTCGAACAAATAGAATAAGTTACGATCAATTACAAAAAAGAGATGCACTTTTTATAAAACATATAAACCTATATTTCACTAAATCGCGCACGCACACACATATATATATATATAGAGAGAGAGAGATAAAAATAAGAAAATTATTTGGTTGATTTTTGTTTAAAAATTAGTAAAATGACGAAATACATTGTAAGTTAAAAGATGCCATAAAAATTGTTACATAAGACACACTTTTCTTCAAAGCAATAACGAATAGAGGAAATTGTCAAAAACTAAGACCCCACGCAAAAGACAATCTCAATCTGCTCAACGTTGAAACAGCCCCATCACTACACTGACGTTGTCCTTTGGGTGAGGTAGTTTTAATGCTGAACAGTGAATACTTAGAATTATTCACTTGCACAATTTTTAAAATAACATAAAGCAATGTACTACGTTTTCTGTTAATCTATATAGATAATAATCTATCTTGGATAGAGAAGTTCAAATAATATATTTCTTTCTCGAAAGTACATGCCTTATGAGAACAGTCTTCTAAATTTTCCTATCTTAGTTGTCATTTTTATCAGAACATAATAGGCAAAAAAAAAAACGTTTTTAGTTGCCTTGTGTGTAAATGTATAAACACAATAAACTCTCTACCCTGGAAAATAGTCCTAGAAAAAGTAGAAGAGACTTTCATATAGAAATAAATAGAAAATATTTAAATAGGATAAACTCATGATATCTAATATGATAAAAAACTAAAATTAGATGTCTATATTATTGTTTATTACTCACACGGTAAAGCAAGCTATTTAGCTAGCGTTTACGTCAATTAAACATTTAACTGTTTCCTGTTAAATCCCTTTCATTTCTCTAGGACTGAAAGAAAATTTCACTTGCTTATAGTTTTTTCGTCGACTGTAACCTATCCTTTTCCGCAACTCGGATTTTCTATTTAGATGGAGGAACCTAGAATGATAGAGCTGCAAAATTGACAGACCAATCTTCCTTTCAACGAATTGCTTTCTGATAAATGGGAAACATCTATTTTTCACTGGCAAAAGAAGGACACGAAATCGAAAAGTCTCAACTTTCTTCATGTACTCTTTTCATGCTTGCTTCATGTCAATCACCCATTTCCGTTTAAAGTGCCGCATGGCTAACTTTTTCAGAAAATCATTTTGACTATTTGCATATCTTTCGGAAAAAAAATTAAAAATTGTATAGGGGTTTTTGAATGTTACAAAATTAAGCATTTTTTATTGAAGTAAATAGTTTTAGCTCATTTTTTTTAGTTCATAATAATAAAAGCTTATTTAATCTATGATATATGCAGTATGGATAAATATTGTGAAAAATTGATGATTTGTCTAAATTTAGTTAATACGGTAGTATATATTCCTCTTCTATAAAATAAGTTTTAAGTGGAAGATAATAAAAAGCATAGCTTGTAAGCATTAGCTTACAATAAAATTTTATTTTGTATACATTATAAGACTTGGACCACTTTCGAAAATAATGGTGTGTCAAAAAAAAAGCAAAGAAAAATAACAAAATTGGTTAAAATGTGAGAAAAAATATAGATTCGCTTACATGTTTTTTTATTTATAATTGTATTTAATTCATCTACGTCAATTTTGGTTCACTTTTTCTTCGTTAATAGTAAAAGATTTTTGATTTAAATGTGTTGAGTGCTATAGAATTGCATTAATAAACTGGCGGGATATATGGCTTTAAATCCATCATACATTTATATTTCCCTTTGTCATTAATTTTATAGTGGCATATAATGGACAAAATTAAAAATTCTCGTATATTTTTGGTCTTCCTCTTCTGTATAAGATATTTAAAATATGAAATTTTGCATCATAATCTAGAGATGTTTCAGTTAACATGTTATACCGCGGCTTTTTTTTTTAAAAATCTCATCCACTCTCTATTAAACCAATAGATAAATTCTCCCTCAGTATTTTTTGTCTTCCTTATTGTTAATTCTTCCAGTTGCTTTGTTGAAACAAAACAAGTTGCACATTATCTTTTCCACAGAATAGCTGGGATCCTTTTACGAGATAGTATTTTCTAATAAGCTTTTCATTAATCTTTCTTAATAATTTTCAGGTAGGTACAACTAATTCGACCTCCTAATTATCATTTCTGCCAATGCTAAATCACGATCTTTTGACAAAAAAGGAATGACCAACTACCAAAAATTTGTGATCTATTATTTCAATACCATTATACGAAGATAGAAAAATCTTTATTCATGTTAGTCTTAGCTTCCAAAAGTTATCAAAATTAGCTTTTCACTCTTCCTAACCTACTCGGTTTAAACACTTGCTTAAGGAAAAGGCAATTTTTAAGTTGCAAAATTTTGCCAATAACAAGTTTACATTTTATGATGATTCGCCAATATTTCTCTTGATTTTTCTTATATTTTGGAATAAGTAATTCATTCTTTTCCTTTTTTTCTTGCCCAATAACTTGGGTTTTGGATTTATATTAAATAACATTCGCAAAAGATCCCTAGCCTGATACATCCGATGATGTTAATGTTTTTATTTTTTCCTACAGCGTAGAAGAATTACTTGGATTTCATGTATTCAAAGAGAGACGAAAGAAAGAAAAAAGCTGTTCTAGATATTCGCTTAAAATTTAAATAGACGTATGTGAAAAGAAAAAAAAAATATGAGGCGATTGTTTGTGTGGAAGTTATCGTATAGTAATAATGATAGACAGGGATGATATCAAAGACTAAAAACCATTTAAGGAGGGTAAACTCTTAACAAATAAAACATTTTACAACTTTTTTTTGTTAAAGTATTCTTCTAAGGGAAAAGCAGCTACAACTATTAAATCATAATAACAATTATATTACATAATAACCATCAACACGATAACAATTAATTCAGTATATACGTATAGGTAAATGCAATAGATAATAACAGTAGATAATGTTTAGTGTATATGTATATCCAAAAATAATATAATTAAGTATATCTATATACAGAGATGAATGATGGGTATACATATAAAAACCGCTCAAACGTAGGTACTAACATAATAGAAATGAATATAATATACATTACATAAAAGGCATAAAGGTTAAATGATAAATTAAATAACGAAGAAGATGATTATGAAAAGTGTTTCTGTTTCTCTGTAACTGGAAAATCCAAAGATACTACTAAGTAAGAAGGGGTCCAATTGCATCACAAATGAAAGGCAGACTTGATTTTCAAAATTACCTCAAACTCTGTATGTTACCTTAGAAATAAAGAAAGAAACATAAAGTAACCGGCGGATTTAAAATATTCACGAACAGCTTCTACTCCTCCAATATCTGACAAATACTTTTTCCCGAAGAACGCATACTTTATGAATCCTCGAAATGTTTGGTAATATGTATGGTTCGAATTGCTACTACACAAAAACGATATCCATAGATAAGAAATGAGAACGGTATCAATATTTAAACATCCACAACTGAGACGTAATTGGACGAAGAATATTTTTGTCAAGAATCAATTCGCATATATTGTTTCTGTCACTAATGAAGTTGAGAAAATTCTGCAAATCTACAAATAAAGAAAATATCTTTTTTTCTGTAATAAAAGTAATAAAATGAAATTTGCTTTAAATGCAGATTCTTGAATTATTCAAATTCGTTTCTGTATTGCAACGAAATAAAAAGAAACGACTTTTTACGTTCAAACCAGCATCAAAACAAATAAAGCATCGGGGAAATAACCATTGCAAAAAATGTGTACTGTAAAAAAAGATTCGACCTTATTAATATTCAAAAATACATTTTTAAATGCAGCGTTGTACAAAACTTAACGAATCTTATTTATTACTTAAACATATTCTCCATATAGTTTTTATTCTTTGATTACATTTTAACCTTTTTCAATATTTTTCTATTTTTCTTTTGTTAAATATAAGGATACAAAATATTTGAAGACAAACAATATAGAAGCGAGAAACTTGAAATATATTTTCTTAAAAACCACGTTTAAAACTGTTTTTAAAAAATATATTTAACGTTCATTGTAATAAATGTATTTTAATAAATACATGCAGGAAATTTTAGAACCATCGTTAATTCGTTTCCAAAACTGCATGCATGTCGCGTTTTTGGAGTCATGCCATCAAACAAACACCGTTTTATCAGCAGAAGAATGTGGTTATTAAAATTAAATTTAATAATTCTTGTAAAAACAGTTTCATACATACTCTTTAATTAATTTAATGATATTAATGGGAAATATCTATTTGATTCTAATGTATAGGGTGTTATATGGAATGTCCCTTTGCCAACTGAACAAACAAAAAGGAAGAAACTATGGCTCATTTCGTCAAAGAAAAAAACCCATAGTCCTGGTAGGGAATTCTTAGTTCCCAAATGGTGTCACTTTCCATTTGTCTTGTTTTCAGTGTTATATCCTAGTTGTTAGTTGAGTCTATTTATGTACGGTCTCGACCTGGTATGGGGCAGAATGACCTTTGCTGCCCTTGTAAAATACGACCAACGAACGAAAATACAACCGACCAACTGAGTCCGTTTCCAAAGATATTACGGACACGTGTAATTTTTTTTTCTTGAAGCCCCAATTATGGCTGCGTGCATTTTTACCAAAAAATATCAATTTACTAGTGTAAGAGTAATAAAAAATAAGAGTTTTAAAAGCAATTAAAAAATTGTCTGTTATTTTCATGTTTTTGTTTTCGCTCAAAGAAAAAACTATTAAGGATGTATTTTTAAGATATTAAGAGACCACTTAAAACACTTTATAAATTGAAATATTAAAGACTGATAATTATAAACTGATAAATTGATATATTAAAAGTTTTTTATTGCTATCTCTTTTATTAGTTTTATTAACGCATATCGTGTTGTATAGCATTACGTATATTTTTTAGTTAATAGTTAATACGTTGTTTTTAATTTATTAAACACACACACACACACATACACACATACATACATACAACAAATTCCTAAATTATACGTTTCCAAATCAAACGGGATTTGGAAAGTGTGTATTTACTAACATGGTGTTCAAAAATTTAACAACACGTGGGTTTGTCAGCTGTTGTTAAATATTGAAATTAACGCATAATTCTATTTTAACAATTAAGATTTTATTTAACGTTTAAAAGCTTGTTTTTGGAACCGTGATAAGCAGGGCAGGTGGCAATGTTAAAAGAAAGGGGGAAACACGCCATTTGCAAAAGCTGAAAATCTTAGCATTATGAATTCATTTTTTAAGAAGAAACTACAAAGAAAATGGACATGGAAACACCCCAATGGAGGAACCAGCGAAATTGACTATATACTGGCAAACAAGAAATCAATTATTGAAGATTGCAGCGTACTGAACAGATTTAATACTGGAAGTGATCATCGAATGGTGAGATGTAAAATGCACTTAAATACTAAACTAGAAAGGCAGAAGCTCATTAGGAAACAAGTATGTAAGAGGGTGGATTTAAAGAAATTAAAAGAAAATACTGAGGCATTCAAGTTGGAATTAAACTTTTTCCTGCTCTGAAAGAACTCACTAAAGAAATCGATATCTCAGAAGCAAATGAAAACGTTGTTAAGACAATAGTTGAAATTGTTGGGAAAATTGGTGGTGTAACATGTAAAAAGCGCAATAGTAAATTATCTGAGAAGACAAAACACTTCATGGAAAGAAGAAGAAATCTGAAGGTGAACAATCAAATACAGTTTTCAGGACTGAGTGTGAAGAACTTTGTAAAACTCTTCGCAAAAGCCTGAAGAAAGGCATAAGAAAATTCAACGGCGAGTATTTTCAAAAAAAGTTTCGAAAAAAAATTATATGCGTGTTATTTAATAATAATAATAATAATAAATTTTCATTCAACCCGATATACAATATTTCGTGATACATAGCTTGAGCAGTATAAAAATTATAGAAATGTAAGAGAAGATCTATATTAAATTATTTTAAGTTTTGAGGTTAGAAATGGAAGAGAATATAAAGCCGAAGCTTGTTACGAGATTCTCTTCCAGAATGCGGTGATGTTGACAGAAGAAAAGATAGATTTTTATGGTTTTGAATTATGCTTATTTTAAAGAGTTCAGTTGTTGTATATCTTTAGCAGAGGGACGTGGAAAACTTGTAATAACTTAAGAACAGACTGAGCGTCGTTTTTACAAATTAATGAGCAAGAAGTATTATTATTATTTAGAGCTTTTCATGGGCCTCATTTGAGAAAATTGTGGCACACGTCTGGATAAAATTTGTGAAATTATCTGTTTATCAAAATGCTAGCCAAAAGGATATCTGAGAGCCAGCATGTGTAATCAGAAGTTTTGATTAAAAAAAATTAAAATGTTAGTAAAACAAATGTTAATAACAAGTTAGTTGTACTATTAAGAGTTGTACTATTAAGTATATGATAGTATGATGATATAAGAGATATGTATGAAATTATACAATTGTAGAAGAGATTATAGATTAAAAACATAATAGGACTTAGATTCAAAATACAGAATAGCTTAAGGAGGAATAGGATGTGTATCCGGCAGGTATCACACTTTTTCTTTCAGGTAAACAACGCAAACATCGTTTATTCTTTATGGTGCAGGTTTCGGAATGTGTTTAATAGATAAGTGTTTCAGAAAAATAAAAGCAATTATTTTGCGCATACAAAGAAACCTAAAGAACACAAATGCCATTTTGTGAGTTCAGCTGGTGTTTGAAAATTTAGTGTCGCTATTTTTGTATTCGCAAAGGCTTAATAAGAAAAGCCATTGAAAACAACAAGAGCCTAGGAATGTTAAAGGATGTTTGAATGCTGGGAAAAACACATTTAAGGGAGAGGGTGGTGCCGTTGTAAATAATAAGAAAAAAATACTTAGAAGCGTTGAACAAATATACAGAAAGCTGTAAAAAGGAAACAGTGGATTAAACGAAACATCTGAAATAGTCTAAAGAATAGCCCTAAAATTTTGAAAAAGAAAGTAACATTTGAAATCAAAAATACGAAGACTAAAAAAACCCTGGTGGGATGATGGCATCACATTAGATATTCTAAAAGATTCCGGAGAAGATGTGGAAGACATACTTTCAATGCTCTTTACCACATATCTTAACAGCAGTAACATACTAAACCAATGGGGTTCAGCAACAGTAATCCTTTTGCATAAAACAGGTGATAAAGTGGATTTGAAAAATTATTGAATAATTAGCTTGTTGCAGGCTATTTATAAAATCTTCCCAAAAGTGCTAACATATCACCTACAGCAAGAAATAGACACAGTTCAACCAAGAGAACAAGCTGTATGTAGAAGTAGATACAATGCAGTAGACCATCTTCAAGCATTAAGAGAATTGATTGAAAGAACAAACGAATATGATATTCCATTTTGTGTGGTATTTATCGAAGGCCTTTGACTCTATCCAAATGTCAGCAATCATCGACTTTTAAAAATCAGCAGCTATAGCTGACGTTTACATTGACATATTTAAACATGTGTATAAAAATGTAAGTGCAAAATTTCGGTTCCATAAATATGCTAAAAATATCAAAACTGATAAAGCAATGCAGCAGGGAGATACTATTTCTCTAAAACATATTACTCACTGCTTTCTGCCTTCAATTAACGAAGACAGCAGTTGACTCACGAAACGTTGTATTTGTAAACCTTACGGCAGTGTCGAAATACCTGTAGTATTTACGTCAGAATTGCAAATGATTTTTTTCAGCTGATAAATTGGAATAACGTAGGAATAAAAATAAATGGTGAATATTTCAATCATCTGCGGTTTTCTGATGTCAGTGATGGATAATGTGGATATATAATGGTTCAATATGATGATGATATATGAATTATTATTAATAATAAAAAAATTATATCAGGTAAGTTAAGACGTCATTTTACATCTTCGCCTAAGGTACAAAAATTTCTCGTTACGGCCCTGGTTTACGATACTTTATTACTAAATCTTGTAAATTAGAAGCATATAAAGTGATTACGATTTTGCGGGCATTCTCATACTTGGCGATAAAAGCTTCAGATTGGCACCAAGTTTGGCATCAGACTGTGTACTTAAATTTTTGCTTTTGAAAAGACAGTCGGTTTTGAGATATATTTATTATGCAGGGTGCTTACGAAATGGTGGGAAAAATTTTGCTACACGATTCCTTGTGCAAAAAAGGAATAAAAAATGTTCAGCACAATTTTTGCTGAAAATCAATATTTAATTAAAAAATTAAGGCCAAAGATGAGTGAATCACGCTCCAGAAACGCCCACCGTGAGAAAAGCCAACCAAAGAAACCCTTGAGGATGTGCGGCTGAGCAGAAGTGATAATTATAATAAATTTCTTTTGGGCAAAATTACACATGTAACGTATATAGCCTATTACCTAATAATATTATAACAATTTTATCCGGGCACCAAAGGGTAAAGATTTTGCATCTGGCGAAGCCCATGATGCCCTAGTTCTCTTCAAAGAGAGCCTTATTCGTTAACTTCAATCAGCAAATGTGCAACGATTACCTGAAAATTTAGCTACGTGTTCAAATACGTTATTGGAATTCAGAGGAATGGCAACCTAGCGTAGATTTCTTCATTGCCAAGTATTAGAAAGGAAGTCAACGGAATACCAATCTTTAATCTGAATCTGGTAACTTTATGAAAAACGTATCCTTTGGCATAACTGCTGTCATGGGGAGTGGAGATGCAAGGTTAATTTCTTCGTGGAAAGTGAACAGAAGTAGGGCAACAAGGAAGGGAAATGGCCATTTTGAAGCCATATGCCCCTTCTCCTCCGCATTTAATCCTGTTGGTGCTGTATTCGTATATCATATGACAGCAGTTGCATACTGATAACCTCCGCAGTAGGGAAAGCCCACGAGGAAA
>QLNU02015360.1:247600016-247640160 GCA_006491805.2 Dysdera silvatica
GGGGGATACAGGGTTAATTTTTTTATGGAAAGTGAGCAGAAATATGGCAAAAGGAAGAGGGAATAGCCATTTTGAAACCATCTGCTCCCCCTCCCTCGCATTTAACCCTGCTGGTGGATATTCGTATAACAGATGACAGCAGTGATGTAGTGATAACATCCGCAGCAGGGAAAGCCCGCTAGGAAAAGGCCTCAGTGCATCATTGTACATTTTCCACAAAACTCATAATAAGTAATTTGAAGAAAAAAATACAGTTAATAAGGCAAAAAATTAATCGTATGAAATTTTCTTCAAAAAAGGACATGAAAATTATTAATCTCCAAATGGAAAGGAATAACTTACGGCAAACTCAGAAGTAGCATAAACCTACTCCAAATGGGGAGGAGGGGTCAGTAATAACTCGATACTACCAATGAACTTGATAAACCAAGTGACTTTTAATTTTTTGAGTGAACAGTTGATTTTAAGAGGAAATTGATCCTATTCAGGGAAGACTTCCCATCCCCCATAACGTCTGCCCTGTGCAAACCTGTAACAGTTATGAACATCGAGCTAAAATACTACTATTAAAGCCGAATCAACAAGTATCTGCTTTAACTCATTTCCTTCGAAACTGAATACCAAAGATTGTAAATTATGAACTAGTTTCGAAGTGGTAAGATGATATGCAATGCAATTTGCGCTAAGACCCTCCTGTGGGAAACGGTGCCTCATAGATAGACTATGTTCTGTTTAAAATACTGGAAGACGTGCTCGTCGCTAGCAGGGGCAGATTATAAAAGGGTTCCCCAAAAAATTTTTTCCATATCATAAGATTTGTTTCAGTCTTCAGCAGCTGTATTAAATGTGGGCCGGGTTCGTGTCTCTAAAAGATGGGGACTGCGCTCCGCAACATGTTTTACATCCTAAAGCTACACATTGTACTGCCTGAGACGGAACCGCCAACTTAACGTGGCCTTCAAGCCACGAGATGCTCGCAAATAAGAAGCAAACGTTTCTGAAAGATTAGAACCCACCACCACCCAACAAGCTACAGGTTACCAGGCAAACTCCTTATCCAACCACACCAATGTGGGGGGCGCCTTCTTTCATTGACCGCTTAGCGAAGTTAGTGTTATGTAGATTAGAATTTAGATGTTTTTGTATAAGGATCTCCGCGATTTTCAGAATGAAGCTTGTGGGATGGGAACGCGGGACAGCACGGAGTAGTCTTCTACAGGGAGTTGGCAACGTGGGGGTGGGTCGATAATAAAACGGCCAATTGTGGATCTGTCGGTTAAAACATAACATTACATTTTTTATGCACATATGTTAAATACCTATGTTTAAAAGAAATGCTTTTTTTTAATAATCATCACTTTTTTTAATAAACTGTATCAGCGCACGTCTGCACTTTGATTGCTGTATCAATGGAATAATAAAAGGCACACTCTTAATTTTAAAACGTTTTACATTTATTTAAATAATTCTAATATGAAAGGAGAACCGCAGCACCCTTTTTACCCCCCACCCCGAAGAATTCTCTTCTTATGATATACCGATGTTCTCCAAAAATTGGATCTCGTAGTGTTAACACAAAATTCTGTAATAGCCAATGTACACGTTTATCGTACTACGACTCTTCCTGATGGGAAATATTGTATCACGAAAAAATAAAATATTGCGATTTGCTGAATTAGAAAGTTTGAAAACAATATACAATGATGTCTATTTCATCACCTACTACAACAACTAACTTTCCTAGCAGCTATAATGCAGCCACAATCAAACACAATTATATTAGTACTACTTGTACCAATGATTAGATTCGTATGATAATTTTCCAGTCTGTACAGATACGCTCATCCGGCTTGTGCTGATTACAATGTGGTACAATGTGGTTTCTATAAAATGGAAGTCATATAAGAAAAGATATGATTATCCCAATATTCACAAAAAAAATAAATTCACTCAGTGTTCAAGAAACAAATTTAAGCACATCGCAGTTGATGCTTTCAATTTGAAAATAAAGGCATAACCTGCCATAAATTCAATTTTTTTTTCAAGGACTGGTTGGATGCTTGAAAGCAAACGAGTTTGAGTAAATGTTCAAAGTGTCCTGCCATCATTCTTTCTGCGTATGTTTATACGACGTTGAAATGATGCTTGAATACGCAGTAAAGCATCTTCTTGCACTGCTGCAATAGCTGCATAAAGTTTAGCTGCCATATCCTCCATGATTATGACTGGTGTTCTGTAAACTAGTCCCTTTAAATGTCCCCAAAGGTAAAAACCTGGAGTCGTGAGGTCCGATGACACAGCAGACCACCATACAATGCTGCCACGACCAATCCACCTGTCTGGATAACAGAAGTCCAACCACTCTATTAAATGTACGGAAAAATGCGGAGGGACTCCATCATGTTGGAACCGTAAATTTAGTCCCTCCGCTATGTGGTCATTCCACGCCAAATCACCCAAGCTCACAACCAGACCATTTCAGATTTTTATGAAATTTGGCTCATTTGTTCAACTTGCAGAGAAATTAATAAATGCCCAATAATTAGTCCCTATTGCTATTAGTTTCTGAAATACACAACTTTGAAAATGGGTTTATAGTTCAAATTTTAGCCTTTCTTGTACGAAAAATTTTCTCATAACTTCCATTCTAATTAATGTAAAGACTTGATATTTGTATCTTTAGAAAGTGCTTAATGTGTGCTTTCTTATGAAATGCCACATGAATATATATTTCAAATTTTTATTTTCAAAGTTAACACATTTGTCCTTTGACCTTACATATCTCAAAAAAATACATTATTTTTTTTAAATATATGTTATTCTAACATTTATTTCATACTATATCTGATAATGTCATTCTGGGACCGCCAGGGGATATCGAGTAATTAATTTAAACATACTGTGCATGTACCCATTTTCATTCAAAAATTATATAATGCACTTGTTTTCTGCCATTATTGTTATTTTAATTTTTTTTAGAAAATTATATGTTACTCTTCCATTTATTTTCTACAATATCTATGAATCTCATTCTGCGACCGCCATGCACTACTCGAATATTCGAATTAGAAATTACATTTATATACCAAAAATGGCCTTGCATGCACATTTCTTAAAAAAAAAAAATACTTACAGATCTTGGCAGATCATAGATTTCGCTGCACTCGGGGTCCTAAACATGTTTTGTTAAAAAGAATTTTACATATGTTTTACTGATATTATTTATTTATTGACCCATTTCACATAAGTAGAACATTCTCCGAGGGGAGGGGGGGTATGTAGTAGGATGGACATTTCAATAGAATTTTCTGGAGAACAGAGAAAGACAAATCTGTGCCTAACATTATCTGTTATTTCCACTCACAAACAATTTAACTAAAGCAACTATAGTTGCTTCACATCAAAGCTTCAGTTAACAAATGGCTGTCCATGGGGGTTTGTTCATTAAAGTTATTCAATAGTCACATTTCACGAAGGGAGGGGCTGGGCAGTCAAATGCTTAGGGAGAAGAGAAAATAATGATTAGATCCCAGTTAAAATAGTTCAGATTTTGTAGACTAAAGATTTTGATCCTCAGTTTTTGGCACTTCAGTTACATTCTTTATTCTGGGGATTTTGAGGGAAATCGTTTAAAAGATGTATGCTTCTGAGCTGAAAGAAATTGGAATAGCCAGTGTATATTGCAACTCATTCAATGAACCAGATCATTCAAATGTCAGAAATTTTTAAGGAATGTTCTTCCTTGGATGGTAAAAAAAAAAAATTCCATTTTGAGAGGGAGAAATATGATTTGTGATAAATGTCCGAAGAAGCTGCAGTTAATAAAAAGTTCAGAAAGTGAGGATGAATCTCAAGTTGTGCTATAGCAGGAACAAGGGGAACTTCTGCTAAGAAACACGAGATAGTTGCCAAATGTGGTGATCAGACATCATATACTTCTGATTATGAAAGAAAAAGAACAATATCTCATTTAAATGAAAGCTTGAAAAATATTTAGGAAACACCAATAAAAAAGAAAAGACTCGCTGTAATATAGTACCCAAGAACTAAACTAAAAGAAATAAGCAAAACTTCAAAACGAAAGGTTATAGCTATTTTTAAGAGTCATTCACCTTCTGATTCAGCTGAATTGGAGATAATTTCTTAGTTAAAAGAAAAATTGTAGAGAAATGAGAACAGCGTTCTACCAGTGCAAAATTTTAACTATTTTGCCTAAGAGCTGGTCTGCTAAAAAGAAAAAGAATTTGGAGTCAGTTATTACACGAAGAAAGCTAAGCAACTGGTCAAAGAAAAAGGAATCCTAGCATCTCCCAACCCAAAATCTAGGAAAACCCTGAGTTAAGAGACAGTAAACCTTATGCAAACATTTTATACCAATGATCACGTAAGTAGGATAATGGCAGGTAAAATGATTAACTCAATGAAGGTTGATGGAGAGAAGACACACATACAGGAAAGACTGGTACTGGTAATGTAAATGAAGCATTTAAGCACTTCGCAGATAAGTACCCAAAACTTAAAATTGGATTTTCCAAATTTGTGGAACTTAGACCAAAAAACTGCATTTTGGCTGATACTAGTGGAACACATGCTATCTGTGTTTGGCATATTAATCAAATTGTTAAATTAATGTTGCTGGAATGTAAATTGTTGAAGCAACTAAGTAAAATGTTCCTATTGAGTCATGCAAGATGTGTACGGCATTATTACTCTGTAACCCTGCACAAATAATTTGTTACTTAAGAGATTATGAAAATTGCCCTAAACTTAAGGAATTTAGAAAATACACCAAAATGCTTTTTTCATGAAAATAGCATACAAACAATAACGTATTTGAACTGAGCAATCAACATTTAACCACTATTTATAAATAATGGTTAAATGTTGATTGCTCAGTTCTCGAAACTTTGTCTGCTAATTGTGATGACTTCGTTAAGGATCATGCCACGACTGACAAGTTTAGTGAATGAAACTTTTTATTTGACTTCATAATTTAGCAAAGTCTATAAGATGTAGGTTTTTTTTTCTCTTTTCATAGGTTTTGAGTTTTTTCCTCTCTTTTTTAAGTTATCCTAAGCCATATGTTCAACTACATCACACTGATTTTTACCTATTAGATTCTTCAATACTGTAATACATCAGTTCAAATATAATCCCCTTATTGTGTATTAAAAAATGTAAAGCCATGCTTATTGTTTACTATTAATGACTGCCATTCAAACCCACCTTTTTAGACCTAATGACAGAAAACTAGTGTATTAAACTCTTTTTAAATGAAAACGTGTGTAAGCACAGTATGTTTAAATTAATTACTCGATATCCCCTGGCGGTCCCAGAATGAGATTCGCAGACATGGTAGAAAATAAATGGAAAAATAACATATACATTTTTTTAAAAAATTAAAATACACTCTTTCGAGATATGCAAGGTCAAATATCAAATGCATTAACCTTGAAAATAAAAATTTGACATATATATTCATGTGGCATAACATTAGAAAGCCCACGTTAAGTACTTTCTAAAGATAACAATATCAAGTCTCTACATTAATTAGGACGAAAATTATGGGAAAATTTGTCATACAAGAAATGCTAAAATTTGAACTATCGACCAGCTTTCAAAGTTGTATATTTCAGAAACTAATAGTAATAGGGATTAATTACTGGCCATTTACTGATTTCTATGCAAGTGAAACAAATGAGCAAAATTTCATGACAATCTGAAATGGTCGGGTTGAAAATCTCATTTTTTTCGTTGATTTGACATGAAATAACCCTATGGTTAAATCCTTCAGAAGTATAGGAAGAACATCTGTAAGGAATAAAAGGTAATTGTCCCCATTCAGTCTTTCGGGAAGAAGGCAAGTCCCAATGAGTTTACCTCCTGTAATGCAAGCCCAAACATTACTTTTACATTCCCTTTGGAATCGTTATTGACGAATGGCAAAAGGATTCGTTGAACTCCATATACGGCTATTACAGGAACTGAATACACCTGCTGTTGTAAAGCAAGCTTCGGTCCATAACACAGAGTTAAAAAATATTTGTAGTTGTTGTAAAACCCACTCGCAGAAAAGAAAGCTCTCTGTGCAATCCTCAGGCATCAAATGCTGCATCTGCATGTAATGGTAGGAATGTAGGCCATCTTCATATAAAATATTATGAATTGTCCGGATATTCACATTAAATTCACGTGCAAGACTGCGTATACTTCTTTCTGGATTCTGATGAATGGCATCAAGAATTTCTTCTTCACGATTTGTCATCCTAGTGGTATGATTCCTGCCTCTGTCCGGCAATGTTACAGGTAAAACGCCCGTTTCCCTCATTCTCGAGTCTAGTCTTCGAAACACATTTCTACTTGGGTGTCTTCGGTCAGGATACTGCTGGGCGTATAATTGCATGGCAGCGTGTGCATCGGCACGGCATTCTCCCAAAATCAAGTGCATATCACAGTATTCGCTTGCAGTGTATAACATACTACAACCTCGAGCAAAAATTGAATAATATTTTTCAAAGTACACTTCATGGTTTAAAAGTGATGCATTGTATTGAAATAATACATATCTGGTGCATTTAAAGCAAACGCTCGGTTTTTTTTCAGTCTTTAAACTATATAATAGGACAATTTACATAATGTATAAATAGTATATGTGATAATAAATAGTGCAGGAAAAAAAATATGTGTTGGAAAAAATTATATATAATACATTTTCTATGTGGAAAAAATTGTCCAATACTTTCAAAATGTATTGAAATGGTATGTGAAAATAAATTTTCGTAAAACTGCAGAACTACTGCGCTGTACCGTATGCGCAAAAAGACGGAATCGTTACATTTCCTTTAATGAAACGAACAGAAATGGCTCAACACGCAAATATTCGGACGATGTGATGAATCTTATTGTTAAACATTTAAAGGAAGGCAAAAAACAGAAAGAAGTGGCTACTATCACGGGATGTTCTCAAGGTATGATATCCAATTTGTGGGCAAAATTTAAAGCCACTGGCAGTGTTATAATAGAACGGGGCCTAGTCATTTTAAAAAAACAACAAAGCGACAACATCATCACTTCATAAAAATTTATAAAAAAAAATGCCGAAATCGTCAAAAAATCAATCGTATATGTAGTTTAAATGGTGTATGTGTGTCTCTGACAAAACACATAGAAATCGGTTGAATGAGCGTGGAAAAGCTAAAACAAAACCACTGCTCACACCCGCTTACGGACAAAAGCGTTCACAATGGGCAAAAAATGTCGTCATTGGACCTATGGTGATCATGGGAAAGTAATTTTTTCGGACGAATCCAGAATATGTCTTCCCAGCGGCGAGGATGTCGAAAAATTTGTGTGGGGACGTCTGGGAGAAAAATTTCATCCAGACCGTTTGCTATATAAAGCAAAATTTCTACAGTATTTTATGATACGGAGCTGTATCACAGCTAAAGGAACTGGTAGTTTATGCCACCTTAAAAGCACTGTTGATGCTGAAGTTTATTGTTCAAATTGAGAGCATTTTTTATACCTACGTTGGAAGATAAATTTGAATATAATGATGAGGTCATTTTTTAGGATGACAATGCGTCATGACATTGCGCTAAATTAGTCAAAAAACATTTACAAGAAACTTCTCTTACAACCATGAGTTGGCCTGCGAATAGTCCAGAAATGAATCCTATAGAAAATATCTTGTGGAATTTAAAAAACTTGTCGATGAGCAGAAAGAAGCCAACGAACGAACAAGATCTGAGAAAAGCAATCATTTAACCCTGGGGGAAAATTGAACCTAATACGTATAAACGTCTTTTTAAAATATGCCACGACTAATTCAAGCCCTCATTAATTCACAAGGAAGAGTAACGAAATATTGATTAAAACTATAATGACTATTAGATAATTTTTTCGTGATTATATGCATATTAGTTATTCTTTTCCTAATGGCCTTTCAAGTTTGAGAGAGTATCTCTGATATACTTTTATTTTATTTATACCAATATGTTTTTTATGTACTTCAAGGCATGTAGTATAAATTAAGTTTTTATACATAGTATTTTTTCTTTATTTTCATAAATGTAAAAATTGAGATAAAGAACAATTCAAGAAAATGTAAAAAATATTGAGACAATTTTTGTCAGGGGTTGAATGTGGGATTCAGCAATTTTTTTTAATTACAAAGAAAAAAAGTTTTACCAGAACTGTGGTTTTGCGTTTTGCGCACGGTAATAAAATACAATAAACAGTAAATGTTATCTATGACTTCATTGAGGCTATTCTAAAATGAACAGTGTTGCTGACTGAGAAGGTAGATAAAACTCCAGACGCGTTTTAAACCCCTGCCTCTCCATCCTGTATTTTGGGGATGAAAACCGCTATTTTTCTGATTTCCGATCTTTTCATAAATTTTCTATATTTTTGTCAGAATTAAGTTTTATTTTATGTTTGTTGATTAGAAAAACCACGCTTTTGGTTTGAAAACGCTAGATTTTGAAAATATTTCAAAATAACTGAATAAAAATTACTATTCCTGATTTAGAACTTTGAGAAAACTTCGACTTAGGCAAACATTTGTATTATCGAAAAAGATTGCTTTATTTGTTAAATTATGGAAAAATCTGAAACTTCATAAATACTTCAACTTAAGCGGAAATTCAAGTTCACCATCTTCCAGTTGTCTGGAGTTCACTTTACTATACTGTTGATAGCAAATACATCGCAAGCCTGTCAGACTGGCACGCGAAGAAATGTCGCTGGGACGCGGCTACTTACAAAATAAGAGGCAAATACTATTGACTATATTATATTCTTCCCAAAACACACAAAGAAGAAAAAAAAAAGATTGAATCTAGTGGCAAACCGGACATTCCCATCCGTGTCCTTTCCATCCATGATGTGAACGATTTGCCCGAGAAATCACCAAATCTGGTGTATGCTGTTGATTATGAAGTAAACAAGCGTAATTTTTGGCAGAGTGTCAGTACTCTGAAATTCAAGTAACACGTGACCTAAGCAAGTTTTTAAAAACCAGTGAAATCGTCGCTTCTTATCTCTCTTCGTGGCAAGGGAAGCCCTTGTGCGAACGCATATATCATTCCATTAAATCGATGCTAAATGGGTTGACTTTGCCTTATTATTGGTTTAACTATGATTTGAAATAACTTATTAATCTAATAACTTATTGATCTTAAGCAAAAATTGTACTGGACATTTTTTATTCCTTTTGTCACAAGGAATCGTGTAGTGAATTCTTTTCCCGCCATTTTGTATACACCCTGTATAAAAAAACAATCAACTGCGAATAACTAATAGAAAGCAGGATTTCTTATGTTGAGGCAGAGAATATAAATAATGATAGTTTGGATTAACTATGACATACGTGCGATATACTTACAGTAGATCTTCCGCAATGATGACTGTGCTCATTACTTGACTTTATGTTTCGACACTCCTGTTCCCCCCTCCCCCCCAAGTTTATGTATCATCTTATGAAACGTTAAAACCTCATTGCATCCCAGATACCAAAGATTGTCCTAGATACGTCCTGAGGGTGTCCAAAACGTCCTAAGGACGTCCCAAGGATGAACTTTGCTATCTGGGATAGTACCATGGTACATTTAAAAATGTCCAGCTAACTAACTTATCTACACTGTTGCTTTTATGCAACCACTAGGTCACTGAGAGTCATATAAAACCCCCTCTGTCCCTTTCTGAAAAGAAATTAATCTGTGGAAGGAATCTGGAATTCATTCCCGACACAGATAACAGAATTAATTTAAACTGCCGATAGCAGTATTACATTAATGTAATGAATTATGCTGCTGGAAAATTTTGTTTTAATTAGAACGTCGAAATCGATGTTTATTCTATTAATCGATCGATACGTTGTAGGAAATTTTGATGACACAATTGCAAATTTAGAGCGTTCCTTAAGTTTGTCATCTGTGTAATCGGAGATCCCTGATCTGAGTAAACGTTAATGTCATTTACAAGCGTTGGAGCTTCCACTTGAGTAAATATGTAAATCTTCAAAATGTAACCAATTGAACAGAACCTCAACGTTTATCAGAATTCGGTTGCTACCGGATTCATGGGATAGTCAGGACTTCTAACATCATTTCATAGTTTTGCATTAATTTGTACTCAAGTCTACATGTAGGATTAGTAATTACAATTAATAATTACGTAACTAAACAGGCAATAATATGCTCTTAGAAATTCATTTCCTTACGAGCCAGTTCGAAGACACTTGTGGTGAGATAAATATGATTTTCACGGCATCAGAAAAGTTAAATAAGGTGACTCACTACCTCATCACCCGAAATTCAATAACTGCAGCTAAGATTGAATAAGAACAACTTAATATTCCTTATCAGCTGCAGGAGCTGAGCAAACACAAAAAACAACACAAGATGAGGAAAAAAGTATTCCTCTGGTGTCTAGTCTTCTAAAGTAGTCGTGGAGTTTTCTCCCATACAACTTTCAATTTATGGTTCCCACGGGTTTACGCACTGAGGGGCTCGTTTCGTTTCCGCCAGGCATAAAACCGCAGTTCTAGTTCATTCGGGCTCGCTGAGCGAACTAGATTCCCTTCCTACTTTTAAGAAAGACGAATGGTTCGAAAAGGATTCAGGCCCGTCCACACTGTCGCATCACAAGTTATTACTTCCTTCGAACCTGACAATTATTACTCCTCTGGTGGCGATTCCTTCTGATATTTGAATCAGAGCAAGCGAAAAGCGTCCTCGAAAATTTACCATGCCCTAGAAAGGCTCTTTGCATGCTGGTATATTCAGAGAGGGAATATTCTAAGATTGCGATTATTGTGTGAAAATTTTCTTGCGCTGTTTCCTGAAATTTTGTACCCATATTCTTACGATAAAAAATTATTATCGCCAATTACACCAATTATTGTATTTAGTGTGTGTGTAATTTAAATACGCTGTAATAATAGCTGATTAGTTACTAATAGAAAATATCGTTTTGATTTTAAGAAAATACTTTTTTCTCTAATAAGTGATTAAAATTAATACATTAGTGCAAAACTATAAAAGTCAATTGTTAAAATATTAAAAGAAATTGAGAAATATTTTAGGAAGAAACAGTTTATAGGTAATGCTTTTCTAATATATTATGCATAAATATGAAACAAAATTGGTAAGAAATAAAAAAGAAATTTATCCAAAAAATATAGATTTGTCTAAAAATTGTCTAAATCTTTCATCTCTTTTTCAAGTGATTCATTTCTCCCGCCCTCCATTAACTTTTTGATCATATTTTGGTTATGTGCCTTTAGTTAACTGAGCTGGATTCGGCTCTTGGTAAACTTGGTAGTGTCTAATTATGTCACCTTTTAGGGGTCAGTTTATACCGTCAATCTTCTCCGATGATGTATAACGCATTCTGGCGACATGAAATACAAAAGATACTAAAAAAATGCACTCAATTGTGAATGAGTAAATAAATCAATATTCTCTCCATTGAAAGGAACTGGCGTCTTGTAATGAAAATCATAGCAGTAGACACGGGTTTACCAAGGATAAATCATATTATTTGAGTTTTATATTTCAAATATAATACCTTAAAAATCAAATAAACATAAAATTGTGGAATTCTAATCTTACGACAACTTTAAATTCGTGTAATATTTTATAAAGTCGGAACAACATTTTGTTTCTCAAAGTGCATTTCAAATTTTGGCAGCACAATAATTAAATTACAATAGGATGTTTTTTTAATTGAAAAAAAAACTCGTTTCCTCAATATGAACCTGTTCTGAAAAATGACATTTCCCAAATTTTTAGTCTGTGCTTTTAGTAGCAATACCTGCGCTTCGTCATTTACATTCACTCAAAAGTATATATTTTGTACTTTATTTCCAGGCCAGATTGATATTCTCATAAAGAAGTCGACCCTCTTTGGATTTTATTTAATTTTTAGACATAAAGGCATAATGTTACAAATGTCTAACAATATTTCACATACTAAATTTACGTACTTATATTAATAGTACAAATGCTTATTCGAATCTGTGATATCTATTGTGTTGTTATATGTTTTGAATAGATATTGAGAAGCGTACACCGAAAGAAATGAAAGCCCTAGGAAGTCTATAATGTTATGTTTTAACATTTTATAAAATCTTTGATCACAGTTCTTTTAAAAATTTCTCTACAGGCATCAAAAATGCGAAAACGCAATTTGCAATCAAATTTGCAATTGCTATAACGTTTTGCTGGTTAATCATATTATTCAAAGCTTTCCGTCTTGTTTGCTGACATCAATGAACATGTTATGGAATGGAATAATAAATTAAATGTGACATGAAAACAAATTTTGAATCGTATTTTTTATAACAATCATCGATCTTTCGAATATTTCAGAGATGATGAGTTTTGCCGCATTGAAGATAGAAAAACGAAATTTATTCCTTTGAAGTAGCTCTTCCAAATTAAGCAGAAGCTCTCGAGATTTATACTGCTGAAGCGCAGCATTTTGGCTGAAGGAATTATGATTTATTCTTTAATAAAATATACTGTTCGTACTTTATATTCAGTATCTTTGATGGAAATTATATGTGTTTTTGAGATAAACTAATGTCTACATATCATGTCATCATGCAAAATAATTTTTACTTTTATTGTTAAGAAAAATTTTTTTTTCTTGAGTCAGTATCAGTTTGAATTTCACTATTCGTCCGAAATTTAAATTTCATAAATACCAAATCTAATAAAATATAAAGTCTTTGGTCAAGATATTTATCACTTTTCGAGCTATTTTAACTAATTAAATAAAGGTAGTACATTAAACATCGAAATATGTTTGCATGAGTTTCCAAATATACAGCCGTCCAAAGATTATAAATTTTTACTGGAGCGTCAATACAGTTATTGTTTTTTTTTTTTTTTGGATATCGAATAAACATTGCGCTTTGCTTTTCCTTATGAGACTTTTACCACTTTTAAATCTTGAATTATTAACAATTCATTTTCATCATTCGCTCACAATTTCAGCTTCCTCGTAAAAGAATGCAAAATACGGTCTTTCTAGCGTATAAAAATGTTTCAATGACGTGTAGCTTACCTAGATGTCGGGCGAAAAATCCTTTTCACTTGAAACTTTTAATGTTACTTCCATAATTTAATATGATATAATTATGGCGTATTGCGAAGACATTTACGATGCTGGCTGGTAGTTGAATTCGCAATTCTTATATGATTTCTGTCAAACACCGAATTTGAAATTTGCGCAAAATTTGGGTCCCATCTGAAATACTTTATTTTTGAAAAGCTGCTTTTTCTCAGGCTTGCCAAACACATCGGTTTACAGCGCCTCGTAAAAAAATAAAGCTGCAAAGTCGGTAAATAATTTATAAAGATTTTCATTCCTATATTCCTCGTAAACAAAATCTGGCACTCAGGATACAAATTGAAGCTTATAAAACGTAAGACGACTAAATTAAACTTTAAGAGAAGTATGTGAGCATTCACTGTTTTTATTATTTTGTTTTCTGAAAATTGTGACAAAAATTAGGTTCCCTGTGCACTCTAATTGCTTGAAACCAAGATTTAATTATGTATTTTCTCTTATTTTTGCGATAGAAAAACATATACAAAATTTTAGAACAGCGTTAGTTTTGTGAAACACTTCTATTCCTTTAGGGAAAAGAAAAACACCTTTTTAAAACGTACGCAAACGGGGAAGACGCGGAAAGCATTCAACGACTGTAATTAACGTATATACTGATTGAAACTTAACAACATTAAATTTTTGCTTTCAGCATTTTTATGGAGGAAAAAATAGTCAAAATTAACAGAGTAGCTATTTGCAAAAAGTTCTAAATTTTAAACATGATTATATCATTGTTTACCTCCGTTTTCGCCCGCAGGCAAACGTATTACATATTACACGTGAGGTTTAAATTCTGGCTATTTTGCGAATTAAATTTGTAGCCATGGGGAATTTTCTTGATGAGAATGCCTCATTATTTATTCATCTTTTTAAGAAATAAGCAAAGATTAAAAAATGAAGTATAAGTGGAAAGATAGGAAGAAATATTTTACTTTCGTCTGGAATAAGGTTTTAGATAGTTTCATTCTTAAAAGAGTGATAAAATGCATTTATTTATTACAATTCATGTGCTTTACTTTATGAAATTAATTAGTAGAAAATCGAAAATATGTGTCCTAATTATCAGAATTATCAGTAAATGTTCAATAATTATCGAATTAATAACTAAATCCGGTTACTGTAAAATTAAATGAAATGTGGAAATATGTACGTGTGCCGTATACTAAATAGGAAAAGTCCCAAATTTTTACTCCGTTTACCCACTAGGTGTTTTAGGATTCAATCATTTCCTAAATGTGTTGGATAAGTATGGGATAACAGAAATCAGTGAGCTTCTAAAGAAATAATAAGTACTTCACTGAATACTGTCATACTAAACAGTAATCAGTGATTACTAATTATTGTTCAGCATAACAATAATCAATGGGTGACTAAAGAAATAACATGTATTTTTATATTGTTTATTATGTGCACTATACTAAAAGCAATAACATGCTAAAAAGAGTATTTGTTGTATTTGGATTAGAAATATTATTCTAATGCTTTAAGAAATAAGATAAAAGGTATAATTGTTACCCTATAATAAGATATACATTTATTCAACCCATAAACAGTTATTTTGATATATCTGTTTTGATATTATTCTAATGTTTCAATTGAGAATTTTTTAGCTTTAGAGAATATTAACATGATTAGGATACAAATGGGGAAGAGCAAAAAGCAATAGCTTGTTGCGTGGCCTTTCTCTAGTTAGGTACTCTATAAATTCATTGAAGTCAAAAATTTACTGATATTGGAAAATTTAAATGAAATAGATATTCATCCGCGTTATTTTTGCACTTCAAGGAACATCTATTTGTAAATTCTCTAAAATAAAATACTTACTTCAGAGAAGAAAAATTTAATAGAGGATTAAGAAAAAGAACTCGCTGATTGTTTGACCTGCCGATTACTTAAAATCATATTTTAAATCAGGCCTGAGACATTTTCCCGTCAAACGCAGAAAACCTTGATTCAAACATCATACATCATAAATTAAGTAAAATGTTTTTACTAAACAGTTTGATAAATAGCTTTCCAAACGCATCGTGCTGACTGCCACGCATACGAAATTGCACTATTAAAAATAATAGTTCAGGGTTGAACCAAAATATGGTGATTTTCCAGCTTCATCCATTGTTAAGAACTACGTTTCACCACATTTTTGCTCCAGCTATGTTACCAATACTTGGCTGGATGTTGAACCAATATATGGATATACTTTCAATAACGAATAAGGCAACACTGAACCAAATTCATGGTTCCAGCTTGAACCAAATATACTGTTGTAGGTTGAACCAAATGTGGCCAAAATTTCCCGGACACTGTATAACAATATAAAAACCTGCCTTTAACATGCTACCTATCAAGGGCGTATCGAGGAGTGCAGGAGTACCCATTGTTTTTCTTGGCTGCTATTGAAGCCACATCTACCCCATTTCATATACAGAGAGTACACATAATTTTTATTAATTACGAAAAGGTAGCAACCAAGCGAAATCATAACGAATTTTTATTAGGCCAAACATAAGCATTTTAGCTGTTAATGATAAAAAACATCAACTTCATATATACAGAAATTATTATATAAATCATTGTAATTTATCAAAAATAAAGGATATACACACCATAAACTAATGAATTGGAATCATCGTAGCTTGCCGGATCATTAAAGAGATCTTGGCACGCGAAAAAAAAACAAAAAACCTGGTGAATATCAGTAAAGAATCGCAACGGATAAAGCTGTTTGCCACACGTGACTTCTCTCGCCGCAAGTGATTGGCTAGGAGGTTGAACGAAAATCTGGTTCGGCGTTTAATCGTTATTTAAAAAATACCATACTTTCACCAATAAGTGGTACTTTTGAATTTTCAAGTGTACCAAATTTTGGTGAAATTCCTATATTTTCACCATATTTTGGCAACAACTAATGCGGAAATTTTTAAGAGTGTACTAAAAACGTTTGCATTACAGAAGACGGTCTTCCCATAGCTTTTTTAAGTTCATTCTTACATTGCGAAACACCGGCCTCCCTACGTGAAAAAGAAGCATGCCAATTTTGCTGTCAACATGACTTTATGACCAGGTTTAACTGCTTTTTGTATTAACATTCACTGATTTGGACATTTGAATTTATATACTACATGATTTCTAATATTGTCAAACTATATCTTACCTTTTAGATCAATAATATTTTTTATGCAAATCAATATTGATTCATTTGTTTATTCAAATATATTTTGAACTTATTTCAAATTATTCTTAAAACTTCAATATCATTTTTGCATCTTTTATATTTTATACACAGAACTTTTCTATCACATCCATATCAAGATTCTTCGTCCAAGTTAAGCCTAAACTTTCAACAACCCTTTCACGTGGATTTATCCAAAGTAATTTTACCAGGTACGCTAATGGCTATAAAAGTAATGATTTTGTTTACTTCAAATATAATGTCATATTGTGTATGCGGAGAAAAATGATTAATAGAGCGGGCAGAAGACTCTTTTCTACTATTTGAAGTCTAACCCGGGAATAGGCAATCTTTCTGGAACACTGTTCCAACATAATACAGCACACTCATTCCACGTCTCGTCAGAATCACTCGTCAATGTGTATCGTTTGCCACTCATCAAATTATGACTGCTTATATTGCCATTCACTTAATAATACAATTTAAGTAGATTTTTTTTATATATGTTCCTAATTTATTAAATGAATTTCTTTCCTTGAAAATAGTTGGGTGGTTGTACTGCATGATGGAAGAAAATTAAGGCGCTTTCTTGTAAATATCCTTATACATTTGATGTACGATTTACAGTAGTTTAATAATGCAAAGTGAAAACAGGACCATAAAATCATATTTTCTCTTTCAAAAGTGTTGGAAAGTAAGCTGCATCGATTTTTTGCTTTTTCACAGCAAACGATTTTGCAATATTAATTATTCATAACACTAATCTCACAAGCAAACGTGAGTAATAATGGAGAGTAAAACAACAATATTAATCAACGTTTATTGGCGTAGTGATACCAACGCCGATGGTATGGCGTGATTAGATGGTGAAACGTTCGAAAGAAAATAAATATTTCTGCCTTCGGTGGGACCTGAAACGGTGATCCCATATTCTAGAAACCTTGAGACGAAAAAAAACACTAAAACGTGCAGTAGAAATAAATGGCTTCCCTCGCAAATATGACGCAAAGCGGAAAACCTATTCTGCAAAGTGATATGTCGTCGCAAATTTGTGGCCGAGAGTTTCCCCCAAGCTAAGAAACAATAATAAATATGGACGGAGACAAGAGCATTATATAACCGAAGTATAAATTGAAGTGGAAGAAAGTAAGATAATTTAAACATTATAGCCAAGTTTTTACTTATTTTCAGACAAATATAATTTACATGGTCATTCCAGCTTAACGTTTTATTTACAATAACGCCTAAAACCTTGATAGAGTCAGAGTATGAACAGAGCGTATCATTAATCAATATTTCTGGTAAAGGCAATGGCAGTTCCTTTGAATGATGATAGAAAAGTATCGTTATAGTTTTTGTATAATTTACTATTAATTTATTTATTCATCACAAGCATAATGTAATCAATCCAAATTTGCAGTATGGGTGAGTGAGTGAAGATCAGTGCCAGAGTAAAAGAAGGAAACATTATACGCATAGGCTACCATGTAGGCTGGTATAATCAGGGCAAACAAATCATTGAGAAAAATGTTAAATAGTAAAGGACCCAAAACACTACCCTGTGGAACACCGAGGGAGGTCTCACAGACATCAGATGAGACACTTCGAATTTCAGTAAACTGTCCTCGAGAAGTTAAATAGGAGCGCAACACATCATCAAGAGGTTCCCTTATACCCAAATTATATAACTTGTCCAATAAAATGCGTTGATAAATTAAGTCAAAAGCCTTGGATAGATCCAGCTAAATACCTACGCAAAAATCATTCTTATCCAAAGCCGAGCGAACCCTCAAAAGAGCAGCTAAGACAGCAATTTCAGTTGACCTGTTCTTCATAAAACCATGATGGTTTCCGAAATAACTTGGCGATGCTGGAAATATAAAATTAATTTATTTGCAGTAAGTTTCTCAAAGACAAGAGCCAAAGTAGAGAGTACAGCAATAGGGTGGTAATTAGACATTACTTGCTTATTGACAGATTTAAAATCTTGGAGATTCGTGCTAACTTAAAGACAGATGGAAAAGAAGCTTGTGACAAGGACCGATTAAATAACTCCGTCAAAGGGACACAACGTTCATTTGAAAAAGTCTTAAGAAAGCCTGCCTCAAGCCCATCAGGGCCGGCAGCCTTATTAGTTTTCTGAGACTGCAATAATACACAGATATCAGAAGCTTCCACAAAAATAGTGTTTACGTTGCCAGGAATATATTGCAAATAACCTGAATCAGTAGTAGCAGTTATACTACGCAGAGCCAAATGCTCTAAATAAAAATGGATATTAAATGCCTGTGCAATCGCATATTCATCTTCAATCAAGTTATCGCCAACGATAATCTTCTGTACCTGACCATGAGTCTGCCCGTTTAACAAAATTCTAATTACTTTCCAGACATTATTCAAATCATGAGTAGCAAAGAAATTTGAATAATATTCTCTTTTTGCTTGTCGAATTCTACCAATAAGAAGATTCCTGGCAATCTTAAATGCCACAAAAGCAGCCGGGTTTCGAGTACGCAAAAAAATCGTAAATAATTTCGGTTCTCACTCTTATAAGCCCCAAAATACTTTTGTTCATTCACGGCTTCCGACACCTTTTTGATCTAAAATTTGGAGTTAGAGGAAAAACTGATCTCGACTAGTCACCAATGTAGAATTAAAGGTAATAAACGCCGAATTAACACCATTATTCTCCAAAACCAAAGACCAGTTAACTTGCGCAACATGAGCGAAATTCATCAAGCTGATAAGCATCAATCCGTCTGGTATAAAATACAGGCCTAGGATCAAATAGTATATTGTTACCAGCAAATGCTGAATAAATAAGATATACTGGTAAGTGATCACTTATTGGGGATATTAAACTACCTGATAGAAAGGAATCAGAATTAGTAACAACCTGGTCAATGACTGAAGCAGTGTGTTGTGAGAAACGAGTTGGTGATTTTATATCCCAAGAACATCCATAAGTAGCAATAACGTTAGTAACCAATTGAGAAGAATTTCCGTCAGTTTCAAAGTCAATATCAAAATCTCCAAGCAAATCAATAATTTTCTTAGTTACCGTACAATATTCCATAAGAATGACCAAGTTATCACCAAACTTGGATACATTTCCCTTACGAGGTCTATACATTACCATAATTATATATTTATCATTTTCTAATGTTAAAATTTCTAAATTAGCGTCAATGTATGTAAACATATTATTAACAATAAAATCAGTATGAACATTTTTAACAAATATAGCCACTCCACGCCAGCGGAGGTTATATTTAGAAACAAAGAAGTATATTTATCAAAATTAACACAATTGTCATCAGAGTGTCATGTCTCAGTGCAGCATAGAAAATGAATTAGATGGGATGTATCAAATAACAATTACTAATCTGATCAATTTTACCAGCAATACTTCTGCAATCCAAAAGTAAAGAGAAACACTATTATCAGAAAAACAGATAGCGAAGATAAATAAGTCTCAACGTCTCAGTAACCAGACATACAGCCCCCAAAAAAGTCAGGAAATTGAGTTTAAGACATGACGAGGCAATCAAAGCCTAGATAGGTCATCATCATCATCTTTAATCAGGATTAGGGAAGAATAGTCTTTTTTCAGGAAAAGTTTAGATCCAATATTCCAAGCATATTTATAATTATGACTATTATATTTATAATTATTACTTATTTATATTTATAATTCTGAACTGTCGCACTCTATAAAACAATGAACTATAATGCGGAGATAAATGATAATTAATAAAAAGTCTGATATCCTACTTGAGCAAACACGTTTGACTTGTCAAACGATTTTTCCTACTTTTCTTTGCAGAAATAATATTTCTCACCCGATTCTCGGATGAGAGCTTTGCCACAATCTTTCTAGGACGAGTCTCTCCTTGTTTCTTTAATCCAACGCGACGACAATTCACAACGTCGGTGTCAGCAAGTTGAGCATCTCATACATTAGCTAATTTCTTCACTATGTGGAAACAGTTTTCATTAGGAGACGCGAGGAAACCTAGGATCTTAATATTGCTATTGTAACTTCTTTGCTCCAGATTATGAAACGAGCCTCTTAATTCAGCGAGATCCGTACGGAGCGCTACATTTTCCATACGAAGATCATCCCTTTCCTGTTTAATAGTTTGCATATCATTTCGCATCTCCCGCAAAAGTTTTTCAGTCGAATCAAATTTTTTGGAGAGGAACTTCACACTAGAAATCAATGGTGGGAGCCTTCTAATCTCTTATTTTAACGAAGTAATTTCGATTATAAAGTCCGTAGGCTTCTTACTCACCACAGAACCAGTGGGATTCTCCCTAGGATTAGAGATGGACTCAAGACAGGATCTGCATCTCAATCTAAGCTTCTTCTGTTTTGAAAGTTTACGAAAATTACTTGTGGTAAATCCACTGCAGAAAAAAATGAAAAGTCAGTCCACATATTGAGCAGTCGATAGAGTAGACAAGTGCGGAGAATTCTTCTGAACAAAACGAGCACTTTAAAGTATTCATCTCAAAAGTAAAACGTATGCTCAAAAAAAAAAACAATAAAGAAAAACTTGATAAAAGTTAATTTCAGTATATATAGATACTCGACCTGTAAGCAAGAGTTTAACTATGATTTGTAATGGCAAAACTGTGTACGGTAAACCGAAGGTGAGCCACAAAAGATTTTGTTTAAAAAAGCATTGTTGTAGAACGTGAGAAAAGAATTATTTGCAATAGAAAAATAATGGCAGCGCTGTAAACAACAGTATAGAAATGAAATTAAAATATGGCGGCCTAAAGTTTATAGTAAGGACTGAAGTGGTAGCGTTCGAAAATATGGAAAGCAGAATTCAAGTACTTGTCGTCGACAGAACGATACAAACTTGATATCGGAGGAAACTGTTTGAAAAGCTGCACTAAATAGTATATAAATTTCACCTAGTTTTCAAAATGTTAAATATATGAGAGCAAATTTCTAAGAGCAATAAAAAGAAGCTGTCGTTCCCAACAACAATAGTGTTGCCCACACAGTCATCACCAAATACCAGTAATGGATATCAAAAATAGATCATAAAATATTCAAAATAATTTTATTATTTTATTACTTATAATATTTAATGTAACAACAATATTGCACTTTAAAATTCAACTTCGCATTGATGATATTTGCAAACGTATGGGGGACATTTACAACGTACTGTAAAATAGGTATCTCTGAAGAGAAGAAACACGCTACAACAATAAAAAAATGAGGCCTTAATGTTAATTACATTGAAATATATCGAAAAAGTACAAAAATAAAATAATAATCTAATAATATGTGTATATATATTAGAATAATATAAATGAAATTAGCAATACAATATATCGAAAATAGTGTAGGAAGCCCATTACTTACCTCTAAATTATTAAAATATAATAAAATAAATCGCTTCTACTTCATCACAACATTCCACAAACCCAAGCAGCTACCATTATCATGAACATTATTTTACAACAGTTTAATATAAAATATTTTTACAACTAGTGTTATGTATTATGATTACTTGGGTTTTATGTTGGTTAACAACGTTTTTGTGTACTACTTTAAAAATCTGTATGATCAAACAAAAAATTGGTATTGCGGACGATTATAGTAATCTAAACTAGCAAAAGTATCTATTGAATAACTGCTGATAACCACTTAAGCGATTCATTACCCACTTGTGATTTGCTTATAGCATTTTAATATAACAGTTTTAAGGGAAATCAAAAATCTTTCCGGAACAAATGGTTCCGTGACCAGGATTTTTTAGGTAATCTGGTTCCTCTTGATGATTACGTGGGTTTTATGTTTCTTAACAACGTTTTTGTGTACTACTTTAAAAATCTATATGATCAAACAAAAAAAATGTTATTGCGGACAATTATGGTAGTCTAAACTAGCAAAAGTATCTATTGAATAGCTGCTGATTACCATTTAGGTGATTCATTACGCACTTGTGATTTGCTTATAGCATTTTAATATAACAATTTTAAGAGAGATCAAAAATCTTTTCGGAACAAATGATGCCGTTTAGGTTGTGGCTTTTAGTCACTAGTCAAGAAGGGCCAAGTCATATATTTTGTATTAGAAAAATGTGGGGAATCACTAGTATGTAATAAGGGGAGTTGAGGTGATAAAAATGAAAAAAAACGAGAAAAAAAGACATTGAAAGTCAGGGTGCTGTGAGTAGGGCACATTTAGGAAAAGTTTCGAAAGAGGCATCAACCTCCTGTGTCGATCATAAGAAGAAAAAGTCCGATCAAATTAGTGTGACAAGTTATGCAGATGAGAAAAGTGTATTTCGGATGTCGAGAGAGGAAAAAATTCCTCTCACTGTGAGTAGAAGTTTAGCTACGAATAGGTTGCTTATTTTCAGGTCATAAATCTGTGTATTGTAAAATTGGGGAACCACATGAATCGTGACATGCACTAGCATTGCATATAAAAATTTTTGTGATTGGAATTCGGAGATAAATTGGCAAGCTATTATCAAGGTGTTACTAAGTGATTAGCTATTTCTAATCTCACAGCAATCCAGTCACTTTTCAGCTACACATATTACATATGAACATTATAATTGCTGTTAGCAATTTCCTGTAAACAATTTCAACACTTGATTCCTTCTGCTCAGCTCTGGTTATGAGGAAATAAAACCAACTGTGAATTAAGAAATAATCTAGAATACTACTTTTCCTTCATTCAGCTCTTTTGGGCCCTGCGGTGGCGCAGTGTGGTAACGCGTTCTCCTATTGCGCGGCTAATCCGGGTTCGACTCCCAGCAGTGCAAAAAGAACGCTTACTCAGAGATCTCATAAAGATCGCACTGCTCACTGTAGTCCGGGGTTTGGTTCCCTAGGCCTTAAGAGGTTCGGATTCCTCGGAAAACAGTAGGTCCCGGCGCAGCATGACCACTGTAGTCTTTGAGCCGTAAAACCAAAAAACAAACAAACAAACAATCATTCAGCTATTTTGTAAGGCACACAACCTTAACAAAATTCAAAGCTGAAATATTAATTAAGTACAACAAGCAAACAAAGTACAAACACAAGTATTCATGTGTGTTCAAATCGTTAAATAATTTGATGATTTGTGATGTGTTGATAGTAATTAGTGGCCATGGATCAACCTTGGTAGTCTAATGTCTTGAAAGTCGGGGCAAATGTAAAAATAATTCATTGGTTGCACCCTATTTGCAATTTGATACCTGCATATGTTAAGCTCTTTTGAAGAGGAGATGATAAGTTTGTGGTTTAGTTGAAATACATTTTAATGCCTAAATACTCGTGAGTAAAGTGCATATGTGTTACCTTTCTCGTTCCGTAAAAGTTGTTCCTAAAGTAAGCAAATAAATTGTCATAAATCATTGTGGTAAATTCAAGTAGTGGTGAGCCTGGCGTGGATAAAGACAGAAGCATGTTAGTGTAAGATGGCGTGGGAAGCTAAGGAAAAGCATTGATAGGATTAACAAAAATACTCTCATAACGGTGTTAACTTGATATAGAGATTTGGAAATCGAAGAAAATTACTGTTCAAATGTAAAGATGGACATTACCTGGGGCTGATGTGTGGGTTAAGCAGGTGATAACAGAACTGGATGAGTAAAAATTTGCAAAAGGGCATAATTAGGAGTCAGAAAAACTTTGTTTACAAATGGATGGATGATTTTTCCCTTCGCATTGGGGCCAAAAGTATGACTGATGCTTAGGAATGCCTATTGCATTTTATTTTCACTGATATTGGCTCAAGGAAGGCAAATCGAAGTAAATTTATGAAAAATGTGAGAGTTTTGTGATGTCGGAAAAGTTGTGTGTTGCTGAAAGAGCGAAAAACTATATTCACTTCAACGTGAGCCTAGACAGAAGTAAAGAGGCCACTTAGATAGGCACGGTGTAAATACTGGTAAATTGTTAAGAAAAAAGTGTAAATATGTTTATGTATGTGATAGTAGATGTTAAGAGAAATGCGTATGACCATTTTTTAAGTGAGAATTGCTGTGAAGTTAATTATAGCCCATGGAAATTAGGTTAATTGGGAAAAATCTGTTGTTTAATTGGTTTAGAATGAAAACTTTTTCTTGTATTGATATTTATTTATGTGATGTGAAGAAAGTTAAGTTACAATGTATAATATGTACATTATTCTGAGAATTGATATGTCTTTGAGAAGAAGACTATGTCAGACATGGGGAAATAAAATTGCTTGAGGGATGGCCAATTCCTCTCAACATAACTTACTTGGTCTTCTTTTAAACAGGAAGTATGTAAACAAACCAAAAGTTTAGTATGTAAAAATTTTAACGATGTATAAACTTTGCATAAGAAAGTTGCTACGAAAAGTTCTAGATGAAACTCAAGGGTTAAGATAGCATAGCTTGTGCTAAAAGTATGTTAAGAAATGAAGTTAAACTGTGTTTCAGAGAAGTTAAGCTTTGAGCTTAACAATTAGCTGATTATTGTGCATATGTCGCTACTATTTATGTTAGTTATTCAATGGCATTCAATCAAGTTAAATTGCCCTTTAGTAATATAAGCATACTACAATATATGCAGTGGATATACACTACTGGCCATTAAAATTGCTACACCAGGAAGGCGGCATGCCACACATGTGAAATTTGCATGACAGATAGAACATGCTGTGATATGCAAACGATTAGATTTTCAGCGAATTTATTTAAAGCAGGCGGCGGTAGCGACACCTACATTTTTATAAAAGCAGAGATTTGACAGCAGTTTTCTCATACTCGAATTGCATTTGAACGTTTGTTTTTGGCCAAGAAGGTTTGTAATGCTTCGTGTAAGGAGGAGAAATGCCTACCAGCACGTATCTGACTTTGATTGAAGAAAGATTGTAGCCTACCGGGATTGCGGTTTATCGTACCGCAGTATTGCTGCTCATATTGGTCGAGATCCCATGACTGTCCGCAGAGTATGGAATCGATGGGTTCAGGACAGTCATGCGGAACGTCGTGCAGGATCTGAGCCGTCCCCCCATCACACACAGCCGAGAAGACAGACATCTTACCCGTATAACCACAAGGGATCGTACAGCCTCGTCACGAACCTTGAGTTCGGAAATGAAGTCGTTTGCAAAACAACAAGTTTCTGACGAATAGTTCGACGACATTTGCAGCAGCATGGACTGTCAGCACGGTGACCATGGCTTCGGCTACCCTTGATGCTGCGTCCCGGACAAGAGCGCCTCCAATGGTGTGATCAACGACGAACCTGGACGCAGGAATTGCGTCACGTTATCTTTTCAGACGAATCCCAGTTCTGTATACAACATCATGATGGCTGCATCTGTATTTGGAGGCATCGTGAAGAACGCACATTGCCAGCTTGCATTCGACATCTTCATACTGGCCCATCACTTGAAGTGATGGCATGGGGTGCCATTGGATATATGTCTCGATCACCTCTTGTTCGCATTCCCGACACTTTGAGCGGCAACCGTTACATTTCTGATATGTTAAGGCCTGTGGCTTTGTCCTGCCTTCAAGGCCTCCTGAACGATATGTTTCAGCAAGACAATACACGACCGCATGTTGCCCGTAATGTCCTGACCTTCCTTGATATAGAACATGTTCGATTGTTACCCTTCCCAGCACGTTCTCCTGATCTCTCACCAATTGAAAACGTGTGGTCAATGGTTGCCGAGTGACTGGCACGTCACCACCACTCACTACTGTCGATGAACTGTAGCATAGTGTTGAAGCTGCATGGGCTGCTGTACCCATACATGCCATACAATCTCTGTTTGACTCCATGCCCATGCGGATAAATGCTGTTATTGCTACCAGACGTAGCTGCTCTGGGCAGGATTTCTCAGGATCTATATATTCTAATTTGCTATAAATGTAATCACTTGTTCTTTCCACTATAATATGTATGTCCAATAAATATTATTCTGCTATTTGCATTCCTTCCTGGTGTAGCAATTTTAATGGCCAGTAGTGTATATTAGTGGTAGCGAATGTTTCAACAGAAATATTATTGTTCTTCCAATTGGTCAATCAAAATTACCTGAGGTATGATAACTAATCAGCTGTAGGCTATTGTAATTCTGGTAATTTTTGTCAAATTCACTTAACTATTTTAACACCATTTTTTAACAAATATTTCCTGTAAACATTTTTTGAGAATCAATGTGAAAATGTAAACATGCCAAAAAGAAGTCATTGAAATTTTTATTTGGTATTTACCCTGTTTTTGAAATAAGCTGGCAAAGTTAGCATTGCTTAATTTCCATGTTTTGGGAAAATATAACCAATACTTTGGCAATTATACACATTATAACTACACGATATCTTCCAACATACATTTGCCTCGCAATGTCCACTGCTTAGTCTGGTTACAAAGAGAAAAAACACCTAGCTGTTTGCCATTCAAAAGGTTATACAAAATACCTCATGCAATATTTTTAAGCAGCACAAAACTTAAATCTACAAAGATTGCCATGTTATCTATTCATACATAAACACAAACAACTCACAAAAATTTTCACACTGATCTCTACCCAAATCTTAACTCAGCCACCGAAGGGGGCAAGCCAGCCTCAACAAGTGCCGGTCCCAAGCCCGGATAAATGAGGAGGGTTGACGTCAGGAAGGGCATCCAGTTGTAAAAATATCATGTCAAAACCAAATGGAAATATAAAGAATGGAAGCTATACCAAGGCTAAGGCGTACCCTGTAAGCGACGCGCAGACATGTAGCCCGACATCTGTGAGAAGTGGGCAAGGGCTACCGAACCAAGGACGAGGTCGGCTAAAGAAGCTAGTCCAGCGAAAGAGGAAGAGAGTGTTGGAAATAAGAATAGGCACGTTAAACATTGGTACGATGAATGGAAAAAGCAGGGAAATAGTGGACGTGGTGCAAAGAAGAAAAGTAAAGATCTTGTGCCTACAAGAAACTAGGTGGAAAGGAAGCAAAGCTAAAGAACTTGGTGAAGGATATAAGATGTTTTACAGTGGAACCGATGTGAGAGGGTGAAATGGGGTAGGCATTGTGATAGCGGAAGAACTTCAGGACGAAGTATATGATGTCAACAGAAAGAGTGATAGGATTATGTCCATTAAATTAGAAATAAGAGGAAACCTAACCAGAATAATTTGCGCATATGCCCCTCAGATGGGATGCAAACAAGAAGAAAAGATGCCTTTTGGGAGAATCTAGATCGAGTGATAATGGAAACACCTAGGAATGAGAGACTGTTCATTGGAGGTGATTTGATTGGACAGGTTGAAAAAAGTTTTTGTGTACTGCTTTAAAAATCTATACGATCAAAGAAAAAAGTGTTATTGCGGACAATTTTGGTAATCTAAACTAGCAAAAGTATCTATTGAATAGCTGCTGATTTCCACTTAGGTGATTCATTACCCACTTGTAATTTGCTTACAGCATTTTAATATAACAATTTTAAGGGAGATAAAAAATCTTTTCGGAACACTAGATGTACCTTCCCAATTGATAGAATTTAACTTCTAGAATATTAAAACCCGTGCACGTAAACATTGACAATGACATATTTTTCGGCATAATGTTTGCAATATATTTTCTGAAATTAGCTTTAATTAGCTAGTAATTACTACAGAAAATCTCTGTAATATTCACTAAATTAATTAAGTTACCCAAACTTGGTTCAAGTAAAGAACATTATGTGCAATGTCATAGTTTGTGTTCTCTTACTAAATATGTGTTTCACTTAAACCAGGCATGTCATTTTTAAACTCTATGAATACTTGCATTTCTACTAAATTTTATATCATAGGGAGAGGTTTAATGATTTGGTTTTTAGATTTTTATTTGCAAGAAATGAATGATAAAGTTTTGTTGTAATAGGGTAGACTTTAATTACAAGTATCACAAAAAGGTAGATAGGTCCTATCGTCACATCGCTATATCAAAATTCTTTAAGGTATGCCGCTATAAGGATTTCTTTCAACAGTTAATAGACACATTTATATAGTATATATTTTATTTTACTATAAAACTCCTCATTAGTGGACACTTACCAGATAAATAAAGTTTTCGGTGAAAGAGTGGTGAAAAAAGGGCGAAAAGGGAAAAGGGGCGGTTACTCTGAAAGGGCTCAAATATTTCATTTTAATCATTTAAGTACTTCATTTCGAAACATATATATTTTTGAGCACATGAGATAAGTTTAAGATAATAGCTGTAAATATTTGTTGAATAAAACAAATAAATTTACAACATAATTTTAAATATTAAAATTTATTTAGCCTTTAAAATAATTGATCCATTGATTTTTGGTGGATTTTTACTCCAGTCCAACTTGGCGATGACTGATGTTGGTCATTTGGAAAGAAAAGTTATCATATGATTTATTACAAATAATATTAATAATGTAAACCACAACGTATTTATTGCGTCTAAAACGAAGAAAAACTCAACAGCATTTCGACCAGTCATGCGCTGGTCTTCATCAGGAGATAAAACCTTGTAAAAATGGAGTGTTGCCATTCTTCGGAACTGTTATTTTACGAGTTGCTGCGGTCAGTGTTCTGAGGATCTGTCCCTGGTGTAGTCTCTGGTAGTAGGGCAGTGCCAGCGCGGCTGAGAAACGGGGTGGATTTATGATCGTTTACAATAGTAGAAGAGTTGACTTTGATATGATATGCTTCCAGAAAATCCAGTTAAGATCCTTAGACACTGGCTGTAACAACTCCCAAAATAACATTTCCAAGGAATGGCAGCACGTCTCCTATTTATAATGTTTCATCTCCTGATGAAGACCAGCGCATGTCTAGTCGAAATGCCATTGAATTTTTCTTCCTTTTACGCGTAATAAATGCATCATGATTTGTATTATTATTTACAATTATTTTTATTTGTATTATTATTTGCCATTAGTCGCATTTTAATTTTAACTATAGGAACGAAATTTCAAGAAATGTCGCTGTCACGTCAAATGTTCAGAACCGATACCTGCAAATTTCTAACCATGTGATTTTAACGACAGATTTTATAAGCTTATACCAACTATGTGGTATTAACCCAGTTTTCCCCTAAAGGTTATACACTGGAGGAAAATAAAATCCTAGCACCCAGAAGTAATGAGTTTAGAGGAATGAAATTTAGGCAAAGCAGTTGTCTAGGTAACATATTTATTTGATTAAAGTTTCAAGGTTACCGGTAAAAGTATGCGCAAGAAGATCCATTTCAAATGCGAAATGGTGGTACATTAATAACCGCTATAGTGGCCACGATTTTGAATGCAAACATGCAAACGTGAATGCACTGTGTCGTACAGGTGCCGTATGTCATTTTATGGTATGGAGTTCCATGCCTGTCGCACTTGGTTAGTCAAATCATCAACGCTTAATCCTGCTTGTGGATGACGCTGGATTTGTCTTCCAATAATGTCCCATATGTGCTTGATGGGAGAAAGATCTGGTGATCTGGTAAGCCAAGGTGATATGTCGACACTCCGTAGAGCACGTTGGGCGACAGCAGCGGTATGAGGACGAGCGTTATCCTGTTGGAAAACACCCCCCTTGGATACTGCTCATGAATAGTAGCGCAACCGGTTCAATCACCAGTCTGACGTACAAATTTGCTGTCAAGGTGCTTGGGATAACGATGAGAGTGATCCTGCTGTCATAGGAAATCGCTCCCTAGACCGTAACTCCTGGTGTAGGTCCAGTGTGTCTATACCACAGACAGCTTGGTTCCAAGCGTTCATCTGTCCTCCTTTTTACCAATATACGACCATCAATGACACCAAGACAGAAACGGCTCTCATCTGAAAACACAACAGATCTCCACTCCGCCCTCCAAGAAGCTCCTGCTTGACACCACTGACGTCACATATGGCAGTGATTCGGAGTTAGTGACATGAATGCTATAGGCCGTCTGGCTCAGAGCTGTCCGTTAAGTAATCGATTTGTTACAGTTCGCTGTGTGTCACTCTGAAGCCAACAGAAGCTCTAATTTCTGCTGCAGATGCAGTACGGTGCACCACAGCCATTCGGCGAATACGGCGGTCTTCTCTCTCAGTAGTGGCCCGTGTGCGGGCGGACCCCGATCTTCTTGAGACAGTGCCTTCCCGTGACCACTGCTGCCAACACTCATACACAGTGGATACATCATTGCCAAGTCTTTCTGCAATATCGTGGGAAGAAAACTCACCTTCTCATAGCCCTTATTACACAGCCTCATTCAAGTTCAATAAGCTGCTGATACCGCCTTCTTCGTCTCCTTAAAGGCATTCTTGGCTCAAACCTAGCTCATAACATCCAATCCGGACGATAAATAACGCTCACGAAGTTTACATTGCGTATTTAAAGCAAACGTGATGTGCATGATCATGGTGGCGCTACTAGCGCCACTCTTATTCGCCTAGCGCGAAATTTGAATAGGCATCATCTTTCAGATATGCGAACACGCCTCTCAAATTTCATTTATCTAGCACAATTCCTTCTTGGTGTCGGGATTTTATTTTCTGCTAGTGTAGAAGTCTTTATTAAGCATTATTCTTCTGAACCAGCAAATCTATCAATTCTATTATTTTCTAACGGGAGAGTAAATTCTCCTTAGCTGTGTGTTATCTTCCTTTTTAGTTTTCTGTTGTCAGAAACGTCTCTAGTGAATGGCTAAAGTTCAAACATATCGCGTCCGTACAGGGATTCTAGTCTAACAGGATGAATCCTGAAAACAGTCTCTATGCGTCCATATCTGAGGATAACCAGTAAGCAGTAATTCGAAATACATTATGGTAAATGAGTTTCTGACTGGGAATATTTATCTGACTGTAAAAACGAGGTGACTGCATCTGAAGGATGTTTTCTTAGGAGGGATTTGACTACAGCAGTGGTTCCCAACCTGGGGGTCGTGAACAGGTTTCTGGAGAATGGCCGAAACTATTTTTTGTTGCAATTATTTTTATAAAGAATTTCATACCAAATGTTTCCAACGCTTTTGTACTTCAACATGGCTACACATATTGCAATGTTCTACTAATGTGTTGACAATATATCTATAATTAATATAATATAAATAATATAATATAATATATATAATTAATATAATATAATTTTGTATTTAATGTGTTTTCTTTACTCTGTTAAAAATGCTTTTATTATGCAAATGTGGCGGCGGCAAACAGAAGGGGGGGTTGCGGATCTTTTAGTTACTATAAAAAGGGGGTGTCGCGGATTTCTTAGCTACTGTAAAAGTGGGTCGTAACTTGAAAAAGGTTGAGAACCACTGGACTAAATTATAAGCATATTTTTCAGCAATCTAGATCTCATAGCTTTCGCGCAACAAAATGAAAATACTCCTTTGACAAACTAAAACAAATACAGCACGGTTGGAAATAAATCATGCAAAATATAAATAAATTGCATTTTTGTAATGTATTAACAAGAAGCCACACCACTGCTATTAAAAAGAAGCAACATATTTGTTGAAATAACATAATATTCACTTAGTTTTTTTATTACGATATGGCTAACGTTATTCGCGTTAAAATATGATCACAGATTACACAATTGCAGACAGCTCAGCTTGACTCGCATTGGCCCTATCTTTTCCACCATTAATAAAGAAGGGCAACATCCTTTGAGATGCACTTGATTAATCATCAAAAACCAGAACCTCAGTATGCGTAATTAAATAAATTTGGTGACTTTTGCGAAAACTAAAAAATTATCTCCATGCTGCTTTAGGGAAACAAGCATATATTGGTGAAAAATGAAGATAATATTGATTTGCATTCCGAAACAGCATTTTTTCCTTCCGATGGGGGCTTTCATTTCTCATGCCAGTCCATTGCATGGAATTACCAAATTTTTAATTTTTGTTATTTTAAATTCTATACTAGAGAAAATAAGGAAAATAACTCCAAAGCTAAAATATATATTCCGTTAAATTTTATTTTTGTTAGGTGTTGTTTAAAAGATATTTACTTCTAAAATGTCGCTAATTACGGGTGTGTATACCCAAACGTACAAATTAATCTCCCTAAAACGATCATACATTTGTACAGATGTATTAAACAACACCATCATAACGCGTTAATGTGTAAATCACGAAGGTAAAATGAGCACAGATGAAATAAAAAAGTAATGAAAATTTTGTAATAGCTATCATAGCCGGATTAAAGTAGGGCTAAAAGGGATACAGCTCAGGGCACCATAGAATTCAGGGGCCCTCGCTCCAGTTACCATATCAAGTTCCCACCACTTTGGCAAAGTGGTTAAAAAAATCCAAAAATTCACATAATATCTTTATGTAGTGGAATTTCACATTTCTATGAGTTTGTGGAAAGTGTAAATGTACTGGGTGCACACAAAAGACAAGCAGAAAAAAAAGACAGTACTTGCGAGGGCATTGTAAAATATGTGTATGGTAATAATTTGATTAATGTTTTCCCAAACGTATTTACCATCCTAAAAAACTCTATTAGGTAATATCAATAACTAACTGCCAAGCAGAGCGTTCTCTTTCAAAAATGGCTTGAAAAAAAATAACTTATTATCGATAATGCCGCAACAAAGACTAAATGATCTTGCCATCATGTCACTAGAGCATGGTATTGCTAAGCAATTATCGCGCGGTGTCTTTCAATCTTTTGCAAACCTTGAAGTAAGGAAACAAATTTTAAAGATTGTAAAGCATACACCTGAATTGCGTATGCACTTTTGCTTTTAAGTATTTATTTCTAATTTTTGTTGTACTATACTATATATAGTAAAACCTCCCAACAACGATATCCGATATAACATAACAAACAGTTATTTCGACACTGGCGTAAGGTTCAAACCTTAATCGTAAAGTTAAACCTTACGCCAGTGTCGAAATAACTGTTTGTTATGGAATCTCCTGGTGAAACTCTGTATTGTTTCGTTATCTGATATAACGATAAATCCCTCTACAACGATAATTTTTCTCGGTCGGCATAATAGTGTTGTAGATAGGTTAGGACCCTGAAGACAGTGCACTGTTTAATATACAGAAAAGGAAAGCTATCGCAAAGTTACCTGAAGAACATAAAGCAAAGAGACTGAAATTTGAGCAGTAAGTAATGATTTGGAAGGAAAACTGGGGAAAAGTAATATTCAGAAACGAAAAGAAATTAAATTTGGATGGGCCAGATGGCTGGCAATTTTATTGGCACGACTTGCGCAAAGAAGTACAAATATTTTTGAAACGACAAGGTGGAAGTGGTTCTATCCTGATCTGGGCAGGCTTTGGGTGGTATGGAAAAACATATATTACATTCTTAAATACTCGTATGAATGCCACAGATTATCAAAACCTACTTGATGAGCACTTGCTACCATTTTCAGCAGAAATCGGAGGGCCATGCTTCATGCTTTAACACGATAATGCCCCAATTCATACAGATAATTCAACCTCTGAGTGGTTTATAGGAAATGGCGTCCACATTATTGACTGGCGACCTTACAGTCCAGATTTAAACCCCATAGAGAGTCTATGATGAACAATTAATTACAAGAGCTGTATGTGCAGGTAGGAGACAATACTACTAATGAACTGAAAGAGGCAATTCTGTCTGAGTGGCGTGCCATTAACGCGCATTACTTGCAGAATGTTATTAATTCTATGCAAAAAGAATTTATGAATTGATTCTAAAGAAGGGAGGAAAAATCTACTACTAATAAATTTTTATGAATAAGTTTCATATGGTGGACTTATCTTTTTGAAACCCCTGCTTTTAATTATTATGACTTTATTCTTGTAAGTACATTTACAATCCTTTTTATTTTTATATAATTTGTTGTTACAAGAGCCTTCTAACTTGTAATAAATGTAAGTTAAAAGAATCAAACGGTAGTTCAATAGAACTTTTGTTCTTTTCGAGTGGACCTATCATTATGTAACGCACTATATATCTAGTTAAATCGGAATCAATGGACTTATTGTTTGTCGGGAAATGTTATAATAATAAAACATTGAAATTTCATATGCGAAACTCGTGTTCTTGTAATAAAATGATTATTCTTCCAGTATGCTTAATGCTCATACCTCTGAAAGATGGTTTCACAACACATAGACTATACTTTCTACCCTTTTCTAACAGTTCTCTTATCAGAATCGACATAATTCTATATTAAATCAAGGAATTTAATGTATTAAACTCATTAGCCGTTTGCAATATATGTATTCATGCACTATAGTACAGGTTAAATAAAATATTATTAACATCACTTGAACGTGATATAGTAGCTAGTTGAATTGGTGTTAAGCGTTGCAATATTGGAAATCATAAGTGTTTTTAATATTTTACTAAACGAATGATCCATTGATTTTTAGTATGATTTATGAAAAATCTTTATAGAATAATTTCATAAAAATATTGTATGAAATAAGTAAGCTGCAAAATAACATAACCATATTATATATTTTTCATAATTAAACTAACAATTGTAAACTAAATATAGGTTTTGAAGACGTTTGAATTCCTTTTCTAAATTAAAAAAAAAATGCTCAAATTTTTACGTAATACAAAATCCATTTTAACTGTTTATAAATATAACTAATGCAAAAAAATTGAGATTTATTTAAAATACTTTCTAACCAAATAAAGTGAAATTTTACTACCACTTTCTCCCGACTTGAGTCGTGAAACAAACGTATAAGATATTGAGAATTTTAAACTAGTTTAAATCCGAAATTGTTAATGAATTCCAATAGTTAGTCAGTCGGAAAATTAAACAGAGAATTCCGATATACTGTTAATATATGTTTACTAATAGGATTTTAACATTAATCAAAAATTAAAACTCATTTTTGCTCGCAGTATTGTCATCTTCGAACACATTAGGCGAAATAAAAAGTTTTCCTGAATGTCCGCTATTTGCTAAAGGAGAAATTAATGAATCGCCTTCTGAAGAAGGTCCTAAGAATTCTAACTCCCTTTGCCCTCAAAAGTTGAAAGCTATTTTTAAGCATGAAACAAAGGAAGAAAACAAAATTGGGGAAAAAGAGAGGAAAAAGTCGAGGTACCGACCGAAGGAATGATCACAATTCATGCGATACCACTGAAGAATAATTAAACGGCAGAAGGAACGCTGTAACAAAAACTATCTGTTATACACCATGCTCTGGAATTTAATTAAACCCCACTTCTTCGTGATTCCAAGCCCTCCCCCCCTTGCTCGTTTAGAATGGCGTAAAAATTACAGGTCTGGTCTGGCCAATGGCATCGGCCTTTTAAGGAGATTGCTCGCCCATCACTCGTGGGTGAAAAGTGGCAAAGGTTATTGGTATGGAGTCAAATAGTAGCGGCTGGGAACGAAAAGGGCACTTAAAATGCCACATAAAGGGTGAAGCATCTAAATTATGTCTCTGCAGACCTGGATTATGAGAAGCTACTACTTCTGTGCTTCGACAATGCCCAGGCCCTCCAGAATATGGCCTTTCCCTCCAAGCTCACCAGCAAGAAAATGCAGATAGCGTGCTATACGAAATCATTGACAATTCCGTACTTGCGGAATCTTTCTAATAAAGGAAGTCACACCTTAACTAAAAAAATAGACCAATTTTGGGAGAGGAAAATTGGTTATTGCAATTTTATAGTTGTAGCGATAAAAACTTCTGGTATCTTTATCTCGGAACTGAGATTGACGATAAGGAAATTGAAAATGCGCAATGTATATGGCAATAGCGAACTAAAAGCTTTTTGTGAGTGAAGCTTAAATATAATTATAACTAAACGGTACTAAGAAAATGAATAAGATTAAAATATATCGCTTACGTAAAATATTTTTGGTTAGTCTATTTTCGTTTAAAATATTAATTTTGAAATGAAAAATGTAAAGCTGGCTGAATTTGGGTCTCAAAATTTAAATGCACATTCGATTAAGCGGGAACTCTTATAAATTTATCGCACTGTGTCGCTCACGTCAAGTTGTTGGTTGCGTCTTGGATAAATTTTTGGACAATCACAGAGAGTAGAACTAAAAAACTAGCAAAAGACGTATGCACGCCGCGATGGTGAGTTTTTCTCTGAATCTTAATATGCAACATTAGCAGATAATTATATTATCATCTGAACCATTATTCGAACTCCTCGGATGTTGTAAAAATATCTCAAACGTTATACATTTTTATGAATGGCAATTTGACTTTAAAACACGTCATTTTATTTTAAACCGGCAACAGTTATGCTGCTGAATAATTAGCTAATATTAAAATATATTTTTCATCCTATATAAGTTAATAATCCTAATATAAGTTATAAATATGAATCAAAGCCTTTTCATAGGAAAAGGCTTTGATTCATATTTATAACTTACAAAACAGATACATACTAAGATGGTTTCTTTCAGCTCTGAACGGTTTCTCCAGTATTAGCTTGTCAAACGTGACCAACGCCCCGCGAATTTAATACAGCAAGTTAATATTCTATTCTATTCGTGGCAATTAGAGCCTTTACGTTTGGGCTCACCCTCTGATTACAGCTACTATAATTCAGTTATTGTAGCCCCTGAAACGGGAGTTTGATAACGCTCCCTTTTCAGGATTGCGGTAGGCATTTGTCGTAAACGAAGCCGAACATTTATCTCCGTAATAAAATTGTCCTGGAGAAATGCCCCGACACATCTTAACGGAACTATGGATCCGGATATGATCTCTCAGAGTTTCGGGCATGGTTAACCTACAGACCCCAAAAATGTTTCTTGAGATACGTCTGTCCAGAATTGACTTTCTGTCCGACTTTCGTTAAGGACTGAAATTACTGCTATAGGTAAATGAAAAATTGTTGAGAGTACTTTGGCTTGAAAATTTTCAAATAAAAATGGCAGAAACGTGTAATTTTATAAGCAAATTCAACCGTTCCTTATATCTATATCATTTATTGAATAAAATTTAATTGCATTAAATATAATTAATTATATTAACATAATTAAACTATATTATATTAACATAATTAAACTATATTATATTAACATAATTAAACTATATTATATTAACATAATTAAACTATATTATTAAATAGAATTAAAGTGTTGCTTTACGTTTTAATTTTTGTTACGAATGTCCCCAATTAGGAACAAAATCCTCTTACCTATATGTGGCTTATATTACAATAACCCTGCCGACCGCGGATCTGGAATTCTTTCAGGTGGGGGGGGGCGCTATTTGTTTCCGATTCCTATTATTATCCAAGTATCTGATACTTTTCATTTTCCGTGATGTAATTCCGGCTCAAGTGGTCGCTTGGATAAGCCAGTAAATCCTACCTATGAATTTGAATTATTCTAGTAATTTTCTTTACAAAAAAAAAAGCAAAATATTTTTCTAGAAAATTTAATACATTAACTAAAAAGTAACAAATTGCCTAGTAATGCGCGATAATTTATTTAAGTACTGAAAGTGATATCAACGTCCATTAGGTCTATCTGTTCTTTAAACACAAAACATCGGCATCACTTTAAAAAACTTACATAAACCACTAAATTTCCAAACCATCTTAAAAAATAACAATACTGTAGAACTCACTTGTACCAAAAATCACTGTATATCGAAGTTTTGTGAATCATTGTACAGAAAAATATTTCTATATATGGAAAAATGTTCTATATATCGAATATTTTAAAGACAAATCGACATTTTTTATTCCTTAAACGTTCTACAGCGTCAGGGTTTTCAAGCTCACCACGCTGGACAGATACGCTGTTAAGATTTTTTTTTTTTTTACTTTTTATGTCCTTCTCCCCTCCGTGTATTTTTATTCATAATTCAAATCAAAATGTGTTCCATAAATAGAAAACACCGGACTGCGATACTTGGGGGCGTTGTAGAACACTAGATTGGCGTTCCAGTCAGTTCTACACATCTTTGCTTACGTTCAACGTGTGGATTTCCTTTCAGTTAGATTCTAGCAACCCTTTTGCAGACCCATCAAAGTTATTGTTCCCCAAAGGAGCACCGAGTAGTTCATGCTCGGAATAAGTATAAGATGTAGAAAATTAAATTAAGGCAAAAGGAGCGAACAAATATGAATGGAGGACAGCATTGCTGACGTGGAAATGCTTACATGGCAATGTGAGCTAAGGCTCTTGCAAAATGAACCAACCAACGATGGGCGACTAAAAGTCAGAACTGCATTTCAAAAGATCATCAAAGACCCAGAAAACATTCTCAATCAAAGTGGGTATATTATATAAGAAAATATTAAAGTAATATGGAAGTGAATTGCTCAAAATAAGCGTGTGTGGAGGTCGTTTCGGTAGAATTTCGTTCAGCAGTTGATATGGAATTGCTAAATATGATTATATAGCAATTATAACTCTTCAGCACAATGAAGACAATATAATATGACATTCTTAACAACAATTAGTTAAATTCAAAATAATTATAACTCTTAAATATTACTGCAAACATGATTAAAGGAATGCCTGAAAATTAACAAAATTTTCCTTCGAATGAAATATCGCAAAATGATTTTTATTCAGGATGTGAAAATTTTATAGAAATGACATCCTTCATTCTCACTACCTGACAATAAATACGTATATGTAGCTGTTTCTAAAAAAATTATTTTAAAATTTAAGACATTAATATACCAATTGTCAATTTTATAAACTATAAATTGAAACTCTAAAGGTATCTCTTGCAAAAATGAAAAGTTTAAAAGTTGCATGCAAAGCAAAAGCATTGGCTGTCGAAGAACGTAAGTCCCCGTAAGTCTCAATTTTGAAATGAGCACGTTTTTGATTTTAGTTAAATGTTTATTTACAACTTGTAATGAACTCCTCGCTTCGCAAAAATTTCATTGCAGAAGTCCGGTTTCTGAAGTATAATTAACATAAAAACAGTTGAACTCGCATATAACGAGTTCGCATTTAGCGAGTCTCCCGACTTAACGAGAAAAATATAGATTGTGATTGATATATATAACGATTATAGCAATACAATTTAATCGTGTTATACAGTTAATCTATATTGACTTTAAGTTTATTCGAAATATTTGTTTTATGCTTAGCATTTTCTATATCAACCTTTCTGAAGTACAGTCTTGAAAACATTTTTCTTGGTACAGGTTGAACTCTATTCTGATTTTAATTATTTTCATAGTATCGTATGAGTTCTCATCAGCATGGCTTTTGCTATTTTATGATATGATATGATATGGCATCATGTTCAAAGGATAAGCATGATGATTGTTTCACATTTATTTGTTTCGCCAGCCTTAACCTGAATCATATCTTTTTCCGTTTCTGGGGAAATTTCGCCACAGTCAGACATTCTTCTTAGGCTACTCATACGTAAGCTATCCCTAACAAGTATCGACGGATCAGATTCTACTGTTTGTGATGTTTTATTGGCTTCTCAATGCCCTGGGGAGCAGCCAGAGAATTCGAAATCCAATGGATTCTATGATTGGATGGAATGCGGACACTGGAAGATCCTCCGCTAGTACATTCCACTGGTTTTTCCTAGCTTCTTGCTTAGGATCTAGAAAAAATACAGTATTTTTCCTCCAGGACTTTGATTGATTACCACTGAACCTAATGTTACATATTCTTGCAATATAAAATGTAAGCAGACGTTTTAGATGAAGGTTCTTGTTTTGAAAAATGCCTAGTAATTTTTCTCCGTTAATACTTTTCACAGCTTTTGCTATTCGTCCTACATCTCATAATTCTTCAGTCAGAATCAGTCAATCAAATATTTAAGGATGTAGTGGATTTAAATATACTTTCACTCGTGTGAAAATTCGTGTGTCTAAATCTATATATGAAAGTTTAGCATACCTTCTAATATTTAAATTCCTTTGTAGACTATTATAGAAATTTTACTTTTAGAAGCTGAGAAATTCGGTCATTAAAATTATACA
>QLNU02015360.1:247647024-247664232 GCA_006491805.2 Dysdera silvatica
CTAAAATGTGACAATATTCTTTTATGATAGACGATTTTTTTGTAAGGGACAGAACTTATGACATGACTAGGTATATAAAAAAGCTACATCTAGTTTTTTATAACCGAAAAGAAACTTTATGGGGAGATAGTCCAGGTATTGAACTAAAGTTACGCCTACGCCACTGATATATATATATAAATCAGCATTTTCAACCATCATCTATCCACTACTTGATGAAGGTCTCTCCAAATGATTTCCACATAAGTCTATCCTTAACAATTCGCTTCCACGTCACCCCAACCTATTTCCTTATTTCATCCACCCATCTAGTTTCAGGACGTTTTCTAGATCTTCGGTGGTCTCTTGGAATACAGTTGATAATTTCAGTTGTACAACGTTTGATCAGTTCTTCTTGGCGATATGCCTAGTCCATCGCCATTTCAGACTCTTTACTTTAACAATGATATCCTCTATCTAGTCTGTTCTCTCCCCTAAGTGTTTCTTTTACGATCTCTTCTAGTTATTCCAAGCATGCACCTCTATATGCATGTGTGTAGGTATATATATATATATATATGTGTGTGTGTGTGTGTGTGTGTGTGTGTGTGTGTGTGTGTGTGTATTGCTTTTTTCAATCACTGTTTTATACACTTTTATCTGATTTAAAAAAAATGGTCTACGATGCGATGTTTTAGTATTACGCTTGAAAGGCTTGAGCAAATTTTTTTTGGAAAATACAAAACTGGAATCGTTTTTGACTTTAATCTGCATTTTCTAGGAAACTTAGTAATTCTTTTTCTGAATATCACTCAAAGTTGGATGCAGTATACGAAGAAAACAAACAAATTATCTTTTAGTTGACCGAATAAATATTTTTAGAATAGTGCTATAAATTTATTGATTTCGAATTTGCATTTTTTGTATTGTAAGGATGTAAAATTTTATTTCGTTCGTCTGTTTCGGTTTTGTAAGATCTTTTCAAAAATATTGTCGTAGCAGATTTTCGGAGAAACTGGTAAAGAATTTTGATGCAGCTTATTCAAACTGAAATTGAAAAATAAGGTATTCTTTATTTGACCAGGAAACATCCTAAAACTGCTTGAGACTTTAATGTGACCTGAGATGTATAATAATAATAATAATAATAATAATGTTTGTTTATCACAAGGGTTACATATTGCATACAGTCTTGAGGTTCGATTTAACTACAATAACAAATTTCACAAAGAATATTCAAGAAAATACAATTTGCAGTTTTCTATGACGTATCTCCAATAAAAATTAGGGAATTTAACCGGCAGAGGACTATTTATATGCTGCAGCATAAGCTCCTTTTCACAATAGCTCCTTTTAAAAAGTTTTAAAAAATATTATACTACTAAAATCTTTAAGATTATTTGGAATTCATTCCAAAGCTTTATTCCCATATATTCAATTCCTTTCTGTACATTTCCGTTCTAATCTCTCGTAGCTTAATTTGGTTGCTTCTTCTTAAATTTCTATTGTTTTCGTGATATTGGATATCAATATTATCCAAAATGTTTTCCTTCTATTATCCTTTCATACATTAGATTTAGCGTACAATATTCATTGATTTTATCAATTGGTAATATACAATAATTTACGGATAATAAATTACAATTTAAGTTAGTGCTTTGTCATATGATTTTTTAAAATTTTGTCTGTAGTGGTTTAATTACATTCGTGCTCTTTTATTCAGATTTCCCATATATATATATTTTCAATAAATCAGGTAACTATATAAAAAGAGTTATATAGACTCAGCAACATAGCATTTAGAACTGCACGTGACAATTTCTTTATAATTCTTGTTCCCGAACTGAATTTTTTTTTAATTTTCTTAACTAATTTATTCCAGTTTAAACGATTCGTTAATGTTACTCCTAAGGAATCAATTTCTTTGACAATTTCAACTTCTTTTCCATTAATATAAATTCTATCTATATCCCTCAATTTACCAATTTTTTTTTCTTCGTTTTAAAAATTAATATTTTTATTTTAGTGTCATTTATTTTCATGTGATTACTTCTAAACCAAAGTTCATATTTTCCAATTTCTTCCTGTCCAGTTTTTATCAATTCTTCTATGTCATTTCATTTCTTCTTAAAAACGCACTCGTGTCGTCTGTATGTGGAGGTGATATTCTTTAAACAGCCATGTCTTTGAAATAAATAAAATTGTGTAATTATAACATATTTTCTTTTAGTTCTAATAAAATTCGTTCCTTAAATGTATTGTTGAGACATATTAAGGCTTGCAAATTGGAAACTACAGTTATGGAAGTAATGATGCATATGTATATGCATATATACAGTGAAATTTGTGTCTATAGTGATAGTGCCTGTGACAATAATCTATAAACAACGATATCCCCTTCAATGTTGACAGCTATAGGCTAAAATCTTGAAGGGAAAGGTAGAATTTGTAAAAAAAAGTATGAAGAGAGAAAGAGCCCCTGGAAATTATGGCAGTACATTAGATACCTTAAAAGAAGATGGAGAACACGTAGAAGACATACTTACAAAATTCTTTACCAAATGTCTTAACAGTGGTAACATACCAAACCAATGGGATTCTCCAACTAATTCGTTTGCATAAAATAGGTGATAAAGAGGGTTTGATAAATTGCCGACCAATTAACTTATTACCTGCTATTTATAAAATCTTCACAAAAGTGCTAACACATCGCCTGCAGAAAAAATTAGATGCAGCTCAACCAAGAGAAACAAGTTGGATTTCGAAGTGGATTCAGTACAGAAGTATATAGACCATATTCAAATATTAAGAGCACTATTTGAAAGAACACATGAATATGAACTTGCATTGTGTGTGTGGCATTTATTGACTATGGGAATGCCTTTGACTCTATTAAAACGTCAACAGGCAGCAACTCTTCAAGATCAACTGACATCGAGGATGTGTACATTGACATGGTGAAATGTGTGTATAAAAATGCAAATGCAAAATTTCGCTTACGTACAGATACCAAAACCATCAAACTTGTTAAAAATGTGACGCTAGGAGATACCATATTTCTCCAAACCTTTTTGCTTCTGCCTTACAGATGATTTTTCAATTGATAAATTGGAATAACAAGGGAATAAAAATAAATGGTGAATATTTAAATCATTTGCGGTTTGCTGAAGACATTGATATTTTTTCAATGAACCCATCAGAACTCCAAGACATGGTATAGGAGCTCTCAACTAGAAATAGAGAAATTGGACTCAAGATAAACCTACAAAAAACTAACATCATGTTCAATTATTTCGTAAGGAAAATAAAAATACAAGTTGGCAACATAAAGCTAGAAATTTCTGATTCATACATTTACCTTGGCCAACTGATTTCAATGGAAGGCAACATTGTAAAAGAACTCAACAGACGTATTAAACTTGGCTGGAGTGCATTTGGAAGAAACAGTTTATCCTGAAGGGGAAATTGCAAATAAGTTTACATCATTGTCAATGTCAGTAATATCATTTATATATATGAGAAACAATAGCGGCCCGAGTATGGAGCCTTGGGGGACTCCACATGTATTTTGCTCTTGATTAGAATGTATATGATTTATTTGCACAATTTTAGTTCTACCTGTTAAATAACTATGAAACAATTTAAGCACATTATCTCTAACTCCATACATTTGCATTTTAATTAATAACAATGATTGGTCTATTTATAATATCGAAAGCCTTGCTTAAGTCAAAGAATATGCCTATAACAAATTCTTTATTTTCAATTTTTTGTTGAATTTTATTAACTGTTATGATAAGGACATCCTCTGTTGTCCAATTTTTTCGGAACCCATATTGTCTTGAATTTAATATATTATATGTGTCCAAATATTTCAATAGCCTATTGTATAATAGTTTTTCAAAGATTTTTGAGAATATAGGAATTATTGAGATTGGTCTATAGTTGTATAGACATTTCCTATCCCCTTTTTTAAATATTGGAATAACTTTACTTGTTTTCATTTTTATTGGTATATATGACGTCTCAAGGATATTATTAAAAATCATATTTAGTGGCTTTACTAATTCTCCGGCACAAAATTTTACTAATTTTAGTTTAATGCCATCAAGCCTTTCACCCTTATTTTGTTTAATTTTTTGAAGTTCCTTTTTTTTATTTCTTCTTTTGTGAATTCTGCAAGATACATGATAATTTCTCGTGATTCTACTCGTTGATAATTTATATCCACACCATTATTATTTGATTGTGTAATTTTCTCCGTTATATTTAAATAAAAATCATTTAAAGCATTTGCCTGGGTTTGTATGCCCATTATTTCGATAGTATTATATTTATTACTAATTTTGTATTTAAATTTTTATCTTTTTTCCCCATTAACTTATTTATATTTGCCCATTGTTGTTTTGGATCTTTAGTCATAAATATATTATTATAATGAAGAGTTTTTGTTTTTAATTATTTTATTTAATAGATTTCTTTTTTTTAAATATTTCCCAATCATTTTTGGTTTTGGTTCTCATAAATTCTATATATGCTTTATTTTTACTTTTTAATTTTTTTTGATCAGTTTTCCAAACCATGGTTTATCTAAGTATTTTGTTTCTGTTGTTTATATAAAAAACATTTTTCGTATGTAATCCTCAATGTATCCATAAATTTATCGTACAATTCATCCCCAGACCAATTAGCGATTAAAAAAAATCAATATTTTGAAAGTTTGAAAAGGCCTATGACCCCTTAAGTGAAATGCAAATATTCACAAAAATAAACAAAAATTTTTAGAAGTAGATATACATTTCTACATTAATTTAATTTACTATTTTGCTCAATTTACCTTCTTTAAAGTTTAATCTTCTTTGGTGCCTAAACATGCCATGAATTTAACAAAACAAATTCGATAAATGCGCTTATAACTTCCAGTATTTTTTACTTATAACTCCGGTGATTATGTGAGGTCAAGAATGACTTCAAGGAGAGAAAGTTATCAAGAACACTGGAAAAAAAATAGAAAATATATATTATATCTAGAATAGATAAAAACTCTACGAAATTGATATAATAATCTTTTATTTTGTCTAAGGGTAAGTCTACATTTTAGATATCTGACAGTATATTTAAATTCATGTCCATAATATATATTTTATTTTAATCTCCTTAAAATATAATTCGTTTAATTACAACTCAATTGGGGCAGCATCTTATATTACTATTTTAGCGTTTAGTTTCTTGTTAAGATTTTGCGATGCTACGTCTTACATATTTAAAAACTTTGGGGATATCATTTATATAAAATAATTAAAATTTTTATGTTTAATAATGCTTCAGGGGTTTAGGTCAAGCTCAATACTACCGCTAAATTCATTGTTTGAATCTTTAGGGTATAAGGGAAGTAAACGTCATTTCTTGCCACTACTATTAAAGGAAACATGTGAAAATTACAGAAACTATAAACATGCATCTACTGTATACATTGACTAACAAGAATATCTTCCATTTTGTTCTCCACTATTCGTACATACATTAGCTTCTGCATAATCTTTTCAGCATATTGCCGATTTGAATGTAGACATCGATACATATTATGGACATGTGTAAGGAGGCGTGTTGGGTTGAAGCCTCATTTGAAGAATATTTTTATCCGCATAATAAAATCCAGTCTGAGATAAACGTTGTTTCTATCTCAACATCCCTCCCTTTTATTATCAATCTGCTGAAATACTCTTCATGAGCTTAATACAATTATAACAGCAGTTTTCATTGAGCCGTTAACTGTTGAACATCCAAAGATGTCTGATTCATCAAATATAAAACTCTTAATTAATTGTTACATAACAAATAAATGAAGCCATACTTGCTTGCCATGATGTTCTGAACCAAAACAGAGACATGTATCTTAACTGTTTAGGGATCGCTTGCTAATTTGGAATAACGTATTGGTTACTCACCAAGGAAATGTTACTTTCCAGCTGTCTGCTAACACGCATTTAAACGTAATTACTGCAGAACTTAATTAAAATCATGGCAAGGGGTTAAGGATGTATTAAATACGTAATTGCTGCCTATGTTCTCTTCCCGAGAGGGACTTACCATGGCATTAGGGCACACACTTGGGCTTCCTACCTCGAATGGTAACATTTAAGTGTACTTAATGATATTTTTCTTGTTTCATTGTAATGTGCAATGATTATTCCTCCACTAAGTATATTTTAATATTTCAGCTACAAAAATCCCTTCTTGTTTTAGGTAATATTTTTATATTATTCAGAAGACGTTAATATCGAATACAAAAAAAAGCGAGTCGGAAGTTTAAAAACAGGTTTTCGATATTAATTATTACAAATAATAATAATAATAACAACTAACAGGGGAACTACAAGAACTGTGTGTTGCCAATTTTGTCGAAAGTGGTGTCATTCGAAAAGTCTTGCCGCAGACAGTAAAAACGTCAATACAAATTCCCATTGCAGCTCAACTATTTCCGAGATACGGTCGAATTTCAACGATACAGAAAGTTATAAAAATATTCAAGCTAATAAAGGCAAGGTGAGACGTATAATAATATCCTTGAAAGTAAACATTTATATCTGGAGAACTATTTGAGTTCATAAACCCATATTTCGGGCCTAACCACAGTCCATAATGGGAATGTTTCCACACATAATTACATTATCTTTTTTTTTTCGTTAAAGGGGTTCTCTTTCTTTCCTTGAACCTATACCAAAAGTCTCTCCTACGCCCTACTGCCCATGACTACATTTAAGTATAAAGGTTAAGTATCACCCCTACGTGCTACTGCTCCTATATACAGCTATGATGAGCATATTCATTGAAGTAAGTGCTCAATTAATCTGTGAAAGCTGTTAGTTTTATTAAGACCAATTCAACAAACTCTAGACCAGTGGTTCCCAACCTGGGGTTCGCCGCAACTATTTTTAGTTGCAATTATTTTTATAAGGAATTTTATACCAAATGTTTCCAACGCTTTTATATTTCAACATGGCTACACACATTGCAATATTCTACTAATGGTTGTTAATTTTATTATTATATGCATTAATATCTATTATGTTTCCTTATTATAATATACATTAATATCTATTATGTCTTCTATTATAATATCTATTAATATCTATTACATTCTCTATTACAATATACATTAATATCTATTACATTCCCTATTATAATAATATACATTAATATCTATTACATTCTCATTACAATATACATTAATATCTATTACATTCTCATTATAATATACATTAATATATATAATTAAATATAATATACATAATTAATGTAATATATATATAATTATTATAATTGTATATTTAATGTGTTTTTTTTACTGTGTTAAAAACGCAAATCAATCATTTATTCATTATAGTTTATCATGCAAATACGGCAGACAAAGGGGGTCGTGGATCTTTTGGTTACTGTAAAAGGTGGTCGCGGATTACTTGGCTGCTGTAAAAGTGGGTCGCGGCTTGAAAAAGGTTGGGAACCACTGCTCTAGACTATTAAAATCTTTGTGTGAGGAGATAGACAGCCTCTAACCCATATCACATTACTTTTGCACATGGGCGAAAGCAGAAAGTTCATAAGAGGGGTTACATGCTTAAAATGGGGGTTACGGAAGTAGAACATATATTCATATGCATATATTCAATATTTTATCTCAATGGGGTTACAACCCTCATCAAGACCCCCCCCCTGCGTACGTCAGTACTTTGGCACTTGGAAGTGAGGTGGGTTTTATGAGGAAAGTACTCGCAAAAAATTCAACTCCAAGAAACGAACTCAGTGATCACATTGAAATTATTAAAAGCCATGTTCATAGACTTGTATATCAAGATCAATAGTAATTTTGGACATTCATCATAAGATAATGAGGTTAAAAAGTATTTCAACGCTGATTTTGTCTGTTTTAATGTTAGACTGCTATTATAAAAAATTGGAATACATTGTAAAATGTAAAATCAAATAAAGCCTAAAAGCCTACAAATATCATTAATTGGAGTGATTTGATTATTTAGCTAGCCTAAGAACATTACCATCCTACAAAAAAAAATTACTTGGAGAGGTAGGTGGAATGTTATGAGAGGAGGCTCACTCATAAATAAAATGCCTAATTAAGGAATGCGAGAGAGATAGGAAGGTTAAGAACGGCTGCCGTCGTCGAAGAGTGAAGGCTTCCCTAGAAAATGTTTGTCTAAGCAAGAATAAATTTTGTTGACTAAAAACTCTGGTAAAGATTTATAAAATCGCTTATGAAAGTATTGTAGTAAATTGTTTTTCTTGTTGGCTTGTATTTTAGGGGGCAAAGGCAACTAGGGTCATGCTGTTCCAAGACCCACAATTTTCCAAGGAATCCGGTAGTCTTTCGCCTCGCGATTTGAACTCCAAATTGTGGATCCGATGAAAGAAGCGACAAGAGCTGGAATATGCAGGTTTCTCAGAAATGTATGCGTCTTGACGCAACATGAGTTTAACGGTTCTGGCGCTCTAAAACACTAAACAGCACGAAAAACAGATCATTATGATAACTTCCTAGGCTATTTTATAGAATTTTACCGTTTAAAATAAAATGAAATAAATTCGTAAAATTCATAATTTATAAAATTTTACTGACAAATATTTCCATTTTGTATGAAAATTATTATGCGATTTACAACATAGCAAAGAGTATATTATTTACATCATCAATATATTATTGATACCGAAGATGAGCGATGAGTGATTTCGCCTTAACAAGATTGTGGATATATTTTAATAATTTTAATACTGTGCATAAAAAATAAATAATAAGAAGTATTATGACTTAATTTTGATGCTAGAATTAATATATTATTCAAAATAATTGTTATCAGTCAATTACCTGAGTTAATGGGTGCAACATGTTTCAGCTTGGCGTGCCGTCATCTTCCATGAAAAGAAACTGATTGATGACGCGATATTATCAATTTCGTTTAAAAACGATTTCCACGACTTTCTTAATTCCTGTAATTAACATTATCTACAGGGCATATAAGTGCAAGGAAATTTTAATTTAGACTAATTACTTAATGTCTTAATTTATGACAACGACACGTGTTTTCATTTGTTTCATCTCACACGTAGATACTATAGTAGGGATATATCGAAAATATACTGTCAACACTATTGAGCCTTCACATCAGTTTGGACATTTTATTTCAGTATACCTCGCCTCTTTCTTGGTGATATCTGTATTCGACCGTTGTATCGAGACCTTTTCGTATTTCTGAAATCGTCTAGCACTTTTCTAGCGGAAGAAATCCAAAAAATAACTTTATTTGGCTCTCTTTCTTTATTCTGGGACCAGTTGTTGCCCGAAGAATGACCTAGCATACTAATAAGTCTTACCAAAAAATGGATAAACCACGCTTCCTCCGGATATTTGATTTTAAACATTCGCATTCCCACTCTAGTGTTATTTACAAGTATTTTAAATTTACGTCGGCATGAAACAGGAATTTTTCTAATCCTGTCGCTATATTTTCTATTTTGTATAACCGATTCATAAAATAGTAAGCGTTTAAAATGGTGTCTTCAGACTTGATAATTTTTACCTATATATATTTACTCGTTAACGATGCTTTGACTAAATAAAAACGCGAAGGGGTATTATTAGTGGCGGATTAAAATTTTTGAAGCCCCCTGGGCTACTGATATTTTGAGGCTCCCATTAAAATAGTTCAAAAGGAGAAGACAAAAGCTGTAGGGGAGGCTTCTGAAAGTGACAATAAGAAAATCAGTTGTAACATCGTTTAAGTAAAATCAAATTTATTTTTAGAAAGTTAAAAACAAATTTCAAATATTTGCTCTGTGCAATTTGGTAACAATAATAGTGTGTAGAAGATCGCTACAAGAGAACACGTAGCATTCATTAAAAAAATCACACTAATCTCTGGAGACCTTCTAGCTAGCGGAGGCCCTAAAGCACATTCATTAATTCGGCACTGTGTAGTATTATAACCAAATTTAAGTAAGTCTTGCGTGCTTTTTTAACTTTGTTAAAGCATATCATACTGGCAATAAACTCTTAAACACGGTTTCGTCGGAACTAAAATTTTGCAGATTCCTTGATTCAGCATGGTGCCCGATATTACAAAAAAATTTAAAATTACTTTGGTTTTTCCCCCTCCTCATACGTGCAGTACCTGCTTTTACGTAAAAGAAAACTAATCTTTGCGAATATTCTTGCCACAACATTTGATAACTAGAAAATAAGGACTCTTTACAGTAAAATAAAAATATCTTCAGTTTGAGCGCAGCATCCAAAGGTTAATAATCTCTGTTCTGACTTTCAAAAAGTCCCGTTTTTTGCCAAACTAATTTTTTAAAATCAAGACATAAAACTGTTGCAATTTAAAACATTACATTCTTATGGTAGCAGATAAAATTTGACCTGCCTACAAAAGTAATTTTTCTGTCAAACGTAAACATAAAGCAGGGAAAATCAATATTATTGTTTCGTTAATTTTGGAAATGTAATGTATAGAACAACAAATATTAGATCGTCTCTCTTTCTAAAAAAGGATTTGAATTCTCCCCTATAACCGGCATTGGAAGAATTGAAATTGTTTCACTGTATCTGTAATGATAACTCTCACAATTGTATACAGACTTATGTGGTGATGAAAAGAAACCCACATTATTGAGGGTAACGTACAGCCCTTACTCTGTTTAAATGCAAAAGCCGTGCCCTAAGAACTGTCAAGCTGGGTTCGAAATTGCCATCCCATTAGCAGTTGGTTATAGCCATGGTGAAGAATCGGGAGACCGGTAATTTCTCACATGGCACAATACTTGGTTCCAGACTCCCTGATAACAGCGAAAACGCCGCCGTCGAGATAATAATGATACTCACTAATATAAATCACACATTTTGACATCTTTTACGACACGCAGAATGCGCGCTAGCAGGACTGGATATACGGCTTAATTAGATAACGAGACGGGGATTAAATATTCGATTCAATACAAATTGTAATTATAAAATAGAATAAACATATGCGAGATACATTCAGTGTAACTTCATTGTCCTTTGAAATTGCTGCAGGCACATAACGATAATTTCATTTTTACGACAGAGGCGTGTTCTAAGTACGTGATGGCAATTTTGAGATGCCATACTCTAAGAAGTACGTAACCAACATTTGCGAGTATATAGAAAGTGTAATAAGTTTAGAAAAGAAATGTTTAAAATGCGAAGTGTCCACAAAATAAATACCATTTGCCTCTTTAAAAACAGATAATTGATAACCATAGTTTTATATATCAATTCTACATATTTGAATCTACTTTTTAATACAGTCGTCATCCAAATAGAAAGTAGTTAATCTGCCAGACCACTTATTTTAAGATATCCTCTTCTGAAATTGACCTCAATGCTGATTTCATAAGTTTCTTTTCTCGATCGTCTGTATCAATATTCTTTCAATGCCATAATTCCAAATTTCTTGAGTTACAAATGTTCATTTTCTAATTTCATGCAACGAGTGCTTAAATTTTACTGAGATGTAAAAATTACAAAATCTATACAAACAAATTCTCATATTAACTTTCTGCGAGTAAATCTGTACAAATCTGCGCAATTCACAAAAGCAAATTTTTGTTGACTCGGGATGGACTGCGAGTTACTCTTTCGATCAGGGGCCCGATCACCGCAAAGAGGCGTCCAAAGCCCGGGCCTTGGGACTGGAAGAAAGCTCTAGCGGGGTGGGAACTGCACGGTGAACAATCCTTCTGCGCATGTGCGTGTTCCACGTACATGCGCAGAATAGAATATAGTCCTAAAGCTCGGGCTTTGGACGCCTTTACGGTGATCAGGCCCTGAGTTTGATCATAGTAATTCCCCCAATCTATTCTTCATTAAAGTTTTTAACCCACTTTCTCACAATACGGTCTTTCCGTAAACCACAAATTTGACAGCAAATTTCATATTGAAGAACATTTATCATCTCCAAAACTTTAATATGGACTTCGTTTTACAACTGCAGCTGGCGTACTGAATATTTTATACATGACTGCCCACTCGTAGCAATCCTCAACGTAAACAACCGCAAACAAAATGTATGGCCACTTCGATCTTGAGTGAAAGAAAGTAACTATTCATGGCGGACCGGGTATCGCCAAGTGCGCGAAAGATATGTACGAGAAGTACTTACTTTGCAGACGTGCCTCGTAATGCCTTATAAATATATACTGCGGACGCCATGGAAGCATCTTGATCCACTAAGGGCACCCTTAACCGAAAGAGGTTAGAAACGGCTGTTATATATGTTTAAAGCGCAAAATTGGTCATTTACTTAAAAATGTTAACTTAATTCTTTTAATAAACAATAAATCATATTTTATTTAAGGCAGAATATGTATTTTGTTTTGCGTGTGGTATACAAGCTTGGGTTGGGTTTATTCTGCCTGGGTAACAGAGAATAAGGATTTCTATGTCTGATTAAAGACATGCCATTAATTACGCTACTATTATAGGTTGCTTAAAATTTGGTTGCTTCCGGAAATTTTCTGCCGAGAAGTGAAAGTCTTGCATTTTTGCAGAGGGAAACTTGGTCGGCTGTTGCTTCTGAGGATGCTCCGCATAGTACGGAGTGAAACGTTAAGTGTTTTTAATAAACAGACGCGGCGGAATATCCTGCAAAGCTCTATAATGTCCCAGATGGCACAAAACGTCCTCAGGATGTCTTTTTTGATTCCTTATGTACATACTTTATCCACAAGAAATAAGGACATATTTGGGAAGTTACTAGGACGTCCGTTTTGGAACAGCAGTAGGATGTTCATTTCGGACGTCACGCGTATGTTTATTTCGGACGCCTCTAGGATGTAGCAAAATACGGACATATTTCGGACGTTCGTAGGATATTCATGTCCGCCAAGTGACCAAAATTATGTTCTTTTCTATCACGTAATGCTATCTACATATGCACTCCACACAGTATTGGTTCTTTTAGCAGCCGTAATGTCAAGCGCATTTTCTTCTGTATAATCTCTATGTCGAATTCTGAGTAATTAGGTAGTGCCGGATTTAAAAATTAAGGCCAAATAGATCTGGGCTTAGGACCCAGAAAGGCCCTTTTGAGTTCAAAATACTGACAATTCATAGTATCAGTTATTTCCACGGCAAATTTGGAACTTCATTAGAAACTGTAAAATTATATAGTTTCTTTTATTACACTGATATTTAGCTTCTTCGAATCTCCTACGGTTAGTCAAGACATCTTCATTAGGGACTACTACATTCTATCCTTTCGGCCTAGAGACCATAAATTGCTTAATTCAGCATTATGATGAGGGGAGCCACATATACCGGTATAATTATGCCAGTGGCTACCCCGTCCTCTTTTATTCGCCTTTTTAGATAGGTAGGAGAGTACGATGGGTTAAATTTGCAATCCCCAACCCACGGGGCGAGGAAATCTAAAACACGCCGAATATTTTAGGAAAATAATGACGACTCCTCCATTAGCACGTGTAACGCCCCACCCTCCTTCACAAAGAAATGAAGAACTAACTAAAATATAAGTGAAATAAAGTAGAATATTAAACACACAAGATGATGCATTTTTAATTCATTCTAGCCGGTCCTTTGTTTGCTATACGCGGTTTGTTTATTTTATCGATTATTAGTTCTTTTTATAACATAGTTTTCATCAATCATTACGTTTTTATCAATGATAATTTAGTGCCCTACGGTGGCGAAGTGTGTAACGCGTACACCTAGCGCGCCGTTAATCCGCGTTCGACTCCCAACAGTGCAACAAACGCTTACTCTGAGGTCTCATAAAGATTACACTATTCACTGCAGTTTTGGTTCGACTTCCTCGAAAATTTGTAGGTCCAGATGTTTTGATTTCTCGGAAAAGAGTAGGTCCAGGCGCATCATGATCATTGTAGCCCTTGAGCCGTAATACCACGAACATTATTAGTTTTTTATGCTTAACTTTTTTATTGCGTGTAAGAACTAAGGTAAATAGACTCCGAAATCATAATTTCGTCTTAAAAACTGCCGGAACAAGTCCTAAAAATACCCTAATAAATCTCTGTGCCTTGACACATCCTTAGAACGTCTAAATAATATCCGTAAAATATCCTAGAAGGAATTCAACTTTGCACTAAAATCTGCCGCAACAAGTTCTTTAAACATCCTAAAAGGAATCCCAGTTCTCGTCCTAAAAAACTCTGAAATATGTTCGAGCCGACATCCTCAGGTCCCTCAAAAGACCTACTTCAAGCATGCATATGGTTCACCGTAGGAGAACCCAAGGCCCAGTGTATTTTGAATGTCCTGGAGACGATCGGGATGTCCGCGCCGGGACATTTTTCTGCTATCTGGGGTAAAATTTTAGCTATCTAATTTTAACTAAATCCATCTTCACACTTCAGTTAATTTTTTAGAGCAGATCGTCTATAGCAATGGTTACCAACGTTCTTCAAGCCGCGCCCTACTTTTATATTAGTCAATTATCCGCGATCCCCATTTTATAGAAGAAACAAAAATATTTGCAATCTCCCTCTGTCCGCCACCGTTTCATTTGCATAATAAAAGCATACTTAAAAGTAAATAATACACATTAAATACAAAATTATATTTTATTAATTTTACATATTATACGTTTTATATCATCATCATCATCATCATATTCAACCATTATCTATCCACTGCTGGATGAAGGTCTCTCCAAATGCTTTCCACACAAGTCTATCCTGAGCAATTCGCTTCCACGTCACCCCAACCTGTTTTCTTATTTCATCCACCCATCTAGTTTGAGGACGTTTTCTAGGTCTTCGGTGGTCTCTTGGAATCCAGTTCAGAATTTCTGTTGTCCATCGTTGATCAGTTCTTCTTGCAATATGCCCAGCCCATCGCCATTTCAGCCCTTTTACTTTAACAATGATGTCCTCTACTCTAGTTTGCTCTCTCACCCAAGTGTTTCTTTTTCGATCTCTCCTAGTTATTCCAAGCATGCACCTCTCCATGCTCCTTTGCGTTGTCTGTAACTTTCGTATTGCTCCAACTGTTAGACTCCATGTCTCTGATCCATAAGAGAGGACTGGCAATACACACTGGTTGAAGACCTTTCTTTTTAGACACAAAGGCAATTTCCCCTTCAGGATAAAACTGTTTCTTCCAAATGCACTCCAGCCAAGTTTAATACGTCTGTTGAGTTCTTTCATAATGTTGCCATCCATTGAAATCAGCTGGCCAAGGTAAATATATGAATCAGCAATTTCTAGCTCAATGTTGTCAACTTGTATTTTTGTTTCCTCTACGAAATTATTGAACATGATCTTAGTTTTTTGTAGGTTCATCTTGAGTCCAACTTCTTTACTTCTAGTTGAGAGCTCCTGTACCATGTCTTGGAGTTCTGATGGGTTCGTTGAAAAAATAACAATGTCATCAGCAAACCGCAAATGATTTAAATATTCACCATTTATTTTTATTCCCTTGTTATTCCAATTTATCTGCTGAAAAATCATCTGTAAAGCTGAAGTAAAAAGTTTTGGAGAAATGGTATCTCCCTGCCTCACACCTTTACCAATTTTGATAGTTTTGGTATCTTTATGTAACCGAAATTTTGCACTTGCATTTTTATACACACGTTTCACCATGTCAATGTACACATCCTCAATGTCTGTTGATCTTAAAGAGTTGATGACTGCTGATGTTTTAATAGAGTCAAAGGCCTTCTCATAGTCAATAAATGCAACACACAATGGAAGTTCATATTCATGTGTTCTTTCAATTAATTCTCTTAATACTTGAATATGGTCCACTGTACTGAATCCACTTCGAAATCCAGCTTGTTCTCTTGGTTGAGCTGCATCTAATTTTTTCTGCAGGCGATGTGTTAGCACTTTTGTGAAGATTTTATAAATAGCAGGTAACAAGCTAATTGGTCGGTAATTTTTCAAATCCTCTTTATCACCTTTTTTATGCAAAAGAATTACTGTTGCAGAATCCCATTGGTTTGGTATGTTACCGCTGTTAAGACATTTGGTAAAGAATTTTGCAAGTATGTCTTCTACATATTCTCCAGCTTCTTTTAGGATATCTAATGTAATACCATCATCACCAGGGGCTCTTCCTTTCTTCATATTTTTTATTGCAAATGAAACTTCTTCTTTTAAGATTTTAGGAGCTGTTCCTTCGACTATTTCAGTGTCTTCGTTTAATCCACTGTTACTTTCATATAGTTTTTTGTAGAATTCTTCAACTCTTCTAAGTATTTCTTCCCTATTTCTTGTTACGGTGCCATCCTCTCCTTTTAATGCAATGATGTGTTTCTTCCCAACAGATAAACTTCCTTTAACAACCCTAAGGCTCTTGTTATTTTCAATGGCTTTCCTTACTAGCTCACAGTTGAATTTTCTTATGTCTTCTTTCATGCTTTTGCGCAGAGTTTTACAAAGTTCTATGTACTCAATCCTGGAACTGGTATTTCGATTGTCCACCTTCATATCTCTTCGCCTTTTCATGAGCTGTTTCGTCTTCTCAGATAATTTGCTATTGTGCTTTTTACAGGTTACACCACCAATTTCCCCAGCAGTTTCAACTATTGTCTTAACAATGTTTTCATTTGCTTCTGAGATATCACTTTCATCAATAAGTCCTTCCAGTGCAGAAAAGCGATTTTTTAATTCCAACTTGAATGCCTCGGTATTTACTTTCAGTTTCATTAGATCCACCCTCTTACTTACTTGTTTCCTAATGAGCTTCTGTCGTTCTAATTTAGTATTTAAGTGCACTTTACATCTCACCATTCGATGATCACTTCCAGTATTAAATCTGTTCAGTACACTGCAATCTTCAATAATTGATTTCTTGTTTGCCAGGATATAGTCAATTTCACTAGTTCCCCCATTTGGGTGTTTCCATGTCCATTTTCTTTGCGGTTTCTTCTTAAAAAATGAATTCATGATGCTAAGGTTTTCAGCTTCTGCAAATTCGATGAGTTGATCGCCACGTTCATTCCTTTCCCCATATCCGTATTTACCAACCGATGTCTCTCCTTGTTCCTGTTGTCCAATTCTTGCATTGAAATCCCCCATGATGAGCTTGATATGTTGTTTCCCTTTGGTGTGTAACTCTTTGATTTCTTCATAAAATTCTTCAACCTCTTCGTCGGTATGGCTTGATGTTGGTGCATATACCTGTACTATTTGAAGTTGGTATCGCTGGGTTAGTTG
>QLNU02015360.1:247664332-247685994 GCA_006491805.2 Dysdera silvatica
CAAGAATAAGTATTTACTAATTTTCAACCATTATTTAAACATCATTGCTGGATCCAAATCAAATTACTTCAAAACAATCACTTTTAAATCGAGTGATTTTGAAATTGTCAACATTTTGCACAGAATTGAGTTTATTGGTTACGGATATTCGTATGTACACGCATGTCCGAAAGTTAAGCATAATTCGTAAAATTCGAAAAAATGTGAGTAAATGTACATAAAATTGTTTAAAATCATTTGTGAAGAATCATATGACTAAGATAAAACAATGTGCATATGAAAAACATTGCAGTCAACGTCGACATGCGCAAAGCACCTGGGCACGTTGGAGAGATTATAAAACGATCTCAAGCACCGTGGTCAGTTCAGACAAATTTTTTGCTGTGATATAGAGCGTTGTTAACTATCGAAAAGAACGAATTATGTCACAAAGACGCCAAGTGGAAAGGAAAAAGGAAGAATTCTTGGGCTGCTGAAATTCGGTCGATCCCAAACAGAAGAGTCTCGAATTCTGAATGTGCCTCATTGTATGATCTCAAGACTGTGGCGGAGGCTCCACAATACTAGAGATGTTACCCTATGACTAGTTTCAGGTTGGCCAAGCGTAACAAATGCTGGGCAAGATATATATTTGACAGTAATTGCGCGATGTCAGAGGGGCCGCTCTATCAGACAACTGGGTTTAGTGATGACAGTCGCCAGGAGATTACGAGTTTCGGGACAAATTTTTACAGAAGACTCAGACACGTTGGTCTCTATGCCGGCCAAGCAAGAGTTTGCATCCCCTTCGCGTCTGCACAGAAACGCAAGCGTTTACATCAGGGTTTAAAACATTTGCAGTGAAGTTGTAAACAGTGGGGCAAGGTCATGTTCAGTGACGAGTCCACATTTAGTCTGTAAACTGATTCTCGTCGTACAACGATATGAAAAGAACGTAGACCTCGTTTGCTCCCGGAAAACCTCGGGGAAAAACATCGTTTTCCTTCAGCGGGAGTCATGGTGAAGCCAGGCACTATGCTGGATGGTTGCACACACCTTCACATCTTTGAGGGTGGGTTGGGGGGAGATCTGTTACCGCTCAAAGACACAGAGAAGAAGACCTTGAGCCTTCCGTTCTCCTGTTTCGCGGTGCTGTCGGTTTTGGATTTATGTTCATGGATGATAACGTGCCTCCTTCCCATGCGGCCCTGGTCGACTTCCTTCAAAATGAAGATATCTAGTGCATGTAGTGGCTTTCTAACTCTCCTGATCTTAATCCTATAGAGCATGTGTGGGATATGCTTTGTAGACGACTTGCAGCCTTTTAATGCCCACCAACTTCCCATCCAGAATTGAAAAGAAACTCTGTAAGGTTTGAAACTCTTCGAGAAAGCAACTCATCAATACCCAAAGTGTGGGAAATCGTAGTGCTGCATGTATGGCTATCGTAGGTAACTACGCATCTTATAAAACTGCATCAGCATCTATTTTAATAATTATTTTCCCTTAAAGTTGAAGTTAATAATATGCCCCTTTTTCCTTTAAACTTTTCATTTGGATAATAGAAGTCAATATTATCCTTGTTTTTTATTGTTTTATTCTTCTGTACCCTTATTACGTCCATATACCACGTGTCCATCCATTCTGATTTAGAATTCCTTAAATATTTACATAAAGAGCAGTCATGCTTGACTTTCGGACATGAATGTATAAGTTATGAATGCTTGTGTATAAACACAATAAAATTCGCCAGCGCAAGCAAGCGAAAGCATGAAATAACTACTATATATATATTTTAATATTTATAATAGTTATTTCATGTACTGATATATAAATAAATAATTGTGTACATGCACAATTTCTTTCCATTTCAAACGGAATTAATTTATAAGGATCCTATAAAGTATAATCCGGTATAGACAATTTTATACTTAAAATTTTAACAATAGAAAAATCGTGAATAAAATTATAGTTAATGGACTTGAATTGTATATGTAGACAAGCTTGTGATAACAAAATGCAAAATAACGAATTATAATAAAGATAATTCCTCGGAAAGTTCATGAAATACCCAAAGTGAAATACCCATTGATTGTAAAAAATGAAACAGAATTCCGCATGATACTACATTTTCAATAGGATGTTCTCATACGACAATAAAGTCGTCATAGAAAATATATGATGCCAATGTTTATTTGGAGAATTAGTATCCGTCGTTTCAAGAAAATAAATCTAAGCTCCGGGAGATTATAATCCAAAATAATAGTCCATCAAAAAATAATAACCATCCCGCCACCACCCTTTTATTAATGGTGGTTTGATTATATGGGCTGGATTTCCTTCAAAAACACATATATATCCCACCGATATATATATATGGGTTAATTAGTGGTACTGTGATGGCAGAAAAGTATTATGAGCAAGACCATGAATACTTAATGTGATTTTATGTTGCAGCAGTATGCCCAGATTTTTTTTATGGATAACTGTGCTTTTCCACACAAAACACTGCTTGTGCACATGTTCCTTGAGAACGAAAATATTGCTCCTATAAAGTTGCTAGAGTATTCTTCAGACCTCAATCCCACTGAAAGTCTTTAAGATTGCCTTGGGAAAGCTGCCTCTGTCCATCTACCTTTAAAGAGCTGAAAACTGCCCTCTGATGCATTGGATCGCCTATTTGAAGAGATGAAACAATTATACGAAGCTTGTGTCAGAGTTAGAACAGGCTATATCCCACAGTAAAACTGGTTTGGTTTGTTTTTATAGTATACAAGATTTTTTCCGAATGTACCAAATATGAAGTAAGCACTTAATTTATAAAAAAATACCTAAATATATTAAATTTCTTTATACGCTCATGAAAAAATGACTCGAATAACTTCCTTTTTGCCACTCAAAGCAGAACTATTTTAATGACGTCGGATTAATTACTGCTTAGTTCTTAACTTTCGGGAGGTTGTCAAGGTTCAAACGTATAAGCTAAAGCTCTCTACGATCATTTTATATATTCTAATATACCTGAAATAAGCAAACTTTCAACGAAAAAACAACCTATTCATACAGTTAATGGGAAATGTATTACGCTAATTTTGCTTAAATTAACTTATTGTGTCAGTAACTTGATGTACACTGCTCAAAATAACACCTAAAAAGGCATAAAAGAGTGGTAGTAAAATAAAATAATGGTAAATAATCTTTTCTAGGGGAACTTGAGAAACGAAATATACTAGCTTTTATGTAAGAAACATCACATTACCATGGAGGGGAAGTTGGTTGTCTGGGTAAATATTAATGGGCTTACGGACCTGTATGTCATCCGAAACGGTAGTCTAATGCACCAGAGATATAGAGACAAAATACTCAGAGGCCTGTTACTCCACCGTATACTGCCGCCGACGTTGATTCTTTCCTTTTTTAATACACTCTATGTTTATAACACGCTATGTAATGGAGCTAATCTAGTGGACAACATGTTTCAAGAGGGAAGAATTGGTCGCACGTAGTAGCCAGAACATAATCCCTCAAACTTAAAATTATCAAATACGATTGGGAAACACTGGGTAGGTGCATTTCTGCTAGGCCGGCGCCTGTGTTAACTTTTTATGAACTTAAGACTACCAACATTGTGGAGTGCCAAATATACCTTCACGACCTTTTCGATGGCTTCATCAATTCCATGTCACACAAGCATGCCCAGGTTTTAATCTTTCAAGGAGAACACAGCCTACTAGATCTCAGTTATCACCCACTAAACAGTCCGTTTTTCCAGTACAGATGTACATATTGACATCTAACATATATCATAATGTGCATGGCACGAATGTTTTGCAACAGTATATGTACTAATATACTTTTCTAACCTTATTACTCTGTCTTTTATTTAAATATGTACAGCCGGAGAAACAAAAATCTAAACACCCGTTGCCATTCGCGCAATAATTGTGCTACAGAAAATTCAAAGATGAAAAATCAAGAGTGAACAATGAAATCTACCAATTCATGTGCACAAAATTTGCATAAGGGACCGTCTCCATATTTAAACTTGCAGAAACTTTGAAAATTCCAATAGCAGCAACTAGTTTTGAATAATATTTAGAATCTGCGACCAAAATAAACTTCTAATACTAAATTTGAATTCGTTTGGTTCAAGGGTTTGCGTGTTTTGAATATTAAAATTGGGATCATAATGTTAAAATATTTCATGGTATTTTTTAAATATATCCCGAAATATTCATCATATCTTTCAAATATATTTTATTGCCTTAAAGTTCAACAGGTCAAAGAAAATTTATGATGTTTTTCATTTTTAAAATGATATCTACTGTAAATTATAAATTATGAAAATCATATTTGATAAAAATATGAATAAAAACATTAATTTTCTGATGGGAATTGAAACCTTACGGTTTTTTACCTACTGTACAGACATTTCAGCGCAATCGTCTAAGTATTTTTTATGCTTAATATTGGTTAAAGCGGCTGTTTAAGGGGATATTGCATAGTTACAAAAAGTACAAAGAAAATAACAAATAAATTAAATAAATAATATAAATATCATTCTATTCCTAAAAACTCTTGTCGAGTGAAATTTTTTGATCATCACTCAGCAGGCATATTGGTAAATTTAATTAGTGAAAGAAAGAAAAGTAGAAAAGTCAAAGTGTATTATAACTTTTTGATTTTAACAGATATGATCAGAAAATTGAATTCCCGACCTACAAATTCGTTTTTTTCTATAACGGTGGAAGCCTCAGTAGACATTTTATGGAATATCTCGAGTTTTAATTGTCAGAATGACGCCAAAATTTTGGATTAGCCCAATTAAATAGTCTAAAATCCGATTAAGATATCAAATTCAAGTACTGTAGTGGAATTTTCAAAGCTTCTGCAAGTGTAAATATGAAGACAGTTGTTTATGCAAATTCTGTGTACATAATTTGATGCATTTTATTGTTCGCTATCGATTGGTACCTTTGAATTTTCTGTTGCACAATTACTGCGCGAATGGCAATGGGTGTCCTGATATGTGTTTCACCGGCTCTGTACATATATAATATTTTCGTTCAATTACGTCTGTGATATAATCCTTAGAATATCTTTACTACCTTAATTATTTAAAGCAGTATATATGAAACTGAAAAAATACAAATCTAAAGTTAAGCTTTTAAAACTTTTGTTAATTTTTTTTGACTTTGCAAAAAATTGACAACTAGGATTTTGGCGAAAAGATTCGAAAGAAAATATTTATATATTCTGGTTTTGTATACATCAGGGGAAAGAAAAACAGGAAATGATATTTTTGACACACGTTTACACGTAGAATTATGCCATTCGTTTATCTCGCACGTTTTTCCATCCCTAGCTAGAAAATTTTTATGCGAGCATTTATGTCGAACGTAGATTTTATGGTAATTTTTTGCGAGATACGTTGGATTTTTGAAAATTCGTGAGTTTCGTTGGATTTCTTTTCTAGAATCACGTAAAACGACGAAGTATAGAAAATTAAAATGAATTTACTTAAACCAGAAATATTTCAAACCTTCAAAACACAAGTTTTTAAATTATATACAATAGATATTAACGTCCAAAAATATATCATTTTGAAGAAAAATTCTTAATTGTGCTTAACCTATAAAACGGTAAAATTCATTCGGACGTTCACTTTCGGATGGAGCACTTAGCTATTATAGAATGAAATTAAGCTGTGACTTACCCACTTTAATTTTCATAAGAGAAAATGTACCCTATATGAATATGTTTTCAGAGAAGATATCGCTATAAATTTGTCAAAATATCATATGGATTCTTGTGAAATATTTAATATACTGTTTTTTAATGTAGTTTATTTAGTAAAGACAATATGCACTAGAATGTAAAAAGAACACCAAGAAGAAATTGCTGGATGGTTCTGAAATTTGCTTGTGTTAATGGGGTGGAGTATACGTAGTCCTGATTTTAATTTCAGGATCAACCAATTATCGCTGACGCCAAACATGTATAATATGCAAATTATAGTCGGTGGTATTTAAGGAAAAGGGTGAAGTTGGTGTAATCAGTAGTCGAATTATAGACACTTGCGAAGACTGAAGAAGCTAAACTGCCTGGACATGGAAGACTTGTACAATTTCGGAATTTCGGCAGTTATCGAACTTTGAGAGAGGTTGTCTAGTGGGAGTCCGTGAGGTCGATTGGTCGTATCGTTGTATTGCGGAGTAAATTTGAAGGGAAGTATTGATGGTATTGCAATGGTGGCGTAGATGGTCCGAAGAACATTCCCACACGAGAAGACGTGGAACCAGGGCTCACAGACGGACTGATGAGCGGTCAGATCGACGCATAAGAATAGCGACGTTGTCAAGCAGAATATCCCTTGCGTCTCAAATTCGAGCTGCCGTTGCACCTGAGGTGTCAATGCGAACAATCCTAACCATCTGCTGGAAGCAGGACTACATGCAAGTGTGCTTCTGGCATGTGTGCCTCTGACTCCAACCCACCGTCGGGAACAGTTGCAGTGGTGCCGCCAACATATGCACTGTAGAGCGTAATGGCGATCTGTCGTTTTCAGCAATGAAAGCGATTCTGTTTGGGAGCCTCAGATGGCCGTATGCTTATTCGCAGACGCACAGGGGAGCCTCTCCACCCTTCTTACATCCGCCATCGACACACATGGCCTACACCTGGTCTCCTCTTATGGGGAGCGATCAGCTATCACTCCCGTACAGAACTAGTGTTTGTACCGGGCACGTTAAACAGCACTCGGTATATCCGAAGTATCATTCAGCCAATTGTTGTGTCATTTGTAAGGTTGGTTCATAATGATGTAATCCAGCATGGCAATGCCCACCCACACACGGCACCTGCAACGCAACGTGCACTTCAAGGTGTGAGACAACATTCATGGCCTGCACGTTCACCGGACTTGCCGCCATTGAGCACGTGTGGAATTGTATGGGACAACGACCAACCGGCCTCACGGAGTCCCACTAGACGACCTCTCTCAAAGTTCGATAACTGCTGAAATTTTACACGTCTTCCACGTCCAGAGATTGTAGCTTCTTCAGAGTCTTCGCAAGTGTCTATAATTCGACGACTGATTACGTCCACTTTGCCCTTCTCCTTAAATACCACCGACTATAAATTGCATATTATAGCATGTTTTGTCGTAAGCATTAACCGGTTGATCCTGAAATTAAGATCACGCCTACTTGTGCTCCACCCCATTAACATATGCAAATTTCATAACTGTCCAGCAATTCCTTCCTAGTGTTTTTTTTTTCGTTTTCTGGCAGTGTATAATATCAGTTTTTTCCTCGATGCCTATTGGTTCCTTTTGGAGCTCATCATGAAAAATCCAAATATCATATTAGATCCCTTTTAGTTGATTAAAAATTATGAAAATTAGTTTGATCATGGCAGAAATGTGTGAAATGCAAGCATTTTGAGGGCAAAAGTAAGAATTCTCGTAATTGATTTGTCAAGACTTTTGGTGGTTATGCCTGGATGTGCAGGTAACATCCCATGATTTTACTCCAGTTTCTATTGGGGATAAATCTGTGGATCTGGCATGTTATTTTAGCATACTAGTACCTCGTAGACCTTACCATATGTTGTCATGATTTATCGTGCTGAAATAAAAATGCTTCTAACATCAGCTATAAAGTGGAATGGTACCAGTTCCCAAATGCCCTCAATATAACCATAAACTGTTAAATTGCTTGTAATGTTTATCAGACTGAACTAATTATCATAGTTGATTGATTGATAGCCCTCTATAGTCGAGCTAAATGCCGTTCGATACATTTGTCTAGATTGTCCTGTTCACAACGTCACCATTCATGTATCAAGTCATTGTCGAAGCAAAATCGAAATTTGTCACTGAAGACACTGGGCACCATTCAGCATCCCACGTTACTGGGAAACGATGTCTACCCTAGCGCAGTCGACGATGAGTTGAAGTCGTTGTAAAACAGTGCAACGGCAGATGCGTATGCCACCATACTTCTGCAAAACCATTGGAATTCCTTTGCCGGGCGATGGGTTAATTGATGGGAGATAACACCTCTTGTCTGATGGTCAGTGGGCTATAAATAAATATTGGGATTATCGACGAATAAGATGATCGTCATGCTGACTACTTATTCTCCGTGTTTTAGTCTCGGCTTTATGGTTGTGGATTTCGTCGATCAACTATGTTTAAACACAACTTTGGACCCTAGTATTACCTCAGCCGATATGTGCCTCCATATGCCAATTTGACCATCCAATCTTATGAAGGCAAATTATCCGTTCTTTCTCAAAATCAGTTAACTCGTTATATTCTTTACAGGCATGGATTCCTGCTGTTGTAAAGAGCTTAACTCTTCTTCAAAAACAAGCTTTCTTAAAAATGTTTGCTGAACCTAGTCGCTCCATTAAAATGCATGAAAAATCTACAACACAATGCTCATAAGCGTACGCAGAAAGTTTGTAAGGGGTGGTTATAGGCTCAATGGGGGAGTAACTGAGCTACAACTCATATATTCCTATGTTAAATATACAAAATTTCATTGCAATGGGGGGTTACAACCCCCATCAACATCCCTTGCGTACGCCAATGACAATGTGCCAGGATTAGCCCCATATCAGCTGCAACGTCTGTGAAATTTTCATGAAACATTAACCATTTGCATATGTCGCCGTGACGTTCTTGTATGCAAATTTCCAAACAAACTAAAAAAGTATGTTTTATTTTTAATTTCAAATTCACTCAGACTATGTTAATGTTAAACTTACGTATAAAAATAGGTGGTGGCAAGTATAGCTAGCTCAACTTTTGTTTTACTCAAGACAATTGTTTCATGTTTGTCTTTTGGAGTTTGGTTAAAGGTACGTTTGTGCTAATTTAAGGATTGTGCCCTGATAACATAAAGCAATTAATGATTTTGTCAAGCTTACTCAGATGGAATGCTCACGATGAAATTAATGTTGTATAAAAAGATTTTCATGTGTTTTCAGTGGACAATCAATATAGTAGAGAAATACAAAGTTAAAACATCACACTGAGATCAATGAACATTCTTTTATATTTTAAACTTACCTAAGAATGCTAATTAGGCGATGAAACCTACTGAGATAATTTAATAACATGCAGAACGAACACCAAATTTAAAATACATTTTTCCAAGCTTCAATCAATCCTCTCATGCATGAATTATTTTGTGATTGTCAAAAATTTTTATTTGTTTGCAATTTATCTTTAAATAAATGAGAATAATGATGTGTAACTTGATTTTTAAATTTTTATTAATTTTTTAAGAAATTACAGGAGCAGTCTCATATGAGGCTTGCATGTAATAATGGTTACATTTACTAACAGTATCATAACAGTAAGAGTACTGAAAATTTTTATAAAAAATTGTCTTTATTTACTGGAAAAACATTTTTTCAATATTTAGTGAAAACAAAATTTTCATGAAAGTGTTCAAAACATTTTGGACATAAATTTTCTTAACAGCGGCCACAAATATTTCGCGTTTTACTCTTACAGTTTTCATTCTTGTACTTCCGAGCAAATTTACTATCAGACTTTTTTGGATAATGTTTTCCATTGTTTTATCTTAGTTCCTTTGCAACTAGAGACACTTTTCTTTTCTTAACTTGACATTCGGGAGCAAGAAAACCGGTTGCAGGTAGTCGACCCCTTTTCTTTGTTATCAAAGATGAGGTTCCTGTATATATTAGGCTTGATGCTAAGCTACTTTATAACTCTAAAAAATCATTAGCTGCTCTTCCATTTTTTCTTCAGAGAAACCAGGGACTGACAACAGCAACATTTACAAGGTGAAAGAAAATTCACATATACCACCATTTATTTCTTTGAGATTGAAGACAGAGTGCCACAAGTGAGTTCATTGAGTTGACACCTGCCATATGAAGGTATAGTAAGTATATATATTTGCACTGAGTGTGGCCTATCTATTTCAACAACAAGTTGCATGACAAGAAAAATTTTGCTTTGTCCATTGGTTGAACTCCAGCAAAAGATGGCACCATGTGCACAATAGATTTATCAACCCATCGAGTCATTGTTATGTTCTGAGTAGTTATAAAAATTGAGCCCCCTTCCATCTTTCATGAAATATTTAATATCCTTCAAATATTTATCGGCCCTCTTTATTCTGTTAACTCGAATGATTCCAACAAAATAAATTTTTCGGTTTTTTAATTCCTCGATAAAAGGAAATGAAATAAATTATCACAATATATTTTATGAATTTTTTCAGTTATACCATGGCACAAGCGTAACATTACATCACCAGCTGCGTCATATTCTCTTGGTGGTGCATTCTCCCATCATTTGCTCCCTTTAATATTTTGAACCAATAAACATAGTCAGAAACTCCAGCACAAACCCATGTTTTGAGGCCCCATGGCTTAGGTTTTGATTTTATATACTGCTTAAGGGAAGACCTACCCATCTGCAGGCATGCTTATGTTATCCTTGAAGTAAAAATAACGTTTTGTTGATTAGAACCTATTTATAGACGTAGAATCAACTATGATGTTATTGTATAAACCACCACTTGTAGACCAATATTGACGAAGTCTGGCTTAAGTTATTTAGGTCGTTATAAAATTCATTCCTAAAAATTTTTTCGGTTCTGGAACAGAAACCTTCAAATTTTCCTTACTCTGTTACGGAGCATAGAGGTTGCTTTAAAAATATATGTCTTCTAAGTAACATTCTGGAATAAGTGTATAAAAATAATCTAAAGTAGTTTTGCTAGAAAATTCTGATTTCTTTTCAGGTTGAAAAATTGAGTGTTCTTTAGAAAAATCGTTATTTTTATTAGCGCGCCAACATCTTTCTCTGATCACATTGGTTTCTGCAACCGGTGTCTTAGAGGTAAAATGACTGTTGTTTTCTATATCAATTTTTGCTAATGACTTCCCTGTTATGTGAATGTGTTATGCCTGTTGACGTATAAGCTCCAATATTTATTTCCTCTTCATCACTCTTTATCATCCTTCATCAATTCCAACTATAAATTAATAATAATTATAAATTAATTTAAAAAATAAATTAATAATAATTAATAATAAATTATTGGCAAATTGTATTAGAATAATAAATAATTTAGTTTTTAGTCTGAGTTGTAGTCGTCATGTTTTAAGTCAAATTGTAAATGAAGCTATTATTAATGACGCTCAATAAATTAGAAACGTTCTAGCCAATGGCAAAACAGCTATAATTTTAATTAACTTCGTTTTGGTAAGAAATTTGGAATTGTGTCATCAAAAGTAATTGTTTTGCTTTTACTCGATTGTCCTAATAACTGGATTGAGTTTCCATTTATTGTTGTGTAAGCAAGGATTTTCTGATTTAATGAGAAAAGTAATCCCTAAACGTTAATGATCAAACCTGGCACACAATGGAGAAATTAATAAATTTATTAAAAATATGAGGATTTTCATTGTATATAAACCATGCATATTATTTTATATTTGAAACATGGTAAGCGCAAAAATGACAAAGTCGACTGAGTTCAATTTTAATGTTTCCGCAGATATATGCAACGAAATATGTAACTGAAAAGAAACGACTTCATTAAAATTTCATCAAAATTATTTCATTATACGGAATTTTTCTTCAATTGTTTCATTAAATTAAGTCGAAATCCCGAAAGTCTTTATCATTCTCTTCGAATCCAAGGATTTTGTTATATTTAATTCGAGTTTAATACTTCATCTCAGTTTTCTAGTTAGCTTTTATTCAAGCCACGCACTAGTAGCAATATAAATTCAATTTATAAGCAGCAATTCAATGTGCATGAGAACATTTAAATTACTGCTGGGCCCCATACTCACGTAGCTAAGAAAGAACATTGGTCACAAAGCACTTTAAAGACGTCTGGTATTTACGAAATAGCCTGCGAATGCCAAATGGTGATACAAATACAGTGGAAATTCGGTATGTTGAAGCTAAAGTGGGTAAAAAGACTTCGAGTTAATAAAACTTCGCCCTGATGACGGCAGCGATTCGTCTCGGCATAGATGAGACAAGATACTGGAAGCATTGGGAAGTCATACGGATGCACGACCCCTGAAGAGTCTCCCACAGTTCACGAAGATTTGATGGACAGACGTCAGAGGCTTGAACATCTCTCTCGATGGCATCCCAGATCTGCTTGATTGGATCGAGGTCAGATGACTGATTTTTCGCACAGATACGTGCGCGAAAAACCAGTTATGAAATGATGCCCTTCCCTCTACTGCAATGAACCAACTTATTTGTGACGTCAACTCCCGTGAATTCTAACGGGACCAGCGGTCAATTTTCCGCGAACGGACTATACAGGGTGTCTCAGCACCAGGGTTACAAACTTCAAGGGGTCATAGTACTCATCAAGGTGAACGATAATTGTCATAGAATCTAAAGTCGCAAACCACCCACAGCGCCAGTTCTAAAACCGTCCAGCATGCACAAATATTTACAACCAGTGAATGAGAAGCGCAGCATGCGTTGTCCTAATCAGCTATGCACTTGATCAGCTGACCTGAGTAGTATCTGGCGCTCTTCACTCACTGATTATAAATATTTGTGAATGCTGGACGGTTTTAGAACTGGCGCTGTGGATGGTTTGAGACCTTAGGTTCTATGACAAATATCGTTCACCTTGATGAATACTATGACCCCTTGAAGTTTGTAAACCTGGTGCTGAGACACCCTGTATATACACTTGGGCCTACAGGTCAACGTCAGCTTTTATTTTTGATAAGAGCGCAGGACTTTTTTTTTGTTGTTGTTACCTCATATTATAAAATATTAATGGAACAAAATACATAGGTTCGAAGAAGCCCCATAATGGTGCTCTGGTAACCTGTTCATACAGCATGCTGTTAAACCAGGTGTTACTCTCAACCGTGCCAATATAATACGTTTACTTACAAACTGCTCACTGTAGCCTAGGTCGGGTTCCTAGACCTTAACTTAGTCGGATTCTTAGGAAAACCGGTTTCTGTGTAGCAAAACTTTTCCTATTATTGGCTGTAAAAGGAATAAGCAATAGCTTTGAGACTGAGAGAGAAAGCCAGCACGAGGCACTTACTTTTGTGCAAAATGATTTATATTTTTCATAAGCCGGTGGGCCACAGAAATCGTGGTTGAAGACCCTGCACTTGACGAAACAATAGTTAATTTTGCTGCACTTGCAGTAGATATTTATTAACATGTTATTTTTACAGATTTTGCTGCTAGTTTGAAGGAAACTGCAGTAGATAATTGTTAATATTTAATTATCATGGAATGGAAATAGTCGATTAGTTTTTGTGCGAACGAAACCTTCGCCATTCGGACTAAACTTCAACTCTGCACCATGACCCGAAAGACACTCTTGCTGACAGACGGCAGGCGCCTACATGACGTCACGAAAATTCGTGCAAAACTATTTGAGGCGGAGCCAAACATTATCTTATTTCGAACAATACGGAAAAATGTCACCGAAAAAATCTCCAATAATTCTTTCCGTATTGGCTGTTCTAACTAGACCCCACCCGATAAAGCGGAATCAGATAAGTAATCTCAGTAAACTTCTCCCTTGGTTTTGAACCTTTTTCAGTAGAAAGCCTGCGATAAATTTAATCTCCTACCAAACTCTTCTCTCTCCGTTACATTTGTTTTAATGTAATTGCTTGTCACACTCCCAGTGTCCTGTGACAATCGGTGGCGGAAAAAGCTTATGCAAATTTAAAAAAACTGGTATCTGAATTTGGGGCAAATGAAAAAAATGTGGCCAACCCATCAGTAGGCATAGCCTTGAAAAGAAATTTCGCTTAATTTTTGATAAAATCGATAATTAAAAAGCATTTTATGTGGAAGATATGTAAAAAGGTCAATTTGTCAAAAACACATGTGCATTTATAACCTAATCATTTATAGTTACAGATGAATATGACAATTTGATTTCAGCCATGGTGTGCGTTTCGTAAATTGCACGCTTTGATCCAATTAGTCTAGACAGCTGTGGAAAAAATTGCCCGTCCATGCATCTACGTGTAAATCTTTAATATAATTCAAAGAGATTTTTATTTGATACTGTTTTTCTTATACAACCGGTTTATACCAGAAAATTTAAATATAAATTTTATAGGCATGACGTATGCAGGTTTGATATATTTTAAAATAACGTTCTCTATACACTGAAAAGACAAAATATTTCTTGCACTTACTTCATAGCGTGTTCCAACACCTTTTGCATGCACAGCAGCGGACAAACGTCCTGTTTTCCTTCATAGAGACAACGTGATAGGCGACTGACACTCTCCCACATGCTAATAACCAACCAATCTAACTTACTTGACAACCGAACCAAAACCCAGCTCATCCAAAAAAACGGCAGATATAATCACTGGACAGACCTGCGTGTTAACAATAAACAGTGTCAAACACCTCACTGAAAAAAGTTTGCTTTCATTTAGTACATCAATGTGTAAATATAATGCAAATATAAATACCTTTTATTTTTCAATTGTTTCAATTGTCAAAAAAAATTATGTTTGCATGCCTATTTCACCTTGCAATAAAAAAAAGCTTCGTGAATATAAGGATTAAAGAAAGACAATAAGAATATCATGATATACAGTACAGATGTGCCGAATCGTTCACTAGACGAAACGAATAATTGAACGGTTTTGCGCAGCAAACATAAACATTAAGACTCCTTTAATGATTCGGTCTTTGACTGGTTTAGTACAGCGCTAATATACAGTGCTTAACAAATCGCGGAGAACCCTTCTCGCTCGTCTCAAAAAAAAATCTACAACGTATATGTCCCAAATACACAATAACACTAATACAGAATTTTTCGCCATTTTAAATAATAATCCATATTTGCTGCTCGCCAACTAGAACGCAGAAATCTAGTCGCCATTGTCGACCGGATTTATTAAACTCCGTTATAAAGAGAGGAAATAAAACGTTTGTTTGATTATATTAAAACATATAGGATGCAAAAATCTTTATTGCGAGAGAAAGCATGCTATGGCGAGGAAAATTCCCCAGTAAATTTTTCCCTTTGAGTTGGTAGATCCTATAAACAAATGTTCCCCTTTTCGCAAAGGTTCCGCCTTAGAGGATTTAAGAAATATATAATAAGGATATTTTTCTAGTAATGATACGAAAATAAATAAATTTCTGGTATTGAAATACATGATATATAATATACGTAGACGATGATGTTCGTCTTCTCTGTTCTGTCAGGTATTTACATCATCTTATTTGAATCGTAACCGGATTTTAACAGGAACACGGATATGGCGAACAGAAGTGATGGTTTCTTCATGCCTGTTAAAAACGCGTTTGACTGTATTAAATCTTAATATTTCCGGGACAGTATTGCGACCCGCGGGCTAACAAAAGACAGGCGCATTGGCGTTTAGACTAAATGTAGTTGAAGACCGCTGGTTCAATGCAACTTTACATTATTATGATGTGTTTGACAGAATAGCAGCTCTAGAACAAATTCATTAATTCTTTATCTTTAAAATGGTCTACGGATATTTATAAAAGTTCAATCAGACTGTGTATGTGAGATTATCGTATTTACCTTGTGAACAGTGAACTTTGCTACAATTCTCATTCCAATCCCTATGTTGTGTGGTTTTTAAAGTTGTTTCTAATATTGCACACATCTGGCTGTCTGAAATTTACTGTTTATAATTCCATTTTTTTATATCATAACACGATACGTAATGCATTATTGTAATAGTGCATAAGACTAAACTGCCCTGGCTGGGCTATTTCTAAATGAAATTTTTGGTTATCCGTGATAAGCCAATCTCGTAATTCATCGCTGAACACTACATAATATAATAAAACGTATTCACTACTTACAATACAATACAAATTTATTTAGACGGAATCATGTTACAATATGGTATTTTTACACATAATTTATAACGTAGATATACATTTTGCAAATTGATATAAGCCTGGGCAGAATTGGATAAAGACTATTGGCTCCGTTAGACTCAATACTCAATAAAGACTATTGAGTCTAACGGAGCCAATGCTGCCCGAGGGAAGAAAAGATTGTTGCACAATTTAGATGAAACTTTAAAATATTACCTAAGTATTTTTGTCATGAATATACAGTTTATGAAAATAAAGGCTATTACAATTCTAACAGATACTTACGGAGATGTTTTTTAAAAAGAGAAATGGAAGTAAGTGCATGTAATCTGTTAGGGAGGAAATTCCAAATTCTAGGACCCATTGAAGCGATTCAATTCAATTCAATTCAGTTAATTTCCTGTTCATCATTCAAGCAAAAAAGAGAAAAGAGTACAAATAATAACATAGTGAGGACAATGCCAAGGTGGTGATGAAAATAAGGGCACACATGTGCCTGGCGAAGTTTATCATCATCATCACCAAGGATGACAAACGGTGCATACAGATAGATGCATGTCACAATATATTGATGACATAGTAATAACAAACAGGTACATACAGATAGATGTATGAATAACATAATACATTGATGACACAATAATGAAAAGAAGAATACATGTAAATGGACGTAAAGTCAATAGAACATTTCAAAATATCTAAGTAAGAGAAATGGCATAAGCATTGGAGCACAATCAAACAGCCAAAAGAAGTTTTTACGTGCCATTTCGACATTTGTTCTTGAAAAATCACATATTAACATGTTTATATTTATGGTAAGATAACCATGATTAAGCAATTGCGGGCATATAAGATTAGTATGTGAGTTGTATTTTATACTATTAAACATAGACATACTTCTAGGGCACGGCACAATTACAAGCGATGCTATCGCTGTCAGCTTTCTTGTAATAATACGTTATGACACTATGTGCTCTTGGGTCGAAGGCAAGTGTCGTTAGCTAGTGATGATTTCGAAGCTGTCGATGTTTTTATAGCTGCTCTTATTATCTAAACCTTTTCATTCAATTATCTCCCTAAGCTAGCCACTTCTCTTGTAAAGGGTATCTGTACTCCATTAGATCCAATACTTACAGCACTGTGGCACAGCTCTGGCTTACATGCCAGATTATATGTCAACATGACCGACTGACTTCTTTTAACAATAGATTCCCTTTCAAACTTAGTAATTTATTCTTGGAATTAGCTCGTTTGTTTTCCTAGCAGTAATGTTTGGCTTGTATGCAGTTGCTATATGGTGATTCCCAGGGCTCAATTAATCGCAATAAACCGTACCCGTCAGGCAAGGCTCGCCCGCCTCAATAAGAAACCTAGGAACCTAGTAGGAAACGAAGATTTCCTACTGGATAACAGCAAAAATACGGTCACCAATCGCAACTGGTCTTATCAAGTCCTGACATAACTAAATATATGCAATCCTCCGCGAATAATTATTGTACTTCCAGATGCGCCGCAAGTATTTCCTACTGCAGAACGAGAGCGACATTCAAACTAGGACTCCTCTCATATATTCATCAAGTTTGAGCACCCTTGGAAGCTAGTCTTCTTTTCATAGTGGCTCATTGCTCCTTCCACCTTTTAATGACAACACTTGTCGTAGATTTAGATATGCTAACTTAGCTACCTTTTAAATGTATTTTTAATAATGTAAGGCGGTTTTTATGCGCTATCTCCTTCACTCATATTACTAAAACAAAATTTTATTTGCGAATGACCCCTCACTCTTTTTGGTATAGCTAAGTTGCAAAGGGTTCGCTTCAAAACCAATTAATTATTTTAAATAATGATCTGCTAGAACATCCTCATGTAATTACAGGAAGCTGAGATCAAAGATACCAGCTTGGGAATAATGCTTTTAAGTGTGACAACAACAACGACGTTGTTATCCTGCTGTTTTACAAAAAAAGATTTTGACTGGGTTTGGGACATTTTTCATCAGTTTTTCTAGGAGAGCTATTATTGCCGCTTAAAATGCTTGTCGGATGAGTCGCTAAAAACGTGGGGAGGGGGAATTGTCCAAACTTAATTCAGGTTCCGAAAACGTCTCGCCCTAGCGACGAATTATTTAGAGAATTCGTTGTTAGAGTTAGGGAAATATCAAACAGTTATTAAATTTTTCGCTGGATATTTACAACGGTAATTGTGTTTTGATAAATTAATAAATGCAACAGAAAATAATCTTACCTAATTTCATGGATCTGAACGGTTAAAGTAGATTTCATTGCAAAACGCTTGGAAGATTTTCTGTTTTAAATATAACTTTACATATATACAATCTTGTGCCGAAAAAACTGGAATATCCGTCTAGTAATGCTTAGATCCTCCTTTTGATCAGATTACTGTAGCAACACGGCGGTGTATGGACTCCACGTGTTTCTGAAAGATTATGTAAACCTATATAGGGTAGACCATATTTCCCGAATGATATTTGATCATTGATGTAGTACTGTTATGCGACTGTTCCGCTTATCTGATGTTTGAGTGTACCTATGTATGTTTGCGTATACAGCATATATACACATAAATGGATGCAAAATTGTAAAGAACTGAAGGTTTGAATTTCAATTGTAAACGATAGTAACATTTTTTTTCAATTATATACCTAGGCAAACTATCCTATATATACGAATCCCACACATAATTACAGTCCTACATTTAATGTTATCTCATTTTTTCCTAATTATCTGTATGTAAAAAATAAATATTTCTCAGAAAAGTACGACGAATGATCAGCGCTTATCATACTTATAGTTATCAGTTATAATTTTTTCTATATTATTTGAAAATACATATATTCTATTTTGCATAAAAATATAATTCTAATTGCGATTAAGTGCTAAATGTTATTTAGGAAAATCTAATTTGAATTATAAAATAAAATAGAATAAACCATTACTAAAAATAAATCCATAAATATTCTGATAGATAGAGCTCGTATGAGTTGCAAAGACGATAAAATTGATAAATGTATATTAACTCCGAATAATAATTTAATAATATATATATATATAAATAATATAAAAGACACATTAATAATAATACGAGCACACATTAATCAAAATAATAATAATATGAACAAACATAACCATAATAATAGTAATATGGACACACATTAATCATAATAATAATAATAATATGAACACACATTAATCATAATAATAATACAAATATTATAATATATAGCTCCGATAATAATTATTAACTCCGAATTAGCAGTAAGAATCATCCTTTTAAGCCCTCCAAATTAATATTTTGAAAGAGAAATATTTCAACAAACTTTAAACAGTTATGCTTATATCAGAACAGGCGCCAAACTCCTGTTTATATATGGATAATGGTCAGTATGCATATATCAGGAAATCAATGTAATACGGAGCAGGATTTTCCCGTTTGCACTTGTATACATCATAGTGCTATCTGATTGATTGATTGTTTGGCTTTTTTATGGCGCAAGAGCATCTGGGCTATACTGCGCCAAAGTGCTATCTGAACGAATGTGCTTGAATAAAATCAACGATTTAAAAATTATCAGGTAAAATTCTAAACCTACTTTCTCCGTTATTTCTCTCAATAAAATTATGCGTTCTTAGTCCTTAAATCGTTTCATGCGTAGCGAGAAACGACGTACATATACAAGAAACATATAAGATATGCATATACAAGAAACATATGAGATATGCATATAAAAGAAACATATAAGTTATACATATACAAGAAACATGAAAGATATACATATACAAAAAACGAAAAACATATACGAGAAACCTTGTAAAGGCTTAAGAAATGTTTGTGCAAATACGTATTTTGCTTTACAGAAACGAAAACCTACACATCACATCTATACACATAGTAGTCTTAGCTAACACATAAATAGTCTTATCTAAAATGTTTGATAAAGCACTTTCAAGTTTCAGCGTTTTCAACTCTAAATTCCCCATATTCTGAGAAAAACGACGCTGTCAACTAATAACCTCCCCAAACGCATGTACGATATGCCCGAAAATGCGTATAATGATTTTCAGCTTAAGTAAATTGATACATAGATGATGGGCGATAGCGGTAAAACGTTTATCTACTGTGCAAAGAATTCCGAATTGGAATTCAGTTGCCTAAAACTTGCCGCATTTTTAGTTGATTCGTAGTTTGGAGGTTTTATTTTCTATGCGAAAAAAAGACCTCCGTTCCCCCTAAAGTTTAGATTTAGCTGAGGCATTATTCTAGTTGGCTTGCACAATAAAACTAAAATTAAGTTTGACAATATCCGAATAATTTCCAAAAAATATGCCAATTTTTCCATAAAAAAGATTTCACCAATAATCCGCTTGATTAATTCTACCTACGGATTAGCTCAAATTGCTTCAAAACATGGATAAAATGAATATAAATTTAAATGCCGAGTCTAATTTTTGCGTTATAAAAATACGAACTCATTAAATGCATCTCTCCGTTTTAAAGCTATTGTGTTTCAAAAAATCGTATTTTGTGGGGGAAAAAAAATTATAAAGCCATTGTTCAGAAAAGCATTAATTGAATAAATTAAAACAAAAGACGGAAGAAGTAAAAAATGCAGCACCGCTTTTTGTTTCTGATTACTTCTCCACAATGAAATATCGTTCGGTAGACGAAAAATTGAAAGAGGAAAAACGGAAGTAAAAAATGTAATTATATTCAATAGGTAAACTGCCTTTGAGTTAAAAATTGATTACCCATACAGCTGGTGTGGTGCATTATTTTTGGAAACTTAGCCGTGGGGCCAATTTACCGCAGCTGTTCAAAAAACAAAGCAGACAAAAAAACTACTAGCTTTTGGCAAATATGCCTCCGTGCATTTTACACCTTTAACAACAGTTTGGGCGGTTTCCTATTATAGTAGTGGAACATGAAACAATTTTGAGAGCTAGAACTTTCTCTTTTAAACTGTTTTTTATAGCTTCTTTACTTTGCTTTATAACCTTGTTTTATTCCGAAAGCTATTTGGTTAGCAGGAGACTAGCTTGTAGAAAATATTACAAGGGACAGTCGACATAGCGTTGTTAAACGACAGATGCTGGGGATGGTTTCACGAGCATTTATTTGCAGTCTACGTTGTGTGTTTATTTGTATCCCGAGAAAGAAACCTTTAAATGTGCTACGCTGGCTGTCTTATTTTTTGCTCGAATATTTTTTCCTAGGGTCACTAAAGCTCTTCGTAGCAGTACCAGTAAATCTTTTGAAAAATGCTAAATAATCTGAACATTGAAAATAGTATTCGCTTAAAAAAACCGCTCATCCTAATTCAAAGTTTCAAACAAAATAAATTCAATACAGGATAAAGGCCTTCCTTTTAAATATCATCACATATATCTTCCTCGAATTTCCTTTTCCACATTTCTTCCTTATTCGGACTTGCCTTAAAAATTCATGAAATCAAAGTACAAACGTAACAGGGAAGGTTCCTGATTTTTATGACCGTTTTTGCACGTTATTGATGAAAACGTTTTAGAGCTTTAGAATATTCGCGGAAGTTGTGTCTACAATGAATGAGCTATTTAAGGCCATTCTTCTTAGAAAAACAGCTAAGGAACTATATCTGAACTCATGTTTGTAAAAATTGCAATACCATGAAGGAATCACGTGATTGAGCTGAAACTTTCAGGAAATGCAAATTAGGGTATGCTATTCAAATGATTAGAATTTCAAGTCATCGCGCGGAAGTGGTCTGTGTAACGCCCTGTGAATTGCTGATGGATCC
>QLNU02015360.1:247692626-247707972 GCA_006491805.2 Dysdera silvatica
TGCTAAAATGATATGACAATTTTTTATGAATATTTGAAGTCCAAAAATGACACTTTTACTCCAGGTTTGATATTTTTTAATCGCACTGTATGTGAGCAAAAACAGGTTTGAAGTCGGTAAGATTATGAAGGATCATCGTATTTAACGGATAAAAATAAAAAATTATGTCTCAGCTAATTTAAACAGTATAAAAAAATTAATATGAAAAATGAACTTTTAGCATAGATATTTGGCGAATTTGACGACAATTTTGAAGAGTTGGCGGGACATTTAAGTTTCGCATTCCACTAGCTATATAAACTCGTCCGCAAGTGTAACGTCAATATAGTTGTACGAGTTTCCGATTGTGAGAAAATGAAAAATATAGTGAACATAATTCAATCCGTTTTGAATTTGGTCGTTAATAAATACGACACGCTTCCGTCGTTAATAACTGATCAAGAACTTAAGGAAAGTCGGGAAGTATTGTCGAAAATCGAAAACATAATTTTTAATAACAATGTCAGTGAAAATATCAGTTTAGATTTTGAAGACAATTGTGATTTCCGTATCGACGAAGAAAGTGATATTAGTATAGTCGGTGACGAATATTATAACTGTACTGTAAAGGGCGATCAATTGGCAAATGAATTCAGTTTAGAAAATATGCAAACAATTGTTCAGTATTTTGACAGTTGTCAAAAAAATAAATTCCAGAAAACAAACAGGAGATATCCAACAGTAAAATACCCTACTTATATTTCGAGGTTTAGAAAATATATATCAAATATGGGCACAAATATAGAAAAGTATAAAATAATAAAAAATGAAATGTTAGCCAGATTTACAAAAGCTAGGGAAAATTATTTACCTGTTCATGATATAGATTTGAAAAGATGGGCGATCCTGAAATCCCAAGAGTTAGGATTTGAGGATTTTAAATGTTCCGATAATTTTATAGATAATTTTAAGAGCCGAAACAAAACAGTTCAGTGGAAAGTAACAAAATATATCACTCAAATATACACCCAGAATATGGGTAATATAGAAGATAGTGCCATAGAATTTATTTTGCATACGAGAAATGTTACTGCTAATACTATCCGCTATTTGCTATTTCCCTGCCTTTTTGATACGCATACAGTCTGTTTGATCTCAGGCAAAAGCAAAACGGACAATGTAACGCAAAAGAGCTATAAATGCGCAAATAACAATTCCGAGATTGTTCCTATATCGCGCATGCGCTCACATATGCTCAAATGCAATTTCGGCCACACAAAACGTATTTCGGCCTATATAATCTGCTGCATACCAGAAATTCAGATGAGTGGCAAAAATTTCTAGATTATTTATTTATTTTTTTACTTTATTACGTTGTATCCTGTGGATACCACTGGCGGAGGAGTATTGGGGCGTGCAGCCCCACATAAATAAATAATGATATCGCAAGCAGGCGTTAGCTAGAGATCATGGCGAAAATAGCTAAACGCGCCTTGCTCTCTAACCAACTGCATGTAGCCAAACCAGTTCCTACAAATCACTCTCCTGAAGAGAGAACCGGTCCCCCAGAACTCGCGCCTCAGTTGGGATTTGACTGCAGAAGAGGAGACCGATAACTCGATGCTGGTTGTCCCACGCGCGCCGGATAGGACAAGACTAAGAGATACCGCTTCTCGGCTGGCGGCTGCCGGCCGATGTAAAGTCCGTCGATGTTCAACCCAGTTCCGTCGAAAAACAGCGAACGTTTCTATGTAAACCTTCTATGTAATCATCAGTAAATAAAGCCCGTTAAGTTTCAATAATGTGTGTCGTCTCTGCTTTCACGATGGAGTCATTGGAAGTAGCGATCCACACACGATCGGCGCAGGAAACTTCGTCATCTCATTGGTAAATAACGAAAGTACTACAACGTAGCAGAAGTGACCAAAATCAATAATCCCATTAGCGCTGAAACATAACTTCATGAAATAAAGTACATTTCATGAAATTTTGTTCACATTTTTTCTAATTACAATAAATGCATTTTCAAATAGCCTACTATTAAGTTTTGTTCACGATTTTTTTTTAAATTCCATGGTTGCAACAGCATGTGATATGCAATGACCACATCCAGGTTGTGTAAATATAGCAACTTTTCATTATTCATACACGTCATTTATTCATACTCATATATTCATACATTTCATTTATTCATACTCATATATTCATACATTCATTTCATTCTCATGTATGCATGCTTATATGTATTCATGTGCTTCTTTTCCTTATGAGATAATATTTTGGAAAAAGAAATGTAAAAGAAACTTGACATGGGCTGCGATAATACGAAATAACTACTTCAAACGACAATCTGGCGTAGCCTCCAGAATTTTCGCCAAATTAGCCAAATATCTATGCTAAAAGTTCATTTTTCATATTAATTTTTTTACACGGTTTGGATTAGTTGAGACATAATTTTTGTTTATCCGTTAAATACGATGATCCTTCATAATTTTACAGACTTCAAACCTGTTTTTGCTCACATACAGTGCGATTACAAAATATCAAACCTGGCGAAAAAAGTAATTTTTGGACTTCAAATATTCATAAAAAATTGCCATGTCATTTTTGCAGACAAATGATTACATATTCGTGATTAGGAAGTCAAGCACTATCATCTCCTATAGGTCTGATATCAAAATGCAGTGAACAGCGAAAGGGGTTCCCTTGTAAGGTCACTGACTGTGTGACGTAACTTCTATAGTATTGGCTGGAGAAGAAAAAATGGCATGCGCGTTGGCTTTCAAATTAAAATTTTCGAATAACCGATTAAAAACATTTATTCTACGCTTTTTTAAAAACAAGATTTCTTCAACTCGTTTCAACCTCAGCCTCAAAGGCGTTAACAAATGAAAACGGCATGAAATTGGTTAAACTATAATGCTTAATAACTGTAAAAATTTGGTTTCCTCAGTATTTTGCCATTAACATTTCTTGCTTAGAATTTTGTAAGGAATCACTCTGTGCAGATTTTATACTGTCTTTACGGGACACCCTGTATAAAATTTAGGCTCAAATCAAAATTTAGAGAGAAAACGCTTAAAATCAACTTAAAACTGCTTTCGAAAAAGACTCGATTAGTTTGGTTTATTTTTCCTTTATCCAAAAAATTTTATGAACGGATTAAAACTTTATTAAACTAATTGCTTTTCGCATTGTTTCAGATTTCTGTTAAAAATAAAAATATTAAATTGAAAATGATTTATTATCAGATACTACGATTTTGTTAGAATTGATGGAATTAGGTGCTTTTGAACGGAATTTAATAACTTGTTAGTGATTTTTTGTAAATTTTTTACATATATTTCTAGATTATATAAACTTGCGATAAATAGCCTTTCACTTCATTTTTCACTCTTGGAGTTTTCAACTTGCAAATGGCTTCTGAGATTGGTAAACTTCATTAAATATATAAATAGGAATTTATATGCGGTGAACGCTTTATATAAAAACTAGTATCTTAATCATGTACAGGTGTACAAATTTTGGGCAAGAAAGAATCATATTATTTACTTGCAAAGTTTAAAATTTAATTTCTAGTAAAGAGTGCAGCTGAAATTCTCCAACTTGCGGAAAAAAAGTACCGCAGGTAGAAATAGAAATAATTTTATTCAACCCTGCGATGGAGTGTGGTTGTTGATACATCTGTTACGATATCATTCTGGGGATAAAATTGAAATTTGTTTGAATTTCCAGAACAGTGACAATAATTGGCTAGAAATGGGGGGTAGCAGAAAGCAAAAGCTTGTTGTGAGACTCTCCACCAATTAGATAACATATTTCATAACTCATAATTTTACCAATTTACAATTCCATAATGTACATTATTGATATAGAATCAATAAGTAGAACAACAATTTGTATTGTGTACATTTATATGAATTCATGATAAAACAAAACATTGTTTTAAGTAAATATATGGCCTCCTTTGCGGTATAGGGCAGGATGAAGCATTGAGTTGACACATGCTTCTTATTTAAATAGAGAAGTCTGTTAGAGTTCGAGTAATAGAACATTTTTTAATTTATTTTAGAGAAATAATTTTGAGGTGCATTTTCAGGTTTGTGGTTCAGCAAATATCGACATCACAAAATTATTCAGAAAAAAAAAACTATCAGCGGCTCATCCTCTATATTTTGATTTAAAGTTTTTGTGCACCGTAAAAAACATTTGCTTTTTCAAAGTTTTGGACCCTTCAGCCTCCTCCTGGCGCACTGGGATATTTCGCTTTTTCACATACCCTGTTGTTTTCTCGGCTCTTCTCTATTTCTACCCTATTTGATCCACTTTGCCTTCTTAATTTGAACTTTCTATTATAATAATTTTAAACTGAATAGCATGTGTATCTTAGTTTTTTACTGAGGCTGGATAAATTATTTTGCTTTATTACTTGTGCTCTAGTTGAAGAATTTTCTTTTTTTAACAAACATCCACCTATTGTTTTGAGTCTTCAGCTCCAAATATCTTTATTTTTAACTTTTGAGATTATACAGTGTAATACAACTACTTTTTTTCAACGCCTCCCACTTTTTTTTTTTGTTATTTACCATTTCGTTGCCTGGCAGTTTGGCCTGCCAAATAAAGGCAGATATTTGTCAGTCGTTTGGCCCAGAGGCACCATGATAGGTAACTGTGATCACCCCATAATACATTTGTATTCAACCAAGCTTACTTGGGAGTCAAACCCAAATCTAGCTCGCCCAAACGTTGGCAAAACCATTGGACCAAGTAATAGCAATATGATAATGGCGTCGAAATAACTTTATGACAAAAATTATAATTCCTGCTCAAGAAAGCTATTCTACTGAAAATACAAAACACCAAAGCATAGAGAAAACCAATTTTCATTGTGAAAAACTTAGGATCGAAGAAAATCATATACGCAAAGGTAAGAAGAAATTTCTGCATGTGCTTACATAATTACACCAAATGTGATGAAAATATCACCAAATATTGTTTATTGTTGTAATTCACGTTTTCTTACACCAAATATCATTTACATTATCACCAAATATTGTTGAAAATATTGTCAAATATAACACATATATATGAAAAGAAAACTTCGCATATTTTAATAAATTGTATATAAATAAATAATGTATATTATACATGTGCACACTTATTTATGTAAAAAATTGAATAACAATATACCAAAATTCAAATTTGGGTACAGAATAAATCATCCATGTCACAATTTCTGTTACAGAATTACCCATCCATGTCACAATTTTGTGGTGCAGAATTACCTATCCATTTCTCAATTTCGAGTGCGCTTAATCAAGGTTAAAATCATATAGAAATTAATAAAATTTATATCAAGATTTTTGGATTCTATTTCATTTTTAAGTAGAGAAATTCTGGAAGTTAAAAATAAACAATTTGCATTCCCAAGACCTGTTTTTTCGATTTTATAACTAGTTTTTAAAATCCGACTTGCTTGGAAATTGATCTGGTACTTGTTAGGAATGTCGTGGGACGAAGAATATAATTATGATGATTTTATTTCTTAAATATATAATGGTGCTATCAAACAACAATGTCAATCAATCAACGTTTATTGGCGTAGTGATATCAGCGCCGATGTCATGGCGTGATTAGATGGTGAAACGTTCGAAAGAAAATAAATATTTCTGCGTTCGATGGGACCTGAACCCACAACCTTCCACTTGCCGGGCGAAGGCTCTACCTACTGAGCTACGAACGACAATATTTAATCTTTTTACGAACGTATATATATAGTATTGCCAGTTATTTCGCTGAATGGTGTAGTACATCTAATCACGCCATACCATCGGTGTTGGTATCACTACGCCAATAAACGTTGATGGATTGACATTGTTGTTTGATTTAATCTGCGTAGTGTTCGATTTATATAAAATAAATACATATGCTGCAACGTGCATTTCGATCAATTTAATACCAGTCTCTTTGCAATTTGGTTTAAATAGTAGTCTATGTACTACACCATTCTGCGAAATAACTGGCAACAATATATATACGTTCGTAAAGAGATTATATATTGTCCTTCGTAGCTCAGTGGGTAGAGCCTCCGCCCGGCAAGTGGAAGGTCGTGGGTTCAGGTCCCACCGAAGGCAGAAATATTTATTTTCTTTCGAACGTTTCACCATCTAATCACGCCATACCATCGGCGTTGGTATCACTACGCCAATAAACGTTGATTGATTGACATTGTTGTTTGATTTAATCTGCGTAGTGTTCGATTTATATAAAATAAATATATAATGGTGGGTTTTAAGTTTTAAGTACTAGTTTTAAGTAAGTGTTAAGTACTGGTGTAAGTTAAATATATTTATAAATTCAAAAATTAAATACATTTAACTCACGCACATTGGGTTATTTTTACGTTCATAGTTTGAGTTATTTTAGTATTATGTAAAATATTTGTTCGTAAACTATTGAGTTGGTTCATTATTATGTTAAATATTTGTCTGTAAACTTATGCGTTGTTCCATTAGTGTGTTAACTATTTGTTCGTAAACTTATGAGTAGTTTCATTATTGTGTTAAATATTTTTTCGTAAGCTTATTAGTTGTTTCAGTATTGTACTAAATATTCGTTCATTTGTTCATAAACTTAGGATACAGAAGTTTCTCACTCGATAATAAATTATTTCCAAACCAAAAAAAAAAAACTGCAAAGTTGCCTGCCTGAATGGTACTCCCCAAGTATGTAAATTGTACTACACACATGCAAAAATCAAGTTTGGTATTTCTATGTCTCAAAACTGCACTTATGGCACATGATGAAGAAAGTTTGGACGATCTTTTTTTTTCAGCGATGGCATCAAGGGCCTGCTCTGAACGTAACCAACAAAACAGATTCCATTTAATTCCATTAAGAGAACCTCTATGCTCATTTTACGGAGTGCCTGAATATACTAGACCTCGTTTCATATTGTTTATACTAAACGACCACAAGAATTATTCATAAAATTACGGCACAATGGCTATGTGATGTGATAAAATTTACCACATACTTAGAGTTGGCGGATTTTGAAAATGGATCATGTCTGAAGGGGGACAATTTTTCCCTAATTGTTGATAGGAAATTCATTAACATTTAGTTACGTTTCAAAAGCTTTACCGATGACACTTTATTACTGAGAACTAATTAAGCCTATCTGCATCTACGACACTGGAGCGTAAAGTCACCGCTTCCGCTCGAAGTATAATACAGTAAACCGCTGAACTCATCCGTTATATTTAACTGGCAGACGGGGAAGCGGAAATCCAAATATAATGATTTAATTTTAAGACTGTTTGCTCGCCAGTCAAAGGATATACAAATTTAGTTGATTTTGTGAGGGATTTCTAATACAGAGAAAGAGAGAATTTTCTGCAAATTGTGCTCCATGCATACACCTAGTAAAAAGAAAAAAAAAATATCTCATTTAAAAAATATAATTGTTGTGATAATCAGAAAATGGGTTTAAGTGAATTTGTGTAAATGTTTATTTATATTAATTTCGAATTCGTCCAACCTCCCTTGGACGAAATGTAATATTTCGGTTTTATAATACAGAAGAATTTTGTCTAGTTTTTCTTGGCTGCTTTTGCATAGAAAAGTTGTGTTTTTACATTAGATATGATTATCTAATATAGTACGAAAAATGAAATTAAAACGATTATACAAAAATTAGTTGGAAAATAAATTTTTCAGTATAAAAATATTTTTAAAAAAAATAATTCTGGTGACTAATTATTTCAACGTTTCTAACTGAAGTTCATTACTTTATCCTTTTAACCATGAGCCAGAATAATGGACGAAAAGTATTAAAAGAAACTGGAAAGAAACAAAAATGTGTAGTGCACACCCACACATGTACATAAAAAATGAAAAAAAAAAAAAGAAAAAGCTTCCCAAGCTGAATTTGCCCTCGGAGACGTATCCGGTCGGGATTAGTAAAAGGAAGAAGTGAAAGTGGATTTTAGAGAGGAAATCTGTGGGCAGAGAGACGCAGCCAGCTTTCTGTTTTTTCAAAATTAATTTCGGTATGCAAGTTACAGAAAAAACTGAAGGCAAGAAATATTACTCAAAACTTACATAGTACAGATATTTGTCTAATATCTCGGAGATATCTATGAGGCATATATAGAAGATCTGTGTGAAGGGATGTCCAAGATTCCAAGCACTCTGTATTTTATCTTGATTAAATCAGCCTTCAGCGGAAAATGCAAAGTGTCACAGAAAATGCTGATCTGTGGGTTTTATTTCTTTAAGCTATGCATTATGTAAAATATTTTTCTTCTTAATCTCAAATCAATAAGTTCTGAATAAATTATTACATTTAGTTAAATAAAGTGGATTTTTTTCCATACGTTGAAAGACATAAAATTCAAAAAGGTGAGTTTGACTTAATTATAGAAGAGATTCAAGTGTAAGAGGCAATATACAAATTTCATATATCAATATACTGGAACACTTTAGACTTTTTATCGACTGTTTTTGATAAAAATCCGCAGATGGTCGCAATTGTGGCAAAGATCAGTTATTAACAATTGTGTCGACGTAAATTTATCCGACATCAAAATAGGGTCGTTCTCTGTTTACAGAGAAAACCGTATATTGTTCTGATCATAATTAAATGAATTTAAAATAGTTATTTATTTTTATTAACTTCATTTCAGGCAGATATTGCATAATAATTTACATATTTTTCATACGGATTACATACATTTCAATGAAGATAAATATGAGGGTATGGCATTTATGAAATAAAGAAACATATAGAGTGCGAGAGACGGAGAATCTAAAGGTAAAAATACTGCATATTCCACCCTCTCACTATAGTTTCGGTTAAAACGAAGATTATAATCGCAGCTCTTATCTCATAACCAGGGCCGTTTCTACCATTAGGCCAGAGTTGGTGACTGCCTAGGGCGGCAAAATGGCGTAAAAAATTTAATTTTAAATCAAACAAAGAAAAAATTGAGCAAATGAGGAGAAAAAATGAAAAAGAAGAAAAATTAAAACATATAATTGTTTTCAAAAGCATACGGGACAATTACTTAAAAAGTCTTTACTTCGACGAATGTAAAATTTCTTGATGTGTTTCATTGTTTAATTTTGCACACAAATTCTTTTATATCTAATACATTTAAGCCTTCTAGCTCTGATAATACAACGTTGTGTTTTGAAATATTACTCCTTTAATATTTCAGTTTTCAAAAATATAAAATGTTGAAATTAAACAATTATAACATGTAGCAATTGTTTTACTATTCACAATATTCTAATATTACAAAATAACTAATATAAGTTTAAAATATAAATATAATTAACGGGTTTAATGATTAAAAGTATAATAGAAGATTTACATTGTTGTACCGCTGGATGTTGGTTGGGGCAGAGAGGGAGATCTAGTCGAAAGAGTAATGGTAGTAAAAGGGTGGGGGCGAGATTTTTGACTTCTCACCTAGAGACGTCTATGCTCATAACATACAAAAGCAAAAAAAAGTCTGGGCTTTTGCCGTTAAAATAAAAAATGCATCCTCCAAGTCTCTAGTGCGGAAGGGGTGCTGATCAAGCAAATGGAAAATGTAGCGGCTATGAGAAAATGTTATGCATAGTCACGTAAATTAGTTAGAGAAATATATGTTACGTAAGTAAGCAAGAAATTGAGCATATGGAAAAAGGTAGATAAGAGAGGCATATACATTATAAAGAAGAGTAAATATTGGTAAAGGCAGTCAATCAAAAACAATCCATTCAGTTCCATTTATTTAGTGTCAAATTTATCTCCATCATCCTATATTATTAAGCATTATTTTAAATTTATAGAGGTGCCGCCCTAGGCTGCGACCTAGTTCGCCTATAGGGTCGCGCTGGGCCTGATTCAATCCAAGAAAAACTTGAACTGGTATATTCTAAATCTAGACGTCAAGACCAGAACATGTTTACACTAATTGGAAAGCCGATTACGCTTTCGATTAAAAAAAAATCTTCCAACACCATTTTACCCATTATTTTGCTCTAGTAACACATAAATGTTATCTTCAAAACTTGCTCTTTGATTCGCGAGTAAACGTACAAAATCCCATCGCTGTTATAGAAGGCAAAGCTTGACTACGCTTCTGTTTGAATACATAAACTTGCATTTCAATTAGAAGTAAATACCCGAGAACTTTTGGTAACGTACTGAAGATTATAGTAAATCACCGAACGGGAAAAGTTAATGAGGATTTTAGATTTTATATGAATTTTCGAGCGATAAAATGCTGTTGAATGAATCCTAAATCTCATCATTCACTTATGCAATTAGGGTTTTCTTGGAGGTTTAATACTTTTCTGAATTCTAAATGCTTTCAAACTTTTGTAACATGGTTTACAGTAAATAGAGTAGTCACGCACGAATAAATTACGATGAAAACAAAATCGTTACAGCTGGATGTGCATTTACAAAAGCGTAAATGAGCTGGTTACTATTCAAGTCACAGTTTCAGGGTTTGCGGCTTGCTTTCGCCCACCAATTAAGATAACATTAGGTTTATATTATATGTTTGGAAATATTTCCATGACAAGCTTTCCATTCCATGTGGCCTACAAAGAGTCATCTAAACAATCCAAATTAGAGTGTTTGTATATTATTTTCAAGACATTTTATTTTTTATTTTGTCGTAAAGTGGAGGCAAAAGCCGGAAATTAACACATACGCTTTACATTAGTAGTAAAACATATATGAGGGATATTCAAAATTCAAATTAGAATATATGATGCGAAAAATGTAAGTAGTAAGATTGTATTTCGCAGTACTAGTATCATATCTAACCCAACGAAAATCGGTAAGCAGCCAGCTTTCTATATTTCAAAATAAATTTCGGTATGCAAATTACAGAAAAAACACTGAAGGCAGGAAATAATCTCAAAACTTATAACATATATTACAGATAGTTGCCCAATATTTCAAAGATATCTTTGAGGAATATATAGATCTATCTGATGTCTTGGTTTCCAAGCACTCTGCGTTTTATCTTGAACAAACCAGCTTAAGCTGGAAATGCAGCGAAGCATAGGAAGGGCTGATCTGTGTATTTTATTTTTTTTTTAGATATGCATTATGTACGATATTTTTCTTCTGAATCTCAGATCAATAAGTTCAGATTATTTTTTTTACATTTAGTTGTGTATGGTGTATTTTTCCGTACGTTAAAGGAAATAAAATTCAAAAAGCTGGGTTTGACTTAATTACAGAACAGAAGCAAGTATAATAAGAAATAACAAGGTAGAATAGCCTCTATAAACAATGCTTTATTAATGCGGGGGCCAGCTGAGTCGAGGTCTCAAATTGGAATAAAATGTATGTGTTTTTTTTATTATATAAGATGTCTCAGCACCAGGGTTGCAAACATCTAGAAGGGGTAGGGTACACTTAGACGAACAATGTTTGTCATAGAACCTAGGGTCGCAAACCACTCACAGCGCCAGTTCTAAAACCGTCCAGCATGCACAAATAGTGACAACCAGTGCATGAGAAGCGCAAAATGCGATGTCCTAATCATCTATGCACTTGAGCAGCTGACCTGAGTTTTATCTGGCGCTTTTCACGCACTGGTTGTAAATATTTGTGCATGCTGGATGATTTTAGAACTAGCGCTGTGAGTGGTTTGCGACCCTAGGTTCTATGACAAATATTGTTCGTCTAAGTGTACCCTACCCCTCCTAGATGTTTATAACCCTGGTGCTGAGACACCCTGTATATTATATTTTTCTTTTTGCAAAATTTGAAAGTTTAAAAGTCAGTATTAAAAGATCTCCAAGGATGATCGACTCCAGTACCCCAAATTAGGTAAATTTCCCTGCATATAGCATGAAGGGAACATGCCTACACAAACTATTACTTGGATATACAACCCCTGGAAAAAAAGTTTGGAATCAACACCTATAGTCTACAAAATTTCACAAAAATTGATAAGTATTTTAAAGAAAATAAATTTATTAAACCGAATTGGTGTATTTCCAAAAATATACATTGTTTCTGAAATTTACATGTGAAAATATCATTTAAATTAGCAGTATTTTTGAAATTATTTAATTTTAACTAACAACACCATGGAAAAAAGTATGGAATCATTTGAAGTATGGGGAAAAAAGTATGAAATCAAAGGCTTGTTTATGCAAATTCTAAGTGAGCAAATGATGTTATGATTATGTAATATGCATGGTTGAATTCTGAGTGGAGGTAAATATATAAAACCAGCATAACTTGCTTTGGTTTGTTTGTTTGGCTTTTTTATGGCGCAAGAGCATCTGGGCTATACTGCGCCAAATTGCTTCCATATCGTTAGCTAGCAAAAAAACATGGCTCCGATAAAAGAGATCAATTTTCAAGTTAAGAATGGAACAATTAAATGGTTAGCAGAAGGAAAAACTCAGCTAGAAAAGCGTGATGAACGTTCATCTTTTGGCAGGCCTCGTACAACTTCTACTCGTCAGGATCAAACTCTAAGGAATATATGTAACGGTATGATATTTTCGACGTCAAAACCAATTAATAATCAATGGAAAAAAATATCTACAGCTAACGTTTGTGATAAAACAGATAGGAAAACGCCTATGGGGTATGGGTTTTCGCTTCTGTAAGGCCAAGGCTAAACCTAAACTTAAGAACCAAATATAAACGAGCTAGATTAAAATGGGGGAAAACGAAGGAAAAATTCGACTGGTCTGGTCTGGAGCGCAGTGATATTTAGTAAGGAGTCAAGAATATGCACTGGTAGTGCATATTATTTAGTAAGGAGTCAAGAATATGCGCTGGTAGTGGTGATGACAGTGGAACAATTGTTTAGCATCTAAAAGAAGAAACAATGAATGCAGTTTGTATGAAGTTCCGCAAAAAGTTTCCTACATCTTCTATGATTGGGGGGTACATGTCGTACAAAGGTCTAAGTATATTATATATAGTAAGTGGAACTACGAATTCGGAAGCCTGCATCGAGATTTTAAACGCCTTTCCCATTCCAACAGTCGAGTATCGGTTTGAGTATGAGGAAGTTACCTTAATGGACGACAATGCCTCATGTCATAGGTCTCGTTTTGTTAAAAATTACTTTTCGGAGACAAACTACAAGACATTGGACTGGCAGGCTTGCAGTCCGAATTTAAACCTAATTGAAAATCTGCGGTGGAAACTTAAATAACTTGTCATGAAGCAGCAAGCAATAAATAAAGAAACGTTAAAAGTTACAATTAAAACCGCATGGGATAAAATTGATCGAGATGACTAGAAAATTTATGTTAAGGTATTATTACCCTCCGCAGGGATAACACAATTGCCAAATATGGTCAACACAAGAAAGCCTCCGGGGCGAGAATTTTGTGAGTTTTCGTGGGGGAATTTATTATACTATAATTTTTGCCACCCACGTATTAATTACAGCTCAAACTAGAGCTTATGTAATTTTGGAGAAAAAGAGACGCTTTCCCCATCCTGGATTCGAACCAGACGGTTAACCAGACCTGGTTGGACGTTTAACGAAGAATCCGAACTTCGGTCACCACAGCCAAAGTTCTGCACTAAGACACTGCCTCTAAACCTAGGAGGCAGTGGCTAAGACGGGACTCGTTGTGTCACCTCATACTACGGAGTGACCACTACTGATTCAGCAGCGATTGGTTGAGAGCTGATATTCTTAGCAGAGGACGGTTGTGGGACGTTATATGTACGGTATTTTAATTACATATTCAATTTTGTCGAGTGTCATTTATCATGGAATTGCCATAAAAATAATTAAAATTTTCTTCTGGCCCGTAATTTGTTGATTAATTACTTTTATAAACGGTCATCTGTTAAAATATACTATGGTCCTGAAAGGAGGAGATAGAGCTTCAATAGAAAATGGTCCGCTAAAAAATTTACCCTGATATTTTGGTATATGCGAGCGGCGGATGATTTGAAGTATATCAACGTCAAATTTAGGCCCCTGACCCCTTTAGTTTTGAAGATGAGGTCTAAAATATTTGTTGGTTGTGATCTTGGATAATTCAAAAGCTACAATAGATAATCACGTTAACTTAACGGCGGTCGGTTACACTTCATCCGGCGTATCAATACTGCTAACAGATTTGGGCTGAAGCTTTTACGAGTGCTCAAGCTGGGCAAAAATCTGGAGAAGTCATTTTATTTTTGGCCATACGTGTATCAAAGACGATGTGTACAACAACGAAAGTGCCTTCACTTTATTAGCAGTATAAAGGGTTATCTAAATATCAAGTTTTAAAAAAATCGGTCTGTACATTTTTTTGATATGGGAGTGTCTCTATTTTTGGATTTTTTTTATATAACTATTAAAGAAGAGGAATTAGAAGACCTCTTAAGACTGCACGTGATTGCTATGGAAATAGGAAAATGTTTTTTGGTCATAAATACCCCTGACCTATATTTTTCCCGGTACACCAACTGTACAATTGTCCATTAACTTTTGGCCACACGTGTATCAAGCAACTAGTCTACCACAATAAAAGTTCCTCCTGTTTGTTCGTAGTACCAAGGGTTATCTAAATATCAAGTTTAAAAAAATTGGCCAGTACATTTTGTTGATATGGGAGTTTCCCTATTTTAGGGATTTTTCAAAATATTAAAACTCACCAGCGATGAAAATGAAGAGAAATTGGTTTTAAATGGATACATTTAGAATGTCATTTATGAACTATCAACAAGGGCTAACGCCTTTCATTCCCATTCGTTTACTTGCATTATAGAATACTACAATATGAGTAACACGTTGTGAGTACATATGCCGTATATACATAACAAATACATACTTAACAGATTATACTTTATATATATAGTCTATTATATATATATATATATATATATATATATATATATATATATATATATATATATATGGCCTGCAAAAGGGTTGCTGGTATCTAACTGGAAGGAGACCCACACGCTGAACGTATGTGACGATGTGTGGAACCGGCCAGGCCAGTAACCTAGTGTCCTACCCCGCCTTCAAGTGGTGCAGGCTGAGCTTTCTATTTATGTGGCAAATTAATATTTGCTACACGGATAGAAAGGCGGAAGGGGAGGGCTAATTCACCAACCCGTCTAGCCAGCGTGGTGAAATTATGGCTAATTCCTCCATTATGTTGACACACCAGAAACCATGGCCCCTAGTCTCCAGGTGCTGGAGTGCTCCTGATCAAGGCAGCGGTCAGTGTGGCATGAAAGCAGGGGGTGCTAAGAATCACTGGAATGGCCCAGGCTGCCGTTTGTTATTGACCTTGGCTACGTTTAATGGACGATCCCTTGCTTCTGAAGCAAAACTTCAGGAATTGGAAGAAGAACTTGACAAGATCAAAT
>QLNU02015360.1:247708072-247729446 GCA_006491805.2 Dysdera silvatica
TGCAAGAAGAACTGATCAACGATGGACAACAGAAATTCTGAACTGGATTCCAAGAGACCACCGAAGACCTAGAAAACGTCCTCAAACTAGATGGGTGGATGAAATAAGAAAACAGGTTGGGGTGACGTGGAAGCGAATTGCTCAGGATAGACTTGTGTGGAAAGCATTTGGAGAGACCTTCATCCAGCAGTGGATAGATAATGGTTGAATATGATGATGATAACACCTGTTGCTTGATACACGTATGGCCAAAAGTTAATGTACAGTTGGTGTACCGGGAAAAATATAGGTCAGGGGTATTTATGACCAAAAAACATTTTCCTATTTCCATAGCAATCACGTGCAGTCTTAAGAGGTCTTCTAATTCCTCTTCTTTAATAGTTATATAAAAAAAATCCAAAAATAAAGACACTCCCATATCAAAAAAATGTACAGACCGATTTTTTTAAAACTTGATATTTAGATAACCCTTTATACTGCTAATAAAGTGAAGGCACTTTCGTTGTTGTACACATCGTCTTTGATACACGTATGGCCAAAAATAAAATGACTTCTCCAGATTTTTGCCCAGCTTGAGCACTCGTAAAAGCTTCAGCCCAAACTGTTAGCAGTATTGATACGCCGAATAAAGTGTAATCGACTGCCGTTAAGTTGATGCAATTATCTGTTGTAGTTTTTGAATTATCTAAAGTTACAACCAACGAATATTTTAGGCTCCACCTTCAAAATTAAAGGGATCAGGGGCCTGAATTTAACGTCGATATACTTCAAATCATCCCCATTGTATGTGTCAAAATATCAGGGAAATGTTTTTAGAAGACCATTTCCTATGGAAGTTTTATCTCCTCCTTTAATTAGCATAACAATATACAGGAACTGTGCGGTAACAAAAAGTGTAGCGAAGTGAAAATCACATGAAGACCTACATTTAATGCTTTTTATATCCATAATGCCGATGGTTGTTTACGCGTTTAAAAATGTCTTTTAAGCTTAACATTTTACCAAAATATTTAAAAGAATATTTCCATCTACTTTCCCATTAATATGGAAATTGTCATTGCATATTTAAATTTTATCCTCAGGGTAGCGCTTGCCTTTTATTCATATAGAGAAAAAATTTTACCGAAATTTCATTTTCAAAGTGTTTTAATGTAAAAATTGTTTTTGGATTTATTGTCATAGCAATTTTTTCGTTGTCGACGAGAAATCTTCTACTCAATCCCTTTTAAGGAGTTCATTAGCATATAAATACACGTAACAAATTTTTTACTTACGGGATTACACATAAATTGTCTTCGCCTCCTTATTTCATATACTGTCGTGTAATAGGCTTGGATGTAGCAAAAAATAGAATTCCACTTACATTTTAAGCAAATGTATATTTAGACACGGCTCAAAAGCGAAAAAAACTCGATATTGCTATTTTAGACATTACTAAATCACACGTTTGGCTGTCAGAAGAGGTTTTGTTTCCGATGCTAGCTATTTTGAGAGAAAATTTGATTGAAGTAAAATAAACCTATATAGTGCGAATTCAGGAATATTGTGACCATAGTAACAAAAGCATATCTACAAAAAGTTTATTGCTGGGCACTATATACATATTAAAAGATATATGGACAGTTCTCAGATTTGTCTTTTTCTCTCTCTCTCTTTCTCTCTATGTGTATGTGAGAGGGGGGGGGACACAGAATGAATTCAATCAAAAATTCCAAATTAACAGCAAGCATTTCGCTAGCTTTTTCTGTGAACTATATGAATGCACTAGTGCAGTGTTTCCAAACTTTGGTTGCTCACGGTCCCCTTTAAGCATTGCTTTATTTATCACGGACCACCGGGGGGGAATTCTTTTCCCATTAAAAAAATATTGCCTGAAATTAAGGTTGCCAACTATGGTTAATAATATTAAGCCCTACTTAGCCACCGTCATACTAATCCCCCTCACCAAGGAAAAACATAACCAAAGTAACCCTCGATGTATATGATTTATTGGCAGGCTTATAAAAGTATACGGGCAGAGGAGAGTTATTCATCACTCGAAATATAATTTGTATCTAATTTTAATTCCTTTTGTGGTAATTTTTAAACATTTTTAGTTTTTTACTTTAAAAAAACACTAGCTTTTGGCAGAAAATCTCTAAAATATCCGACCATGTTCTTAAAACATGGGTTGGTTGCCAAACCCACCTGAAACAAAATAATTTTTAGACTAATGCTATTTGATGAAAAGAGTGTGAGTTACGATCTTATTTTGTCAAATTTATAATGAAAATGACATTTTTAATTTAATTAGACAATAATAAGCAATGTACACAGCATGGGTATTTTCAGAGGATTCAAATCTTTCACGAATCGCCGAAAGGTAAGGTTTATAACAGGTAATATTTATGAGAAATTCCTTAAATCTCGCACGAACCTAAATTCTAGCTTCGCCGGCAGTTTCTACTTTTTTCTTCTGAAATTTGATGATGGTCCTGCGGACCACCAGTGATCCGCGGACCACACTTTGACAAACACTTCACTAGAGTAATAATTCATTTAACGCACATTGCAGGTTAAATAATTCATGTGGTGAGTAATATATGAGTTGTATAAAAGGATGAGAGTGAGAAAAACGTTGAAAACGTTCTGGTATAATAGTTAGGTAATAAACAGAAGAAATAGAATGAAAAGCCGTAACTTGTTGCATACTGATTGAATATAACTACTGAAAGCGAAACATAAGAAACCAGTACTTCTGGCGTTAATTTCAATCACAGTCGACTGTCCGTTCACGAAAAGTAGTCCGATGGAATAGTTAGGAATAACGGGAGTTGACGTCACAAACGGCCTAGCCGATTACAGCAACGGGGGGGGGGACCCAATTTCAGAACTGGTTTTTAGCGAACTTTTGTCTGCGTCAAAAACAAGTTCTGAAATGATGCCCTCCCAGCTCTGCTGTAATCAGCTAGGCCGTTTGTGACGTCACCTACCGTTATTTATAACTGCTCTATTAGACTACTTTTTGTGAATGGACAGTAGCTTCTAGAGATATAAAGCGAATATAATTACGAATATACATTAACAAAACAATATAAAGTTTGACCAAAAGATTCCATAATAACTACTATTTCGACACTGTCGTAAGGTTTACAAACAAGACGTTTCGAGAACCAACTATTTCCTGTGATAAATGACGGTAGTATGAAGACTGCGTGTGTGAAAATCTTTAGTTTATATACCCGCATGTTGGGAATCCCCATCTGACGTCATCTGGTGCGGCACAGTCCCAGCGACAGAAATTCTCCCACCCGATGACATCAGATGGCCAGCCCCAACTCAAGGTTTGGCGAAAATCCCTAAAGGTTCCGACAGAATTTTTGAGATACTTATGTGGCACGACTTCCCAAACTGTAAGCCTCTCATTATTCCAGAAAAAATCTACTACCCAGATGCACGTTCTGGTGTCAAACCTCACTATGATTCCTGACCCTCCCTGGAAATATGTTTAGCTAACTGGCTCGAATTGTTCCCTCTGGCTACCTCACGCTTATACCCCTTTACTCGTAGACGTATCGATCTTCCCGTCTGTCCAACATACACCTTGTCACAGTCTCCAGATTGCGTTTGGTAAATAATGCCAGTTTTCTCTTAATCGGGAAGACGAAGACAAACTGATGCCTATCTTGAGGAAAAGAAAGACAGATAAATGCATATGTTGAGGAAGAAAAAGGCAAATATATATATTTTATTGCATCATGAAACCCTTGCAAATTACAGTTACAATTCGTAAGTACAGATATGTATGAAAAGGCCCCGCGCATGTCCCGGCCGTCACGTATTGGTTTCTCTGATATTTGTATTCGATTTTCAAATTTTATATATAGTATATACATATATTTATTAAAGTCAGCAATTCTTATCATAGCCGATGATGTGGTAATATTAGATATACTGCTCTGGGAAAACCCAAAACTGGGAGCATAAATACAGGACATTCTCAATTTCTCGACACTTTGCTGATAACGAGACGAGTCGTTTCTCTATCGTTGGTAAGTTTTGCTTATTTTTATTCTCTATTTCTTTCTACTTAATTTTTCTTCTTTATTTGCCTTTCTTCCTCCTTCTTTATTTTCGTAAGTTTTTCTAATCTATTTTCCTCCTTTCGTTATTTTACTAATCTTATTTCCATTTTACTTTTATAATTTACTTATCTGTTTTCTTTCCATTTTCTTTTCTTTTCTTTTCCGTTCAGACCAGTGGAAAAATGAATCGACGAAGTACAGCTGTTTTAGGCGTAGTAAAATTTTAGTAATAAGCACAAAAAATTTTATTGCGCCTAAGAACGTTATACTTCTTCGATTCGTTTATACTGCGTTGTGTTACGTCATTTTACTAATCTCACTGACAGAAATTTATTCTTTATTATTAGATTATAAATTAATCTCAAGTAAAAGAATGATTTCTCAGCCCCTAGTGGGGACCTGATTGTGGGGTTCAATTCCCACCCCGCTCCGAGAATTCATTCTTCTCTTTACGAGTAATTTACCATCTAGTATATATGTATGCTTCGAAGATAAATAACGCAGCCATTAACCAAAGACCATGCATTTTTAATGAAATTCGGTTTTAAAGTTCGTGACACATGTATACGTTAAATACATCTTACATTCACATGCTCACAGCATACTTACATGTTTATGTACAAAGTGCATCTTACATGTATACACTCAAAATACATTTTACATATATATGATCGAACTACATCTTACATTTACATGTTCAAAGCATATTTACATGTACGTATTCGAAGTACAAATATTAACATCATTGCTGTAAAATTAGATTTCCAAGGTTTAGAGCAAATTATACCAACATACACATGTTTAAATACACATAAATTTTAACGGTTTCATGTCATAAATTTATTAGTTATATACATTCTTATAGAACTGAATGCAAAACTAGTATGTGTATATAATATACTTGAAATGCATGCACGCTAAAATCCCATTCACCTAATTACATTAATTTTACAATGTTGCAAATCTATTTTTTATTATCAAAGAATTCCAAAAGCTAATGATCAGTGCATTACTAATAACATATACAGATACAAAAACTATTGTGAAAACTATTCCCTATTTTAGGATCGGACATCGCCTGAAACGATCCATCGTCGCTGGGCAAGGCGTTGAATTCGAATGTTGAGCAGCATATTAGTTCACCAAGAGATTCGTTCTCTCACCAATTTAGAGATGCTGGTTGAATGAAAACAATAATATTATTTTGTTTAGAAACAACAAATAGTATATATTTTCTAAATAATAAATATTTATTAATATTATAAAAAGTTGAAGATAACAGGTATGAACATAAAATAAATCTTGGTAAATATGGAATCTTTAAGAATATCATCTCCTAAGCGATTCAAAGATTAGCATGGTCTACACTTCTCTGTTTTTGTTCGAATGGATAATGCTTTCTATGCTTATTCTAGCCCATGCATTTAAATCGTCCATTCAACCTCTCCTTTTTCTGCCTCTTAGTCTCTTCCCAATGTGTTTCTGCCTAGTACTAATTAGGGTAGTTTGTATTTTTCTCCTATATCACGTATAAAACAGCTACATAAATAATTACTTCATTGTCTTCTGTAGTTTATCTTCTATCTCTGGAGACTCTCACTACAGAGATCGACAGTAATGTGTCAACATCTTCTTGTTCCATTTACAGCTATTTTATTTCTGTTTCGATTATGTTTTAATCACACATTTTTTTTTCGTGTTTTTTCAGAACCGAACCAATTAATTGTAAAAACATTTAAGTGCAAATATGAGAAATACAGCTTTAGCGACATCATGATCAGTCATTATCAATCAACTGATAGATAATGACTTCTTCAAAGGCTCTCCACACAAGTCTATTTTGAACATTTAGCATTTCGTTTTATTCCAACCTCTTTTCTTATTTCATCGACTCATTAGTCTGAATACGTTTTGCTGCGATTCTAGAATAATCTTTACTGGCCACATTTGATACGTTCTGGTGTAAAATCTTCATAGATTTCCAGTCCCTTTCGTGACTCCCCTTGAAAGCATGTTCAGCGAACTGGTTCGCATTGTCTCTCTTATCGCACGCGTATGCTTTTTGCCTCACATCGTTTCGACCTTCCCGTCTGTCCAATATACACCTAATCACAATCTCCACATGGTATTTGATAAATGGCACTCCTCTATCCTAGGGAGACGATCCTTAACTTTAAGTAATAGATCACGCAGGGTGTAGACAGGTTTGTAGTAGGTCTTAACATTCACATGACGGAAAATTCGAGACAAATGTTTCGGTACACATAGGGCGAAACGATCGATGCCCCATCGTAGCACCATCTACATCTCTGTTTTCATCACAAACATCATATAAATTACGAAAATGAGTTTAAATGCGTAATCTTACTTTTTCAACACACTTTTGTTCCATTGTAGTTTAACATTTAGAAGATCATCATTGCAACGGTTTTTAGAAGTTCATCGATGCAAGGCAGTAATGACAGATGCTTTGCACGCTGTTGCGTGAGGAGACAGAAAAATCTATATATCTATCAATATGCGCAGATTTGCTGCTTTTAAAAATGCTTAAAAATTAGCTGATTACTTATATATTAATAATTTAACATTAAGTAATTAAATAAATATAGTTTGTCTTCCATTAAATCTAATTCCTAGCTTTCTTTTAGCTGCGCGACTAATCGCCAGACATGTATATAAATTACCGGCTAATTGAAACAAATTACCTCTCATAATAGAGAACAAATTCCTATGCCAAACGCTTATTCAGATAGCTGTGAAAATATTCATATCCATGCTAAAAATAAGGCACCAAAACGTAACTACCAAACGCTATTTCGAAAATAATTATATTGAATAACTTAGATTAGAAGGCATGGCTGAGACTCTGATGTAAAATAGCTCAATTATGTACAGTAATCTCTCAATAATACTGTTCTAATTATAGCATTTCTATTGTACGACGGTATTTTACGGTCCGACAAATTCTACATTGAATTATACAGATTCCGATTAAAATATTTTCTGTTTAACTTCGTTTTTCTTTCTTCCTTTAAAAACAGTTAATGAGAAAATATACATACTTAGAATTTTTTAACACTACAATAGGGAGCACGCTGATAGCAAAGATTTGTTTTTAAATACAAGAATTGTAGTTTTTCATATGTATACAAATATAGTTTGTTAAAATCTTAAGAATAATAGTTGATGATAGTATACGGTCAGAAATCAATACATATACGGTCAGAAATCAATAAGTAGAAAGGTTAATGACGATGATGACTACAAACTTTAAAACGATGACACGACCATAATAATTACGTTTGTTTACGTATTCAGGCGAACCGTAAATGGTTTTCAACTCACCCACAAAAAACGAAATTCCAACGTTTATGAAATTTGGAATTAGACAATTGAGTAATCTTTGTATAATCATAGGCTTGCCTTCTTGGCACGACTTCAAGAGCCATATTTATGAATCAATTATTTAGGTGAAGCTGACAAAATGAGAAAATGCGAGCGATAAAAATTGATATGCAAATATGTGCCGAAATTACATTTTTATAGCGTTTAGTAATGAAGGGGAAAAAGAAAAAAAAAAAGAAAATGATATATTAAGCGCGAAAGCACAAAAGCGTAAATGACATTGTGATATTAGTAGAATATAGATGTCGGTCATTTCAAAATTCTAAAGGAATATACAATAGCGTGAAAAATATTGTTAGAGAGATTTTCATGGCTGTTAAATTTGCGTGTAAGTAAAGGTCTTAGAAAAGATAAAAAAAAATTATAATTAGCATGATGTAAAATTTTCTTAATCACAAATGTTCTCAAGTTTGTTATAAATGTTTAAATGTATAAAATAACTTGCGCTAACTTTTCTGCTGGCTCGCCGAATTTTTGAGTAAATTTTTATTTCTGAAGTCATGTTTCCAAAATTTCGCGCAAATAATGAGTACAATAATGAGTATGGTAATATGTGTTTCATTGGATTCTAATGTTACCTAAGCACGAAATAATGATGACAAGGAATTAATTATCCATAGCAAGAATAACTCACATAAGCTGACCATCACGAAGTCCTGATCCCAATCCCATTAAAATTTTTAGAATATACGGGGCAAGGGTTGCACATATTATTGAAAGTTATCATGTGCAATGGGCTCTCCATTACTTCTGAAGTGAAATTTCAGTTTGAAAAGACGTCATATTATTGGACCCAGTGAGATCAGAATTGAAAATTCGTATCACGTAAAAATAGGAATTTTTTTCTTTAAAGAAATCACAGAAATTGGAAAGTTATCGATGCTGGCTTTGCTTTTTTATAGAAGAATTAGTTTTGAAAGCATATGATATCAAGCTGCTAATCGCGTAATTCAATTAACCCATCACTACCTGTAACAATTAATTCGAATACATATTCTAATTTCAATTCATTCGAATCAGGAAATGAAAGAGTTTTATAAAAAATATCAAACAGATGTGCGCCAAGGAAAAAAAATATAGTTTAACCCAAGATTCGGATACACAAAACAAGATATATTTGATCAGTTTGTTGATGGTACAAACTCTAAAAGTTTTAAGACTCGAAATTTATTTGCTAGCAATAAACCACAAAGACAATAGATATGGAAATAACAAAATAAAACTAACAGAGAACTCTAACGAAGAAACACAAAATTTTCCTCTTCGCACCAACAATTCAAAATTGTTATACATACGATTTGGAAATGAGTAGAATACTAGAATACGTATAAAATGTATAAAATGAGGATGTCAGCTATATTATCTTTACCATAATGTAACATAATTTGCCATAAATGCGAGAAAACTGTGTATAAATGATAATTTCTGGAAATTTTATTGATTTCGTATTCTTAAAAAAATACTTAATTTTTATACTTACTGCTAAACTAAATTTTAAAAAATGAACACAATTTTAATGTTTCAAAACATATCCAGAATCTTAGGAACACTTAAACTTATATAGATATAATTTTCTGTTTATCAGTGTAGCAGATCAGCTGTTCAGAAAAACATTTAACCATTTAGACTGCAGTTACGAAGCTATAATACTCCAACAACTGGATTTTAGAATCATGAAATAACGACCTGGAATTCTGTAGAAAAGAAACCGATAAGAACAAATCAAAACACGGACGAATTTCCGATAAAAAACGCCTTTTTCAGAAGACTTTGGAAATTCGGGAAGTTGTGGAATCGGTGGGGATGGCTAATATTCTTAAGTTTCTGAAACTCATACATAAAACATATACGCATACTGGCTCACAGTCGGATTCGAAACAAGACAGAACGCGAGCTTTTTGTGCAGGAATCGAAATCATTTCTTATCCTACTTGGAATCTAGGTGATTGAAGACGAAAGACAGGGTAGATGCTCGGTCGAAAAATACGCATACAAATATTCAAGACCAGATCCGAATATGCCTTCAAAATTATGGACGTGGCACGTATGGGATTTGGACAGAAACATCCAATTTCTTTAGCATACTGGAAAAGGGGATTTTTCTGTAACTTTGTAATATTATTGGCGCTGAATGGAAAATAGAACGACCTTTGTAATACCTTGCGCAAGGATATAAAATGAATGAACTGGACTAGAAGCGAAATATATCATCCTGTTCAAAAATTTTTTTTCGCGATATGTCACGGCGAATATGTTTTTATATTCCGTACATGAATTTCTATTACATCTGGAAAAATATGCTAGTTGAAATAAAATGAGGGAAACTTGTTCCTGTTATTAAAATGTAAGTATATATATATATATCTATATATATATATATATATATATATATATATATATATATATATTATATAGCTAATAAATTTATGACATGCAACTTGTAATTTTTGTGTATTTAAATATACGTATATAGATCTAATTTTACACAGCAATGATGATAATATTCGTATTTTGAACATATCCGGAAACAAAAATAATGAATTTATTTTAAGTATATAGCCTTCGGTTTTAATAGCTTCTTTATTTAGCTTTGAAAACTGTACACATGCACGCACACACACACACACACAAATATATATATGGGGGGTCTTCTCATATAATTTTATACTTGAAAATTACAGTTACAATATTTGCAGGCTCCATATATATGTATTTGTTCGTCTTCCTCAACATACGCATTTGTTTGTCTTCCTCTTCCCAATGGTGTTACTAGTAAAACCACCAATTGTAAAATCTGGTGTTATTTATCAAATACCATGTGCAGACTGTTACGTGGTATACCTTTGACAGACGAGAAGATCGATAGGTCATCGAAGAAAGACGCATATGCGAGCGATAACCAGAGGAAAAAATTCAAGCCAATAAGCTTAATAAGTTTTCAGGGATGATCACTAACCGGATTAGGGCATTCGATGCAAATTTCTCATCAGAAGGTGACGACTCTAGGTATAAGCTCCATTTTGGAATCGTCGAAGACCTATATCTTCAGGAATCGTACTATGACCATCTCAAAGCCTCTACCAGAACCTTACAGGATTTTTGCAAAACCTCGAGTTGGTGGTGGCCATCTGATGTCGTCGAGTGTGAATGTTTCCTCAGCTGGGACTTGCTTTCATTTGCGTCAGATGGACATTTTCAACGTAAGAGGGTATCAACAACGTAACAAATGCATTACGGAGAAAAATGCATTTGTTCTTGTCTACATTCGTCTAGTAGGTCAAGACACCGCGTGCTCAATGCGGGGACCCTGGTTCGAATCCAGGATGAGGACGGCGCCTCTTTTTCTCCAAATATAAAAAAAGCTCTAGTTTGAGCTAAATATACGTGGGTGGCAAAAATTATTGTATAATAAATTCCCCCACGAAAAACTCACAAAAATCTCGCCCCGGAGGCTTTTCTGTGTTGACCATTATTTGGCAATTGTGTTATCCCTGTGAAGGGTAATAATAATATCTTACATCCTCATATACGGAGAAAAATGCGTTTGTTCTTGTCCTCATTCGTCTAGTAGGTCAAGACACCGCGGGCTCAAAGCGGGGACCCTGGTTCGTGTCCAGGATGAGGACGGCGCCTTTTTTTCCCCAAAAACAAATAAAGCTCTAGTTTGAGCTATATGTATGTAGGTGGCAAAAATTATTGTATAATAAGAGGGTATGTAAATTTAGGACTTCCATTCACTCTTCATTTCTGCCATTTCATTTTCTGCCTTCACTTGACAAAGGGAGCAGTTGGCTCCCGAAACGTCGTGTTTTTAAACCTTACGCCAGTGTCGAAATAACAGTTACTATGGATTCCGAAACACCATCAAAGATCTAGAAAGTGACTGCAGACTAAATAGTGGACGAAATAAGAAAACAGGTTGCAGTAATATAAAAACTAATTGCGCAAAACAGACTTATGCGTAGAGCCGTTGAAGAGACCATCATCTATCAGCAGAATGACAATGGCTGACACAGAGGGGTATTTGGCCCCGACATTTTTTTTTAGAAAAGAGGCAAAGTCTTAATTTTTCCCTATACAATTTTTTTTGCCTCCTCAATTTACGCTATATTTAACGCCCAAATTACGCCTATGTCTGAATGACACATACAAGGTGTCTTGCGACCGTCAAAGGAAGCCACATAGCCTTATTCCATGAAGAATTTCGATATGATAAAGTGTCACTCAAAATATCGACAAATTAAAAATTTTAGAGCTAATTACGTTTAAAGAGTTAAAGTCTAGCCACAAATCATGCAGATTTCATTTGTTCACGCCTTTCATCATTAGGTTAAAACGAATTAAAAGAAATTGTTTCTGTGGTAAAACTTGTATACCAAAATGTAGTCTAAAAATTTTATGCCAAAATTTTAAACTGCTTATTCAAAAACTTTAGTTCGAAAGAAAACGCGCGTACACATTTCTATCTTTCAACCAATACAATAAACTTTACCTCATAATTTTAATACGATAGACTTTACCTCGTAATCTGAATACGATATAGAATTTACCTCCTAATCTTGATACGATATATAATTTACCTCCTAATCTTAATACGATATAGAATTTACCTCCTAATGTTAATACGATAGTCTTTACCTCATAATCCTAATACGAAAGAATCTTTACCTCATAATCTTAATACGATAGGCTTTATACTTTATATTCTTAATACAACAAACTTTATACTTCATAAACTAAATTTGATAGACTTTATACTTCATAATTTTAATACGATAGACTTTATACCTCATAATCTAAATGCGGTAGGGTTTATACCTCATAATCCAGATGCGATAGACTTTATATCTCATAACCTTAATACGATAAACTTTACTCATATTCAGTGTGATTTCTGTGTGGGAGCCCATTGAGATTTCACTCTTCGCCAAATGTCTGTAATCGATGCCAAAATGGATGCATAAAAATAATTGGCGAAAAAATAATTTTATTTACTCGTAGAAACCGCATACAATAATCACTATTTATCAACGTTAATATTAAAAAAAAGTAAATTAAAAAGAGACGTGAGAGTGTTTAATATATACAAAAGTACTTCACAATAAAGTTTAAAATTTTATTTTTTACATTTATAAAACGCATTAGCATGTACGCAAAGGTAAAATTCCGCAGTGAAACTCAAGCGATTTTGGAAAGATCTAAAGGCAATTTTAAGAGATAAAATGTTTTATTTAAACCGACACGGAGATACCAAATCGTTAATAATACGTATTTTTTCGTTTTATAATTAATAAAATTTAAATAATTATTATTTTCCTGAAATGTACAATCTAAGTCAAACCGCAACAAAAAATATTGATATATTCTTCTTCTGTACTTGCTTTTATGCTGCTTGCAATATCTACTACACAATATGTATCTCAATTGGGCTGAATATATATTATTAACACTACTCAAATCGTAGTAACGAGACGATATATCTTCAATCGAATGGCCTAATAAGTGAAAATATGCGTCATGAATTGTAACCAACTATGCATTTCAATATTATGGCCATATGTGTTGTAAAACTACTCTTTTCAGAATTTAATCCAAAAATACCTGTCACGGTTTTACCTGCGAAAATATATCAATGTAATTCTTTTGTTTATCAATTCGAATCAACAATTCAACAAACGACGATTTTCGAATTATCACATGACTATCAATAATTGGACCAAAATAATGAATGGTTGAAGAAAAAACAGAGTTTCGGCTAAAACCTATATATATATATATCATTCATAATATTTCTTAAAGAAGCTATCCTAAACAAACTTTTCTAATTTTAAAAATAATAAGCGAAAGTCCTAATGATGAGTGAAAATCTTGGCAGTGATTAGGAATTCCAGCAGTGGGTATTATTTATAAACATTTTCTATTGAAAAAATGTTTGATTAAACAGAAATATATGGAAGTAATGAAAATTACAGATAGAAATCGGAAACAGAAATTGGGAGAGAGGAAAAAAATATACATATACAGTAGAACTCCGATCATCCGAACTAAACATGGGTGGACCCGGTTTCGTCTAAACGAAATTTCGGATTATCAGGAAATTCATTCCTTTCATTGTTAAAACGCAAAGAAACTAAGAATTTTTTTCTAAAAAATGTTCAATTTCATATTGCTAAACTACTTTATTTATAGTGAGAGACATCACAAACACGTATATGTTAATTGTACTAACTGCTTTGTAAATAGTCTAAGAAATGTATTTTTATATATATATATGTATGTATGCATTTAATATACACATATCATTGTATACGTCTAACTCAGGATTATCCAAACTGTTTGAGCAGCGAGCCATTTAAAAATTTCTCACGGATCTCATGGGCCAGCGGTTTCCATAAAAAAAAAACTTCTTTCAGCGTTTCTTCCGGTTATTTGTCTGTTCACTTGCAATGTGAAAAGGGATCACCCACGCTGTCCCCGCGGTTCTCCTTATTTTTGCAAAAAAAATCTAAAATTTTTATTTTAGAATTTTTTTATTCCAAGCAGCTGCCGGCGGGCTGTATTAACATTATTGGCAGGCCGGATTGTATCCCGCGGGCCGTACGCTGGACAACCCTGGTCTAACATTTATCTTTTGTATTGATTTTTCTTCTAAGGCTGGAGTATACTAAAAAGTAAATATGAGTATTTTTACTGGAATAATTAAACGGGAGTCCACTGAAAAAGAAAAATAAGTATAGCAGGATATTTTGGCTAAACAGGATTTCGGTTAAGCAAAATTCAGATAATCAAGATTTTACTGTGCACACACAAAATTAGAATTGAAAAAGGACCGGACAATATCATTGCAAAGGATCAATGTTTGTAATTTATTATCAGAGACAATGCAAAAAATACATGGATTTAAAATTCTGAAACGAAGTACATCTGCCACCTACTGACAACGAATCAATTTGGACAAATTTCTGAAGAAGGTGGACGTTCGTTTTCCACCGAAACAATTATAAAATATATCTCCAACTCATATTAAATTGCGTTTGTGTATACTTCGTTTTTAAGTATTATTTTGCGCAGTGTATCTCTCATCTTTTCACATAGATTTAAAATATTCGAGAAAATAATAAGAGAAAGAGAGATTAATACAGAAGATACCATTTAGTTAAGTGCCAGATGCTAAACGGGACGGGGTTCCTCAGCTAAATATACGAAATATACGTTTATTTCCTTGGAACCCCTTATGGGGTATACGTTCGATTGTATCTAATACTGTGTTAATGTTAAGGCATATCTATCGAAATAATGTATCCTTAATTATTAAATTATTATTTACGAAATAACAATATTGTGTTAATCAGCAAGTCTCATTCTTAATTGTCATATTACATTACATAAAATTGTTAATTGTGGTAATACATATACGTATTTAAAAACATATACGTATTACATATACGTATTTAAAATGATACGCAAGGTACAGAATGGCATGTATGAAGTATTCTATAATGTTGTGACTAATACATGGCCAAAGTTTTAATTTAAATAACTGTTACATATAACCCAGAATATCTATATAGTAATAAATCGCTTTCGAAACAAGCTTGTGGTTAAAGAAGGGGAAAAATGTCCAATTATTCCAGTTTTAATTAACTTTTTTATAAAGGTTTAACATCACTATTTCAGTTTTCTCTCAGTAAAAGTGGGTTATACTTGACAAGGGTAATTTTTTGGAAGTGCTAGCTGTCTACTGTAAGGGACGAAGCTTATTGATTTGGTTTGTAGATCGTTTTTTCCAACAAAATGTGGTCGAATTTTGTTATGATTGTATAAATTTCAATTGTCAATAACTCGAAAAGTATTGATCTCTCGACATTTTGATCGACATTCGTCAAGGAATATCGCTATGTGGTCTTCCTTCGATAATTACAAGACACCCTGTATAAGGCACATCCATATAAATGAATTATAATTCTTATGTCTTTTAAAATAATTCAGTGCAAGCCAAAGGATGAAAAATTGATTTGGAAGAAACGAATCATTTAGGGAAGGAATGAGGGAATATTATTTGAATATTACAATTTATTTCAGTGTGTCCTATCAAATTGCAGTTTGAATAATTTGGGAGATTGCTTAAAAATTATAGCCTATAGTCTCAGAATTAATTAAATTTCATTTACAGCAGTTTGGTTTCTAATTTTCATCTACGTAGTTTTAAACTAGCAATAACAATCTGATGCAAAAAAATATGAAAACGATCTTAACTCTTAATTCTTTCAGGTTCTTAATTAAAGTTGCGTTCAGTATTTAATAGACGGAGCGTTTTTTTCCAAATTTCCAATTACTTTTCAAAACTTATCCGATGAATTTCTATCGTTCAAAATTTTGTTTTTCCTTTATGAAAATTTGGCGAATAGAACGAAATAAAATTGATTATCATGAGGAATTTTGCCAGTGGAAATTTTTCTAAAGATAGCGTTAAAATAGCATTCAGGAACTTACTTTGTCGATAGCACTGGAATAAATTGAACAACCAATTAGCAGATTAAATGAAGGTATTTTAAATTGCCCATTTACTATCTTGCTTTATTGAATAATATGTCAATGTATTCGATATTTAGAGATCTTAATATAAGCTAAAAAATATTGAGTTTTTGATTCGCTAAACGTTGCTTTGCCATATATACGTTTTTATTTTTAAAAAATATATTTCAACGGCAACTTATTTAAAATGTCACGGTTTCTTAAAATTTTTAACTCTAATGCTTGAGTCTATCAAATTAAACATTTTAAAGACGAAAACTAACCTATGAGAGTAAAAGCTTAGATATATAGATGTTTATTAGAATAACGTTTTGGTGACAGAATAATCTCTTGCCATTTTCCGTTTTCATGGCTACCACGGTTTCCTGAACTAGCACCAATGGATTTTTGGCAATGAGGGTATTTGAAATCGAGAGTATACAAAGAGATTTTTGAAAGTGTGTCTGATTACACTATGTAAATAAATTATAAACTCACCTATAAAACACAAATAACTTAGGATTTCAATAAGCGTTTGATATAAATTTATGCAAATAATGTACCAATGGTGATTACATACAGTACAAATACCATATACAAGTTTTGAAAATGGTAGACCATTTTTTCGTAAGGAAAACTAATCAATTACAACCTGTAAACAAAATATGTGGAAAATTCACAGAAATCAAAAATCAATAGCCAGTTGGTCCTCCTTATTTTCATTAACCTGTATCATTCTGTCAGGCATTGTTTGAAGTAGTTTTCTTTAAAAAAAACTAAGTCTATATTGTCCCTGGCATCCAAAATTTCAATTTGAAGATCATTCACACGATAATATTGCTTGTTGCGCCAATATGCAGCCTTTGCCATAAAACCCCACACATTTTCAACTGGATTCAGGTCTGGAGAACGCGAGGGCCATGGAATGACATCAACCTTTTCTCGTTCAAACCACTACTTAGCGGACATTGATGCATGCCCACTGTCATTTTCCTGTTGATGCTTCCAATTCGGTTAGCCTAAAGGATGTCTAAATGGGATTAAGTAACCATATATTAATTCCTGATATTTTTGGAGTTCATAGTGCCCTGAAGGAATACGATGTCTGCTTTGCCTCCTGCTCCGAGTGCTGTCCACAACATCATTTCGGCGCCTCCTTGCTGTCTACTCAGCTTTTTCTTTGGCTGAGTGCGTAGATCATGCCAATATGACGAATAGCCATCTGGGCCATCCAAACGGAAAGTTTTTCATCAAAAAACAGTATTTCATTCTACTCATGATGTCATTTCACAGTTTTTTTACACCAATAAAGCCGATTTAACTTATGACTAGTAGTAAGTTTCGGTTTGCTTTTATTTTCCTGAACTTTACGTTCAAATTTACATTTAAACTCTTTCACACAGATTGGTGGGATACTGATGTTCACAGTACACGTGGAGTTTCACGAGTGAACACCTGCTCACGAGCGGCAAGAGCTTGAACGTGCTTGTGGTCCCGAGATAACAGTTCTGGTGGTCTACCTAACATTTTTTTGGTTCCATAATCATCATTCTTTTATCTCATTTTGGACAGCGATTTGTGAGCGCCCTATTTTACGGGCTATTTCTCTTGTTGACTATCCTTTGCCATGCAGCAAATATATTTTTCTGACATCCTTTTCATATAATTCTTTCCCTAGAGGCATGGTCACAAACGTACTTTCCACCACAACACCGGAGCCATATGAAAGGCAACATGCTTCAAATGATGGTAATAAATCTACAGATATGCAAATTAGTTAACAGGCTCGCAAATTCGCATCCGTGAATTTGCATGTTGAGTTTATATTTTATTTATAGGTTGTAAATAATTATTTTTTCTTACAAGCAAAATTTTTCACTATTTTCAAAAGTTGTAAATGATAGATGTATGCAATTGCCGTTGGTACATTATTTGCATAAATTTATATCAAACGCTTATTGTAATCTTAAATTAGTTATGCGTTACGTGTTAGTTTATATTTTTTTTACATAGTATAGAAAGATAATATTAAAAGAGATATTCTGTATATTCCTTCGCCAATATTGCATGAATCAGTGATGTCCACAATATCCCGCATGCAATGTGTCATCGCCTGTGACGACGGTTATATAAAGCAGCTGCAATATAGGTGAAATGTTATCACTTCTTTTCGTCTTGCTTTTTCCCGATTTTCGTTTACGCTCATCTTATTTGACAGTGCTCATGCGCAGACGTTTTTAGAGCCAAAGGTAAACTTTTAACACTATTATAATCCACCATAAAATACTCAATCGATAGATATTTTATATTTATATCTATATAAAGGCACACTATATACACATATACATACATCTATATATACACACACACATACATCTATATATACACACACATAGGCCCATGTGTGTGTATTAATATGAAACTCATAATACACCATAAACACTCAGTTGATAGACATTATTTATCTTAATATATATGTGTGTGTGTGTAACCAAAGAGATCTGACACAAAATACATAGCTGCATTTTTTGGATCAAAACTTAGTCCATACAGATATTTGAACAAATATTCAATGACTAATTTAGTAACACTACTTATAACCAACTTATATATAACACACATACTTTAACGATTACAACAATCAATTATTAATTAATTAAATAATTGACGATAAAAAGATTTTTAAACCATAGTTTTTAACTCTGAACACACTAAGAAACACTCAAGCAAAAAAAAATAATAAATTGTCAAGCAACAAATTTATATTTTTCTTGGGTGATTTAAAATGGATTCACCCATAAACGTAAGGGAACCACTACGGTACATACTAATATTAGCTAACTACTTTTTTAATGTTCCAGGATTTCTTTTCTTATTTTCCAATTTCTTTACATAATTTCTTTCCTTGCAGTAACTTATTTAAAAATGTATTTGTGACAGCCATAATAATATACTTAGTTACTACAGTGGCAGAATAACGATCAGGGCAATTGTTCGTTAAGAAAATTTCTTTTTCTCTTAAAGCAAAAATTGCTAAACAAACTACTAAGTGTCGCTGATTATTAACATTTAAGAAAAACTTTTCAAAAGGAATGGAGACCAATTTTTGAACAAGTATATATACATGAATTATAATGCACAAAATTTCAAGGTGAGGGTATAATCCACCTCTATACATGTTTTCTATAAACGAACTTTCACAAGATTCTTCAACGGATTCAACAACTCGATTTGATTTACAAAAAGTACATTTATGAAGTTTTTTAATAACAGCAAACACACAATATCCTGCTACATAAGCTGTCACAGGGATTTTATAAGTTATGCCAAAAATATCATCATCTGAAATGGTAATGCTTTGAGAGAAAGTTGGAAGTTCATTGAGTATTTGGGAGGTTTCTAATTCTATTTCATTATTATTTAAAATTACTAGGGATTCACCATATTTAAAAGATTTTAGTTTTAAAGGACAAATGCTTTGAAGGCGTAGTTTATTTTTTGTTTCAAATACTTATCGCAAATATATCAAATATTGAAAACCTGCAAGTTGCGATTGAAGTGATACACTGCGCAAAAATATTAGATAAATAAAACACAATACTGTCACTGTTAGAAATTACACAATTTAATGTCGTGACAGCTGTTTCAGTAGCTTCTTGCTACTTTTTCAAATGAAATAAACACGCAAACCAAACAAACTGTTGATTTGTAATGCTGGTCGCAGTTGCCGCTATACGAGTTACCAGTAATGCTTTGGAGAAAAATAGCCGGTTTGTATTGGGAAAGGAGAAACATCTCTGGATACAACGCTGATCACCGAGACAGTGGAAATGTTCAGAAAAGTAGTCAAAATTAAACTGATGAGGATTTTAAATACAGTTAATGGGGCAACAGTTTTTTGTAGCATTCCGCAAAAAATATGCTTTCACTAGGATCGTTGATAGCTCCATTGCCCATTTGAAATATGTGGAATTCTTCAAAAAAATTAGGGTCAGACGGAAAGTGAACTCGTTCAATGCTTCGGGCATTATGGAAGGAGAAACGATGGCTTTGATTCTAACAGTGTTGGACGATAGAAGATTTAAGTAATTCTTGTTTTCATACATAATTTTCGTGTTTCTTGACCCTAAATCGCAGTGCCTTTCGTGTCTGGCCCACATAACATTTTTCGCAGTCTTAAACAATCTTGTAAATACCGGAGTTGTTAAAATCCGGAATGAGATCTTTAAACTGGGAAATTCCAATTTTGCTGATGGGGATGAAGAGAACCCGGAAACTAAAAACCCGTAGGATGGAAGCGATGTTGGATGCTACCCCAGGTTCAAACGGGATGTACACTGTCTCTTTTTGAGGCGAGGAGTCCTGCGAAACCGTCGAAGATTGTAAGATGCATTTATTTTTTAGTGTTTTGACCGTGTGGTCAATACCAGAAGTACTGAATCCACGGTGAATGGCAATTTCTTTTAGATGGACGATTTCTTTGTTGAGTGAATCTTGTGAAGATGAATGTGTGAGAGCTCTGGAAGTGAGCCAGAAGAATGAACTCATTTTTTGAGAAAATGGATGGGCTGAGGCCACATGCGAAGGCGAGCAAACAGAACCAGGCTTTCGAAATACACTTGTTCGAAAACCCGTGGATGAAGGCGTTATGGGGACATCTAAAAAGGCTAATTGTACGTTTAGATCGATAGAATTGAGTGAAGTGAGTGCGTAGTCGAGGTTGATATGTTCATCCGTGGGGATTGCGAATATGTCATCAACGTATCGAAACCAACATATGAACGGAATGATGTTATGGATATTTTCTTCCACACAGTGGATGCAAACATCACAAAGAAGAGAAGAAAGTGGATTGTCCATTGCGAGATCGTTAGTCTGTTTAAATAACTTGTTTTGGAAGGAGAAACAGGTGTGGAGGATGAAAAGCTCGGTGAGATGTGTTAGTTCATTGATTTCAAACTCCGGATAGTGGAATTCTTGAATGCGTTTAGTCAGAGAATGAAGAGCTCCCCAAATGGATACGTTGGTGAAAAGGCTTTTCACATCAAACGAAACCATTTTACAAGCGTCAGGAGTGATGATTTTGAGTCGGGAGATAAAGTCCGCCGAGTCGGTTGATCTCGAAATTCATTTCGCTTCGATGTGGTGTTCCTACCTTTTCGCGTCTAACAAAAACTTTGTTCCATTGCAAAATGGCCATTTTACGTTCGTTTATTAAAGACGTTCGCTACAAAATCACTCACACTGAAAACGAACTGTACCACCTCCACCTGAAATTATCCAATGAAGTACCGAATTTTGCTATTTGTGATAAAAAAGTCACCGTGAAATGCCGTTTTATCGTTTCTAAACACTAGTCCAGGTTATCGAAGAAATTCAGCATGCTATTGC
>QLNU02015360.1:247736877-247771615 GCA_006491805.2 Dysdera silvatica
ATCGAATTTCATTATATTATCCGCTAGAAAAGTTTGCAGTTTACTAAAAGGAAACCTCGGGAGAAAATTTTTCTTCCTCAAAATACTTTGATCGCAAATTAGAGGAGGGCCAATCATATCATAAAAGAGTAAAGAAAACCACAACTGATTATATTTTCAGGAACTTTTCAAAAGATATTGCGTATTTTAAATTTGTCACATTAAAGGAAAGAAAGCTTACCTTTCTTCCGCACAATCAAAAAAACATTTTAAAGCAACATGGCTTACAAAACTAATTTCAAAAGAAAACAGAAATTCCCCGATTTAAGAAAATAAGTCCCTAACGTCAAAAGAGCACATTCAGTTGTTCTTTCGTTTTGAAAAGGGGAGCGTTTTCGCTATTTCTAGATAAAAGGGACGATGCGTGTCAATTAACACTGTGATCTTAAAATTGGTTTCGGCAGTTTCTTATCGCTGTCCATACAGTCCTACAAAAGCCATGCGAATGACTGATAATTCACACTCGAGGAAATCCAATGCATGCACAATTAAGTGCCTCAACGATTTTTTCTTTTATTCTTTGTTCCTGTACTTGAGGTTTGGATTGGAAAAATAGAAAAGCGAAGGATATTTTTAAAGATGTCGATCAATAATGAGTTACTTCTTCTTTGACAAAGATATTCTCAATTTCCTAGAAAAGTAGTGGGATCTGGAAAATCCGTCTCAAGGGTCAATATTATTTCTCCATTTTTTAATTTCTAATTGTATTTTTAGAAAATTTATTACTGGGAGACTAATTATATTGTAAAAAGAGTTTCTAAATGTCTAATTCCACTACATGTAATTAACCAACGACATAGCAAAAAATGCTTATTTTAATGAAGCAAAACCACCACATTAGCAGACAATCACGAGAAAAAAAAACTTGTCTCTAAAAGGAGGATGTTATTGTGAAGAGAGTTTCATGCCAAGGGAATTTTTATCTGGCCATAAAAACGAGGTAACTGTATATGAGGGTTTCTTAGTATATTAGTTACATTTGCCGCTTTATTTTAATGCATATATACATACACTCGTATCCAACAGTTAAGCGTAATTCGTGAAATGAGAGAACATTGAAGTAAATATCGATAAAATTGTTTAAAAACACTTGTAGAGAATCGTGTGAATAAAGTAAAACTTTGTACATATGCAAAACATTTTAGTCGACGTCGATATGCGCAAAGTGCCTGTACACGTCAGAACGATTATAAAACAGCCTCAAGCGACATGGCAATTTAGGTAGATTTTTTGCAATTGCTGCGGTAAGGAACGTTGTTAACTATCAGAAAGGACGAATTATGCCACAAAGATTCCAACTGGACATGTATGTGGAAGGAAGAATTATTGGAATGCTGGAATCCGGAGGATAGAAAACTGAAACGTCTCAAATTCTTTATGTACCTCAGTGTGTGAGCTCAAGACTATGGCAGAAGTTTCAAAGTACTGGAGATGTTACCCGACTACCAGTACCCTGTCGGCCAAGAGAAATAACCGCTGGACAAGACCGATATTTGATAATACCTGCGCAACTTCAGAAGGACCTTCCTACCAGATAACTGGATTCAGCACTGACAGCTGCCAAAGAAGTAAGAGTTTCAAGACAAACTTTTTATAGGAGACTCGGACAAATTGGTCTGTATACCAGACGACCAAAAGTTTGCATCCCCCTCACGTCTACACAGAAATGCATGCATTTATAGTGCAGTCGGGAACAGTGGGGTAGTGTCATGTTCACGAGTTCAAATTTAGTCTGCAAACTGATTTTCATCGTGCAACGATATGGAAAGAACGTGGAAGTCGTTTGCACTCGGAAAACATCAAGGAAAGACATTGTTTTCCTTCAGCGCGAGCCATAGTGTAGTCGGGCATCATGCTGGACGGTCGCACACACCTCCACATCTTTTAGGCGGATCCGTTACTGCTCAAAGGTTAAGAGATGAAGTCCTTGAACCTTTCGTTCGCCTGTTTAGAGGTCCTGTCGGCCTTGGATTCATATTCATGGATGATAACGCGCCTTCTTCCCATGCAGCCCTGGTTGATGACTGCCTTCGAAGTGAAAATATCCATCGAATACAATGGCTTTCTAACTCTCCTGATCTTAATCCTATAGAGCATGTGTGGGATATGCTCGGAAGATGATTTGAAGCCCTTCGACACCTACCAAGTTTCTTTCCAGGATTAAAAAGTGATATCCACGAGGTTTGGAAATTTTTGAGCACATAACTCCTCAATACCCTCAACGAAAATATGGCAAATTGTTGTGTAGAACGTGTGGCTATCATAGGTAACCACACACCTTAGTAAACTTCAGTTTCACTTTTTTAATAATTATTTTTCACTAAAGTTTAAACTAATAATATGCCCATTTTTCTTTGAAACTTTTCATTCGGATAATAAAAGTCAATATTGTTCTTGTTTTTTATTGTTTTATTCTTCTGTAACCTTATTAGATCCGCATACCAGGTTTCCTTCTATTCTAATTTAGAATTCCTTAAATATTCATATAAGCAACAATTATGCTTAACTTTTGAACATCAGTGTGTGTGTATGTATATACAGGGTGGTCCTAAACTATATGTCAAAAATGTAAAGGCAGGTAGAGGGGACCTAAATAAGCAGATTTCGTATAGGAATGTGTGTGCGGTAATGACACATTAAAGCGCTAGCTTGTAAAGCAGTATGAATCACAGGAAACTGAAAAGACAAGTAAAGACAAAAGAAAACAAAAATTTATTAATAGTTTACAAGAGGTGCTCGAAAGAGCGGCCACCAACAGCGATACAAGATTCACAGCGACGGCGCATGGATCGGCGTACATTAGAAAAGACGTCAGGCATGTCGATCACATGTCCAGCAGCAACAGAGAAGCGGGCAACAAGATCTTCTTCAGATGTGACGGGACTCTCGTACACCAGGCTTTTAATATGACCCCAGAAGAAAAAATCCAAGCAGGTTAAATCTTAAATCAAGCAGTTTAAAACACTTTGATGGCTCACACCCAACGCACGTCCTACAGCTCTCGAGCTTGTCGAAGGATTATCCTCGACTGTGTTCAGTATTCTTTCTTCCACTGCAGGAGTTCTGCGATATCTTCCAAAGCCAGTTCCACGCCTGGAAGCATAAAATGATCCACTCATGCGTAACTCCCGATGCAGACGCTCGAATGTTCGACGATCCGGCTGATTCCTATCCGGGAATCGCTCCCTGTACATCCTTTGAGCAGCTAATCCATTTCCTTGTGCAGCCCCATACATGAAATGCATGTCGGCCAGCTCCGCATTGGTGAAACGATGCATGCTGCTCGAGATCCGTGCGGGAAATGATGAATCCAGCTAGCGAAGCGCTTTTATACGCCGCAGTCATCAGCGCTCTCTACCGGCTCAAGGCGACATTACCGCACACACAATCCTATACGAAATCTGCTTATTTAGGTCCCCTCTACCTGCCTTTACATTTTTGACATATAGTTTAGGACCACCCTGTATATATATATCATCATCATCATATTCAACCATTATCTATCCACTGCTGGATGAAGGTCTCTCCAAATGCTTTCCACACAAGTCTATCCTGGGCCATTCGTTTCCACGTCACCCCAACCTGTTTTCTTATTTCATCCACCCATCTAGTTTGAGGACGTTTTCTAGGTCTTCGGTGGTCTCTTGGAATCCAGTTCAGAATTTCTGTTGTCCATCGTTGATCAGTTCTTCTTGCAATATGCCCAGCCCATCGCCATTTCAGCCCTTTTACTTTAACAATGATGTCCTCTACTCTAGTTTGCTCTCTCACCCAAGTGTTTCTTTTTCGATCTCTCCTAGTTATTCCAAGCATGCACCTCTCCATGCTCCTTTGCGTTGTCTGTAACTTTCGTATTGCTCCAACTGTTAGACTCCATGTCTCTGATCCATAAGAGAGGACTGGCAATACACACTGGTTGAAGACCTTTCTTTTTAGACACAAAGGCAATTTCCCCTTCAGGATAAAACTGTTTCTTCCAAATGCACTCCAGCCAAGTTTAATACGTCTGTTGAGTTCTTTCATAATGTTGCCATCCATTGAAATCAGCTGGCCAAGGTAAATATATGAATCAGCAATCAGGATAGGAATCAATCATTTTCAAAAAAGCAGCCGACATTCCGTTGAAGGATCAATATGCTGAACTCTCTATTGCACCTATGTTATCCCTTTACCACAGGGCTACACAGAAAATGTTCAATTTTAGTGGAATCACGCTTCGTCACCCAAGTAGAAGATCACTATACATTTTTATGTTTAGATATAAGTTATTTATCTTTTTTCTTATTTTACCGCCATATTTGATAGGGCCATTGAACCATAAGGGTCTTTATTCCCGGTAGATGGCTAATAAGTGCTCTCTATTTTGTCTCCTACAAATGGTAAGTGCAAAAGGAACTAAGCAATCCATTCTTTATAAATGTAGTAGCATTATCTGATCCGAGAAGAGAATCTCCAGAAGAAAATATTGGTTTACTTACTTAGTTTCTCAACAACTCTTACCAACAACGTTAAATGTAGGAAAACAACTTCAGTTTAAATAAAGATCATATATCTGATGTTATATTCGTAGTAATTTTAATAGAAAAAAGTTTACAACATGCGCTTAGGAACTTAGATTTTCCTGACAGTTAGTATACAGTTCCTAATACACAGTGAAAATCGTAGTTTGTATGTTCAACGCATTTAGCATTTTGAAAACTGAAAAATAACCGAACATTCCTAGAAATAAAATTCATCAATAGTCGATGCTATAGAAAAACAAAAAATAACGAAATACCTGTTGCTTTCTTGAAAATGCTGAACTCTATTTTCTTCCAATTTTATTGTAAAAAATCTTTCACTAGCTTAAAAGTTAAGCAAATTACAAATCTTTTTCAATTCATAGTGGAACTTTTAATGAAGCTATCGATCATATATGAATCCATTAAAAGCCAAGGATACATGAAACATGTTTCGAAATGTGAGCTAAGCATTTATCGCATTGCACAAAATAGATATGATACTTACAATTTTTTATTGCGATAGCATATGAAATAAAGGTGTCAAAATCAACTAGGAAATGAAGGAAATATAAGTGGAAGGCTTTAAAACCACTCAGACAATGAAAATTTGCTATAAGGAGGAGATCACAGCTGACAACAGCCGTTCGTGGAGAAAAATAACGCTTTAGGGAAAAAATAGCTATCTGTTCCATCATACCCTGCAAAGAGTGAAGTCCATATTTGCAGCAATGAAACAGGCTGATCATCGCATTCTTTGTTTGTGCAACATATATGCACATGATATGTATGTATCACCTGTATAGTTAAAATTGCTTATCATAAATAACTCACCATCGTATAGGCTATACTCACAATGCATAGAACTTAAGTTATCAACAAATATACAAATCTCTGTTTATATTATTTCAAAATATGACGGTCACCTAGTTGTCCCAGGATTTATAAAGATGGAGCATTTGTGCACCATAGCTAATATGAAGAAGCATATTTTCTATTTCTTTCGCCGTTGGGCACCTCAAGTTACTTGATTATCTACAAATCGTGTCATTATCTTTCTAAAAGTTAATTGGTAAGTGTCTATAATTGAATTATATTTGTTGTAAGATATAAGTTTTAAAATGATGAAGTCCTTATGTCACAGTGAAGAAGGGAATACCCATATGAATATATGGATGATGTATCAAAATTGATAGTGACCTTGCTCTCTCACGAAGCAGTTATTCTACCGAACTTTTACAAATGAGTGCATTTTTGACGATGACATCCTCAAATAAAATACGTGAGAAGCATACATATAACGCCTGAATTTCACAGTTAAGTTGTAAATATGCCTCTATTTTAAAAATGCCTTCTCCACAATGAACCAATTTATCACAAAAAAACGGCATATTTTATGCTTGATTGTAAAGTTTCGAACTATTCAGTTTTTATAATATGTTTTACTAAATATATAATCATGAAACTTATTAGAATAATATTCCGTTCCTCGACCACTTTTATGATTAATAAACAAATTGAAATACTTTTACAAAAAATAAAAAATATCCTAAACCGTTTCGGTAAAAAAAAATGCTAAAGGTTTTTTGTAAGTCTTAGAAACTTTAAAATAATTATCGTATTTCTTGATAAGACTCCAAAATTAAGAAAAGTAAGAATAAAAAAGATTTATTCAGAATCTTATAAAAAGCAGCAAAGAAAATGGGCAGTAGTTTTTTTAAAAGACTTATCAACAATTGATTATTATTGTGCCTTGCCTCACACGTCTAATAATCTGGTTGGTTAACTTTCCATGGCGCAAGATCATTCTGCGCCTCTTATTACTAATACGCTTCATTGTATAACGTTTGCCGAAGGCAATTACGCAAAACATTTCAAACTTTCTAAACATCAATACACTTCAGAAGTTCACCTAAAATAGCTGCAAAAATTAATTCCTGCGACTAATCCCACTCAAGCATCCTTTATTTAATAAAGCGTATTTTCCCCCGACAAACATAACTACTAGAAGACCGTGCATGATTGGCTTTGGTAGCTCAATAATCTAGCACGGAAATTTAAAGGCTACTTGTTCCGGTAGTGATAATCACTCGCTCTTATTAGTCAAAGACAGTTTCAGTTTGAACCAAGAAAATGTGGACCCATTAAATGGCGTAATAAAAACACGTGTTGCTAACATACGGATTAGCTGGTTTCGATTCCAGCCTATATTCATCATTTCTTGGCTTTTTTTTCAGCTCCGAAGTACGGAGCTGGATTCCTAACGCAGGAATGGTTCATATTACTTACAAATCAGTAGGTCTCTGTACCATAAAACACAAATTAGCAAAACTTGTTGGAACGACAAATTAATTCCTGCCTAATTTAGCCCTCAATAAAATCCCTTCTATTCAATTAACCCTTATATTCAATTAAAGAGAGCTTCTCGTTTGTTACGTTAATTTTGCCACTGTAATATTCAATAATATTAACATTAATTCATTACATGCCGAACAAATATCATAACAAATAGTTTAAGTAAAAAGCATTTTAACTCAGCATATACACGAAGATTTCAATATTTTACGAAACTTCTACGTAATTCAGAAAACACGTTTGATATATTCCGCTTTAAAAATAGATTTACTTTCTAAGATACGTTATTTTCTTACAACTAGATTCACATGAACTCACTCAAAAGTAGTACACATTGTTTTACTTAACCCATTAGAGCCTGAATTAATTTTCATTCACCAAAGTTTTTTTTAACCTTACTATGAATAGATACAATAAAAGATATACAAATATGCAAAAATTTTCAAAATCCACCAACTATTTAATTAATTATGCCACGTGACTATACTGTCACTCTAGGCTTTTAAAGGGTACAAAAAAAATGAATTATTATGAAAACTTATTAGAATTGGTACTTAATATATAACCAATTTATTATTAGTGTATTAAACATGTTTCGATCCATATTTCTTCCTATATATGCACAAATATAAGTATATTTCTTCGCACATATTGACATCTTTACATTTTTTTGGAACCAGCGCAAGAGTTCGTAAAAACATATAAACCGTAAATTGGAGGTTCGTAAAGATGCGAGTTCAGGGTATCTTGATGTAGGGTTTATTTGACACTTGACTTTTTGCGTTTCACCTAAACGTAGTTGTGAGTTACCCCAATGGCAGATTGAACCCATCGAACAGGGATTCATCTAGTGGAGTCGAGGTTTGGGGGAGCAGAACAGTGAATAACCTTGAAATACCGCGGAATTAAAATTTGATAAAATTTTTATGTGAGAATGATGCACGTATATGTTATTTATTACTTTATGTTCTGATAAATCATTGCATTTGGAATACAAAGGAAGGGGTGGGGTGAGAATGAGGAAGAGGTGCAACTTTTCGAACTCGAACAGTCAGTAGCAACATACCAATACCATTTTCTTGATGTCCATACCTGGTATATGTGCATCACTAATACACACGTATATCTTAGCAATGATATTTATTAAAAAAAAATGGGTCCGGAGTGCAAGGCCGCAGATACAATGTCGTGTATACTGTGTCAAAAAAAAGCTCCAGACCACTGTTAAGTTTGAAGCAATTTGAGAGATTCTAGAATGGCGTTCCCACACAAAAGTAGCCCTGCATGACTGCCAAATAATTAATGCTTTCTTTTAAAGTTCATAAGTTATAATTGTATTTGTTTATTCATAATGTCATAAAATGAATATAAAATAGGCACACAATAATCTGACATTTGCTTAGACATATATCTGTTTTGCTTTACATTATATTATGCATGAAAATCATGCTCATTGCATAATAAAAAAATATCTTTTGAAATAAGTTGGAATCTCTAATACCACATTCATTTTTTTGAGTCCAATAAAAGACAAAGTCAAATATCATATATAAGAGCAAATATCGTCAATATCATATCCACAAATATCATAAAAAATAACAGGCATTTGTATGGTATGGGACAAAACAGGGAATATAAAGTCCGACATTGCATTCCCCACATTGTGTGCGAACAACGGAAGTACAGAGCTCTCCCACACAACGTCGTCTTTTGCTTGCTGAAGTTAATTCAACGGGATGGTTGAATTTATCAAAGCGAATATCTCCCAAAACGGAGTCATTGCATTTGGATGACGACACTCGCCCAGCACTTTTCGGCTTAACCGCATAGTTAGTCAAATATGTTTCAACAATTTGTCTTCTAAAGTTCAATTGAGGAATATCTCGCCTCGTTTGTTTCCCCAACAATCCTTGCATTGCAGACTGACCCAAAAATAGGTCAAAATGAGCCACCACCATTTCTTTCCCATAATGCCAATCCGATATGTGGAGACATTAGAATCCATCAGATCTGTTCCGCCCGTATAGCTATTATATTTGGTGATGATGTTTGGCCTCGAAATTTTCACTCGTTTCGTAAGCTGTTACGAATATCTGCTTGTTAATGCAAGTGGAGCTACCCCATGTACGGTAGACCCAACTGTAACAACTGAATTGTCGATCCAGCGTACAATCATAATTGTTTCATCAGCACTGAATGCATGTTCATAAGTCCCTCGCGCTTTCATTTTCAAATATTTATCCTTAGGAACTCAGTTCAGTCTCACAGTGCCAGTTATACTATATCCTTTATTATGAAAATGGCTGAATATATTCATACCGGAGAACAGATTGTCAAAATAAAAAGAAAATGGTAGCTGTTGTGTTTTAATTGGCAATTCCTCGATTAATTGAACCATTTGGGCAGCCGCTTTCCCCAAACTTATTTTGCTTTTCAACACTAACACTGTTATTGACTGAAGCACTTTGATATACTTCGAAGTTTATTAAATAACTTTTAGAGGTATTCAATCACCAAATTTTGTAACCCAATCGAATAGGTTTATTTCGAATGCACTGCTTACAGCCATAGCGTCCAAAATATTCTATCATACTCTCATCTCCATTCAAATCCCGAACAAGGTTAAAATGCTTTTGGTAACGTCCTTTAAATAAATTCATCAATGGCCGTAATTTACACATCTTGTCTTTCGAAGCAAGTTGAATATTATCGGCACAATGAAGAAATTGCATAATCTGCATGAACCGATCTCTTCTCATCGCATTGCATTCCATTTCATTTCTCATATCCTTTCCCGAATCCCAGAAGCTTCGTTTCTTTGGAAGACTATTATAACCTGAAATAATAATATGTCCAAGAAACATTGTTCAAAAACAAGTTCACTCACAGTAACTTGGGGAATGAGCTTATTCAAAAACTATGCATACTTATTCGTTTCAGTAACCAAGTTTGCGATAATTTTGTCATCTAAAAAAAAGCTCAAGCAACATCATGGGTGACATATTATTTCGATAACAACTTGCATCATACTCCGGAAATATAGCAAATTGTTCAAGAATATCATTATTCGTCCATTTTCTCTTCGCGCCACGTTTATTATCCGTAACAGAATTTTTATTTCATTTCGAAACTGGCTTTTCATCAGATCTCGGAATATTAGATTTTTTATTTGGTGTTATACAACACGGAGAAGTGAGAGTACACTCTGACTTCTTTTACGCGGATTAATTTCTTGATTTTGATTTATTTGGTTTTCAGCAGTTTCTTAATTACATATACCTGATTCTTGATCATCATATGTGTTTGATACTTCACTGCACATACCACCGATTCTTTCGCCAGAATTCAGTAGTGATTCTGCACCGACATTCAGCTGATGAGCATTTAAATTGTCGATCAGATCTCCACTATCTTCATCAGCGGAATTCTCGTCTGAATTGTTACTTGGATCTAGTGGCTCTATGAAAATGGTGGAAACTTCAGACTGCAACTCATCATCCAACTGGTCGAGGTAGTCAGCAATTTCCGAAACTGTAAAACTATTTAAAAGTATATTTTAAATTATTTATGCTTGCTCATGGAAAATAAAATATCCTGTATCTTGTATTTAAAATTTTTTTGTCGATTATAAAAATACTGGCTAAAAATATAGTATAAATTAACATGCAATTGGCTTGGTCATTTTATAAATTTACAAATTATTTCTCTAGCCTTATTTCAAATGCATTTCTTAAAAAAAATTTGTAAATATAATTAATTAACTATAATTAAGTAAATATAATTAAATATATTTTACTCTTCAATGCACAAATACTTGAAATCATTTTTTTAAAGCAAGGAGTATTATAATTAAGCATTTCAATGGTACTTTCTGTGTGACATTATTTTATATACCATTATTTTATTATAAATGCATTTTTTGTACCCCGTAAAAGCCCGGTCACATGAAAGAGTAAATAAATTTCCTTTTTTTCCCCACTTTGATGCTACTTTTTACTTCATTTTATATTTAAAAGCAATTATCAATCAAAAAAAATAATCAGAAAATGGCATTAAATATGTTAAAAATTAACTTACGATCGCGGACGAGCCATCGGAAATTTCAAACTTCTGAATATTTACAAACACTCTACTCTCAACTATTGCCAACTTCAAAATACGCGGGGAGAAACTTTGAAATTTTTATAAATTAATTTCAATAAAAATGGCTCATATTTTTCATAAATGCATGTATTAGACTATTTGTTATTACTACCTGTTTTGCGTAGCCATATGGTCACGTGAAGCTTTAACAGGTTAACGTCGACAACGCTTAAGAGTAATGTTACATTAGTTGATGTTAAGCTTTCTCGTAAGCATGTATAGCACAATATTTTCAACGACGTCTCCCTTTTTAGTGATATGGGATAAGAAGGAAATTTCGAATATAATTAATAAATATTTTGTTAAAATAGGAAAAAAGGAAGTTGATAGAATCCAAAGTAATAAATGGAGCATTTAGAGAATAACATGGAACGGTTAATAAGAAAACTGTGTTTGTCGAGAGAACAAGGACACAAAATTGCTGCTATAAATTAATAATTTAAATATAAAGAAACCAGCTGGCTGGGGAAGATGGAATACACACTAAGACAGTTAAGAATTGTCTTGGCTTGTTAACTAAACCATTAAAAAAATTAGCGAAATAATAGATAAAAGTATAATCTCAAATAAAATGAAAATCATTGAGATTATCCTACGAGTAATGCAGTATTTAAAAATTAATAGGAAAAGATGGTGAATAATAAACCAAATAAGGATATTATCGATCTTTACTAAAATATTTGGAAAGTTTATATATTAAAGGAAAAACTTTATATTCAAATATTGTAATTTACATCAATATGCCTTTAAGTTTGGAAAATCTACGGAAAGAGCACATCTTGGAACAGTGGGTATGTTACAGAAAAACATGTATATGTTTACAAGAGACATCTACAATACCTATACAACCGTGTAAGAGAATGTGCGTATAAACAAGAAAAAATAGTTGTTATTTGATAGTAATGCATAATTATTATAAAAGCAAATAATAATAAAATATTATTATAAATGAATTTAACCAAAATGCTTCCGTTGAAGAGAAGATAAATTATGCTGTTGTTAAGAGAACTAAAGTTTCTAATATAACGGTGCTAAGAAAATTTGGAATCCTTTCAATAAAGGTGAAGAATCCAGGAATTTCACTCTTAATCGGATGAATAAGTTTAAAGAAAGGGGCTCCGTCAGTGAGAAACCATGAGTTGGAAAAGGCGGAACAATCACTTGGCCACCACGTTTACTAGATTTGAGGGCATTGTATTTCGTTCTATGAAGACATTTTAAAACTATTGTGTGTTCAACAATATCTCACTCCTTTGGGAAAATTCGGATAACTAATATGATTCAGAGAGAAGTTAAAAATCGACTACGACGAATGTGTGTATCATTTCAAAATCATAGCCCAGTTTTAAGACCGTGAAAAGAGGGTTAAACCCCACCCCATCAAAAAAAAACGTAATACTGTAAAAAAAAGGCTCTCTTTCACTGCTCCTCTTATTACAACTCTCCCCCCATTTAAAAACTATATACACCTGCCTACTTAGATTACATATTGTTTAATCAGTACTTTAAGGTGGATAAATACACAATTAGTACATACCCAAAAATCAATGCATGTAAAAATTGTAACAATTTATTGCACTTAGCAATTTTATACGTTGGTTTCGTCATACATAGAGCGGAAGTTTAAAAATTTCAAACTACACGAGGACTTTATATTAACTCTGTCTGTGGATTGCCTTTATCTAGAGATTCATACGGGCTAGGGTGTTTTTTATGGTTCCTAGTTAATGCACCTGCATCATAAAATTCCGTTTTATTTTTACACCAAATATATAATTTTTTCGTAAGTGTTAAATGTAGTGAAATAGAGACTTAAAGTAACAGAATAACATTTCTTGCAAACACTTCTATCTGTTTTGTAACATTTTTATTAAGGTTGCTATTCTTAAATTATTTTTCTTTCGATCTTAGTTTAAAAAAAAGTGTTTTTGCATCAAAAGAAAACATTTATTTATGTGCCATACAAGTGCGTTATAATTGAAGTTTATTAAAGTAAAGCGTAACAAAATCTTCGATGGGGAAAAATAAAAATTCTAAAACTAAGAACAGAAATTTTTTGCACACACTTTTTCAAGTATTACAATTCAGAAATTAAATTTGGTTACGTAAGTGTACAGGTAAAATTAATTAAACTGCTTTAATTTAAACTTGTTATTTTTCCTAAATATAAGTAAACGGTTATGAATAATATGTTAAATTTCTGTGCAAAAACATTATGTTTTAGTTGAAGTTTGGTAATTTTCCTTACGGATTTAAGAATTTCCAGTTCATAGATATAATAGTATTTGTCATAAACTTGGTTATATATTAGGGTATTATTAATATTTACTTACATAATATGAGTTTTTAATGAGCTTAAAACTCTAAATAAATTATCGTTTATGGCTTAAAAACAATAATTATTAAACAATAACTATCAAACTTATAGAATGCTGGAACGTACACTCTAAATCTATCAATATCTCAAAATAGTTTTTATTTATAACTAACTACAAATTGGAGGTGCGCATAATTATTAATTTTGGTGAACGCATTTAATCACTTCAGTTTTTTAAAAAAGTATCTTATAAACAGAATGGACATGAGAATCAGAACAGCCATCCTTTTAAGTGTGTAAAAGAGATTTTATTATCATTTGGTCTAGAGAGAGTAATTAGGCAGCGACAATTAACTTTTTGAGAGTAAATAAAATATTTTTGATCCAATGCATGCAGCTCAGTAAGCCAGTAGCGAAGAGACCTTAATTTTCGGGTTTGCTGAGCTGGTTTCTACATCTAATAAGTTCGACTAAACGGAAATATATCATAGTTTTAAAGTCACGTCAAACCATCGATTGTGATGCAGTTGATTCATTGCGCAGTTTTGCGACGTAAGATAAGCGAACTTATCTAAATAATTTAAAATGAAATTTACGGCTAAATTCAGCACCTATTTTGAAAATTGTTTGCTCGAAAAATGACATTATTATATTATATATTCTTTTGAATTATTCGCTCATTCTTCGGCACACCTCAATTACGGACAAAATGATGCAAATTGTGAAATATTTTTCCAATACTAAATCTTCATATACATTACGAAAAACTTCTGAAACGCTTTGATGAAATAATAATATTTGAGAAAAATTAACACCAGCTTATATGCAAAGTATTGTTAAATAAAATACAGTATAGAAAGTTTGAGTAGTTCATAACATGAACTTGGAAATTTTGAGCCTTTGATCTGATTCTTTGATGAAAAATCGTCAAAACGTAAAACAATAGTAAGAAAATAGAATGATACTCTAGAAGTTCTCTTAAAGAGCTATGACCAATCGAAGTGGATATGTATGTGTTCAATCGTTCTTCGGTTTAAATCTTAAGACCATGATTACGGAACTACTATCTGCAATAGAATAGCCCAGAAAGCATTCCCGTGTTAGCGTTCAAATCTGCTCTTCGACTAATGTCTTCTTGAGGCCCATTCCTGAAGTCGGTATCATCATTTCTCCAGTAAATGTGCTACAAGATTATTTTAGGAACATTCTTCTAATGGTTTGTTTAAAAGCTTCCACAAAATCTCAATCAAAGGTTAACAAATGTGTGAAAATAAAGTGGGTAATTATGAATTTTTGTTAAATTTTTTGCTAAATGTTTTTATTGTTCCATCATTGAACAACTTTTTTCATCAATCATTGTACAACGTTTCGCCGTTCTTGCTATTACGAATATTAATTTCAACATCCTGAGGAAGTTTCCTTCCCTAACTTCAATTCGTTGTAGACCACGGTCAGTATTACTATTTTATATTTAACACTAAGCATCCATGTGATTCAGAGATAAATATCCCTCGTTCAGCATATAAACAACTCGCTTCTATATTAAGGCGATCAAATGTTTAAAGAAGGATTTGGGGACAAAGAAACGCCGTGTCCCCAAATCAAGAAGTAATTTGGGTATACGCATTTAATGCCATTTGGGGGTATTGACTTTAGTAGCATACTCATATTCTCACCTTCCTTAATACCTTTTGTAAAGACTTACCTTAACATATACCTTAAAATAAACAACATTGTCTTTTCAGATTTTTCAATTGACACTTAAGCAAATCATCCAGGTATACCTTCAATTATCAAATATAGTTTTATATCTGATAAGTAAATAATCTAAAAATTTATATCTAAACACTATTGAATATAGCTAAACGAAGGAGAGTATGATCTAAATTACAGAATTTAACTATGGTATATATATATATCAATGGTATCTCCTTGGAAAATTTTTAGGCTAGCATTAATTCATCAAAGGATATTTCGTCAAAGACGGTTGCATTTTACATGGCGTTCACAAATTTGTACTTCTCAGAAGATTTAATAAGCTGAAGTAAATACTGATCATTTAAAAGTTTTTCATGAAAATCAACACATGAATAATTTAAGTTTAGCTTCACAAGGATCATTGCCTTCAGCGTACGTATAGATAATGATTTTTTTCACTTGTCCATATATTATTGATGACCGAGAACACTCTTCCAGTAGGGTCATTTGAACCTGGCAAACATAAAACACCTTCAACTAATTTTATGAAGTTTTCACATGATATATAATTCTCTTTTAAATGTTCAAATATTTCACACCTCCGTGCATTAATTGTAATGTTCATTTAATTCCATGCAGAAATCTTCTGTTCATTAATAAACTGGTTCAACCATATGAACTCGTCATGCAGTACGCTATCGTCAATAATAATAATAATATAACTTCTAATGTTGGATATATATTTACGGCACTTTTCAATGTCTTCCCACCTTGGTACACATTTTAAATTTAAACAAGAGAAGCTTGTGAAAATCCCAAAAAGGTTCATCCATTTTTCCAAGTAGTGTAAGTAGAGATGTAAATGCTAGAAAAAACCCGATTAAACCCGGGGAAAAAACTGGTTTTTTGGGAAGTAAATTTTCAAAATTCCCAAAACAAAGATTTTTTTAACATTATGGAAATTTTGAAATATGGTTGTTTAAAATGCATAAAATGATTTTTGCGTTATTTATTACTTATTTTAAGGAATAAATATTAAACTAATCTTGATAATTCATCGATAACAATTTTTTGTGTTTAATGCCATAAAGTGATAACATTATTTAATTTGAACTTAGAAACATTTTTAATAGAATATAAGTTCATCACCTAATAATAATTTCTGTTGAAAGAGGAAAGGGTACAAAATAGAGGTAAGAAAAGGTGTATTGAAATATTTTTGAAGTATTTTTGAAGTGCTTGTTAACTGGTGTTGCTCAAGTAAGCGTAAACATTGTCAAGGTAGCTTCTTCCCATCAAAGTTTTCAATATGTCCAAAACTCCCAGTTTATTCCCGAAAATTCCCGGGTTTATTCCCGTTTTTCAATATTTCAGTGTTTTTTTACATCTCTAAGTGTAAGCATATATCGTAGTAAGAAAAGATTTGCTCTAAAATATCATTTCTTTTAGTTGAATGAAGTAATATTTTGCTGATTGCAGCAGGAGCAAACTTGTCGTCAGATTTTCCTTTCATTATCTGTATAGAATCTTCATTAAAACATTAGCAACCCCAATCATACTAGTATATTGCCCCTCTACTTCTTTCACTGCATTATGAAACAGAGATGCCTGCTTGTGGATGAAATATAGCCATGCTTTTGAAAATTCATCTTCAAAAAAGGTTTTAATTATAGTACTAAGGTGAGCTTTGCCCAAACTTATTAAATTCTCATTTGAGATAACGAGTTTATACCTTGGTTGGAAAATTACCTATTTAATGAATCGACTAGATAACCATTTCTGAACGTGAAATTCAACGTGAATTTCTGACGTCTTGTTATGAATAAACTCTAACCTCTTCTACTAATTTGGCCGTGATCGTATTGCGAAAATGAACAAATAAGGGAAGCAAATTAAAAAAAAATATTTAATATAACTAAACTAATAAACAGATAAATAACTTCTTGATTATAGGGAAATATTATACTGCGGTGTTAACAGTATTGAATGAAGGTATCAGCCAAATACTGGAATAGTTGACAATGTTCACTCTAATAATCTGTGCTGGTTAGTCCAGAAATTACAATATTTTCAAACTGAATTAATAATTTATGAGTCAATTTTTACTACTATTGGATGTGGTAAGCCCTACAATGAGGCTAATAAATATAGTGATACATACATGAATAAAAGTATAATGTGTAAACATAAAACATGCAGGCAATTATCCCGATATGGGCAGCGTAAATAATTTATGCTATGCTATCTATTAACCAAAGGTACACCCCGAGATTAATATTAATTAATGGAGGAAATTACTCACGTGCTGACTTGTTGTAGTCACTGACGCTGAATGCTATTCGTCAGGGGCGTCTGCGTCGATAATACTACGCGATCCAAGTGGTCCGGTAGATTTTTGGCTCGTTGATTGTAGTAAGGCGAAAGGTCGTTTTCCACGGTGTGGTCGTATCGGGCGTCGGTGTCCATGGGCGGTCCCAGTGGTTCAGTGGACTCCTCCGTCAATGTTGTCGGATGATAGAATATGCCGTCTATCCGCAACGGGAGTGGTGGACGTAACAGCCGTCGGTGACTTAAGTCGATGAGCGAATATTTTTCTGTCTGGATGTGACGTTGATGTGAAATACTATGTCGGCAATCTATATCAGTAGCGACGGAACGAGAGGTCTCAGTGATGCGATACGTCTGGCTTTCGGTCGGTCGAGTCGAACGATAGAGTCTCTTACGGTGGGTGCGTCGGAAACCGATATCTTTTGCGAAGTAGGGCGATGTTCAGCTTCAGGCTGTGAATCCGCAACTCGTTGATTAGTATTCATCGAATTGCCTACAGATGCTACTGTGTATTCATAATGATACATATGATACATACATATTCAAACTGTGTATTCATAATGATACATATGATACATACATATTCAAACTGTTCTTTCTCCCTGGACTCTTAGTCTTAGACACTTAGTAATTTGCTTATGAGCCCGAAAATATGTGCATCTGTTGCGACGCCAAAATCCGTCGATTCTTTTAGGAGATGAGACGATGCCACTATCCTCGTAGATGCCTGGGCTCCATCTCTCCGACTTTCAATCCCCTGGTTCAATGTTTGGATAACGCGCAGCTGTCAATCATTCCTCCATTAACCATTTAAAAATGCAACAACTATATTTTACCAATGAGGAGTACCTAACTTAACATTGCCATCCCCCAATCCTTTTCGTGGTTGGTTAAAAGTTCCCGTCTCTCTGCGGTTTTTTATGTCAAACTCTTGACTCCTTCCGGATTTATATCTGAAAAACGAGATATGCAAGTCGTAAAGTGAACGACAGGTATATGGTGTTCCTTTTGTATCTTAGCAACTTTCAGTGGCACCAATAACTAGTAAAAGTTGTCTGGATCTTTCTTTGTGCTGCCCATATCACAAGACGCATTGTACAAATAATACAAAATTCAGAACTTTAATCCACATAATCAAATAATAAATATATGATGTAGTCAACGATAATCATAATAGGACACTTATCGAATGATAGGAAATAGGTTTTCAAGGGGAAAAGCATTTCAATCACACATGCCACAGTTGGCACAAGTGCCAACCTTCTAGTTTTACAATATCCTAGAACCTGATGATATTCAGCATGGACAAAATTACAAAAATCTTTTGAAGTTTTCACACGCACTGTGTATATATGAAAGTGGAAATATATTTTTATTAAAACAGATTCTATATCAAGTGGAAGATTATCTGCTGTTGTTTTTATAGTATTATTAAGCATATGGGCACCACAACCAATTCCTACAATGTTCAGATTAAGTTGTGCTTGCAATTTGGAAAATACGTTATTAGTACGTTTTCGCAAAGCACCACTGAAATCAGTATTAATATTATCAGCACAAAATCTGAGAAATTTGTTTAAAACTTTATAAACCTTTATAGTCTGCAAAATATAGTTTGTAATTATTTCAGGAATTTCCCCACGTTGATTTTCTAATTCTAAAAGTTTGACATAGATCCCTTTCTTTGAATTAAAGTACCTTATCAGATAGGGGAATAATTTGAGATTTCCATCATTATAGGCATCACAGTATAATGAAACGAATGACACTGCATCAGGAACATTTTTTTACTTCTTCATCTGCAAATTTTGTGAAAACATTTTCAATGACGGCTTCCGTTTTTGTACGTCCACATGCAAATGAAGGATCATGAATTTTTTTATTATTTTGGAGGTACAATCGATAAAACGAAAGCTGTTACTATGTTGCACATTATGATAAGCGAATGTGCCTTCTGCAGCTGCCAATGATGCTGCTTTGTCTGTCAAATCCCCACGCATGAAACATGTGACAATTTTATTTTTGTAGCAACATATCTAGTAATCCTCTTGTGCCTTTCAGACGTCAAATGCCAAAGAACATGCGATTTTCCACAAGAAGCAATGGAAAAGTCAAATGAACACAAAGTACAAAACATAGGATGAATCGAAATATCTGATTTTCTAAGAAAAGGGTAGTCCTTTTGTACATGTTCGTTAAAAACACACTTTCTTCGAGATATCGTTGCGATCATATACTATAAGAAAATATATCCACAGCGGTGTTGCCAGCAAGTCCTACCAAAAAATTCCCATCCTGCTATCCGAAATTTCCAACAATGGAAAATTTTACCCTCACTTCAGCAATTCCGCCCCCAATTTCTTAAAATTTTACGTTATTATTTTCGTTTGCAGGAAATATCCCTTGGTTTAGCAGCACTGGTGCTTTTCCATTACAGACGTTGACAAGACTCAAAATAAAAATAATAATGTTTATTTAACCCAATTTTGTATACATTTTCGTGAGGTACATACCATCAGCGCTTTGAGAAAAAACATAGAAGAAATCTTTTTACATTTTACGTTTATGATTTGGGTTAGAATTGCAAGAGAATATAAAGCCGAAGCTTGTTACGGGATTCTCTTCCAAAAATTATTTTACGATTCTATTGAAGTTTGTTAATTTCTGAAATATTTGAAATATAAAAACGTTAAATAGTTCTGTATCTGATTTAAAAAGCATTTCCATGAGCCGACGATTAGAATATATTAAAATTAATGTTAATACAATAATTGGACCTCATTTGAGAAAACGTGGATAAGGATAAACAAAAGTAGATAAGGTTCTGTGTTAAGCTGAAATAATACCATAAGTGGGATAAAATTATGAATTCGATTCAGTTAGATCTCTAGAGTGTGTCGAATGAATAAGGTTAAATTTTTTAAGTAATTTTTAGTGTTAAAGAAATACATTTAAGAAAATTAGTAATGGAGACTACGTTAGAACGAACACATATTGTGGATTATAGAACTAATATACTTCGGAAGAGTACTGCAAGTGAAAAAAGTGGATGTGGGGTAGAATTAATCAAATGAGTACCACAGTTTTTCAAAACTTATTATGATGTAAAAAATAATGTCTTTTGAGCATGAGCAACCTTTTTGAAAATTAAATCAAATTCAGGGACATTTGAGGACATCATTTCAAATTTTGTAAGGTTTTGTGTCCCCAAACAATTTTGTTGTTTTTGGGGACAAAGACTGTCCCCAGGCTTCGAGGACTTTTGGTCACCTTATTCTATATATATACTCCTGTTTGTAAAAATTGCAACACCATGAAGGACTCGTCCGAATTGAATGAAATTTAATGTACAAACGACCTGTGTTGATACAAATAAACGATTAAAATTACAAAGCAAAAAAACAATATTACATGTCGAAAATCAGTATTTGGTGAAGCCACCACGCGCTGCAATAAGTGATGCTATACGACGTGGCATGGAATCAAACAGATGTTGAATGTGTGCCTGAGGAAGAGCATTCCAGATTGCTTGTATGCGACCCCAAAGTTCATCTGTAGTAGCTATGGGACGAGGATCACGAGCGAGACGCCGACCAACGAAATCCCACACATGTTCAATCGGCGACATATCCGGCGAATAGGCAGGCCAAGGAAGAAGCTGTATCTGTTGTGATGAAAAGAAGTCTTGAACATTCCTGGCAATATGTGGGCGGGCATTGTCCTGTTGAAATACAGCTCCGGGAATGCCTTGAAGGAAGTGAAAAACTTCGGGCTCCAGAACTTCATTGCTGCACCAGTCGCATCATAACATTCCGTCCATGATTTCGGCACCAGCGTGAAAAAATCGTAAGTTTTCTGGTACATTTGTAAATCATCGTAAATCATTCGAATAGTGTAGACCATTTCTTACGCTCAGGCATCACGCGTTTGTACCTGTTTTGTATTTTAACATTACGATTTAGGGTTTTAAAGTTGTCGAAGTCAATATGGCATAATTCATAATCCAATCAAGCATATAAGATTCGTTTTTAAAATTTAAATAGAAGCAGTTTTCATTTTCAGATTTTCCATATTTAAAAGAATTAGGTAGATCTGCAACATCAACAACAGCAGTCATCTATCTTGATTTATCACTATATTTAATATTTGAAAAGTAAATATTTGAATACAGCAGTTGCATACGTTAAGATAACAATAGTATTGTTGCAGATACTTAGTTGATTTATTTTGAACTCAATATTTTTATTGGTATTGAACTTATTATTTAATACATTTCTTTGAAATCTTTTATAAAACCTTCATACAAGTTTGAAATCTTTTATAAAACCTTCATACAAGTTTGAAATCTTTTATAAAACCTTCATACAAGTTTGAAATCTTTTATAAAACCTTCATACAAGTTTGAAATCTTTATAAAACCTTCATAAAACCTTCATACAAGTTTGAAATCTTTCATAATTGAAAACTTTATTACAGGCACGTGCCAAGGGACGAAGGGAGGGGGTTTCGCCTTCCTCTGCAAAAACAAAGGTGTTCTTCCTTTGGGGCTATCTCAAAAGGTACGTCTATCACACCTAACTGACGACTGTGGACTATGTCCGCAGTCGCATTACCGATGCCTGTACAAGCGTCATACCTGCAACGTTGCCTAATATGCAAGAAGAAAGGATACAAACGTGTATTGCGATCGAAGGTGCCCATATCGAGAACACATAATGACATACAGTAATACGCTGTTCACATTTGCCGAACCAAATACCCACATATTAGCGTTTGACGTGTTCTATTCCCGCAATTCATGTACCATTTTGTACTGCATCAGTGATGCTGGACAACTTTGGAATTAACTTTTTTTTTTCCGTTTCTTGAATAGTTTTCGAGATAGCAGATCTACGTTCTGAATTTTTCCGCTAGGTATGTAATGTCAACTGATGATGTTAGAATGGAAAATATAAATGTAAAAATGGCATGAAAATAAAATTTGTATTTGTACGCTGCACGCAGTCTCACCTTGTAGCGCATAGTCACTTCACTACGTATACAGTACGTACATATACATCATATTCATGCATCTATCTCTCGCAGTGTGACAGTTATCAGCGTGTATAATGACTTTACTAAACCACCCTTAAAGTTGTGTGTGCAATGAAAATATCGCCCCTACCCAAAGCTTCCCCTCTATGCATAGCTGTACGAAGGGAAAGCTGTCACGCAGGGGCATCCTGTAGCACTTAAACTTCCTAAATCACGATTTTTGCCCTATTAAGGTGGTGGAAAAAAATCGTTTCGTACTAATTAGCTGGTGCTTAACAACTTTGTAATTGACCTTTTTACCATATCTTGAATAGTTTTCGAGATAGCAACTCTGAGTTCTCAATTATTCCGCTAGGGGCGCTGCACGCAGTCTCATCTTGTAGTGCATAGTCACTTTACTATACCTATACATCACGTTCATACATATAGCTCTCTCTGTTCGACAGTTATCTGCGTGTATAAAAACTTTACTAACCACCCTGTTTATGTATTACCTGGTGTTTCTTATGGATACACGCTGTACGCGGAATACTTAAAGTTCAATTCCTAATTGTGAATAAAATTAAATTACCGTTGCATCTTTTTATTTATCACTTCAGGTACATAAATTTAAATTTTGGCACCTAATTTTCTTACAAGTCTAAGCCTGGACCTATCTGTCCCGACAAGGGTTAAGTATAGACATTTGCCTTTCTATGATAAAAGTGCCTGCGTACTGAGCAGTATTTGAAAACTTTCAGTAAATTTTCGGTAAGTAAGTATATTGCGGTTGACATTAATTTGCAGCATATTGAAACTAAAGCGAGAGCCCTTACATGCGTCTGGTTCTTATTCTTTTCTAATGGGTTATTCACTTTTGTGAAAATAAACCGTATTCAATTGTTTCGGAACAAAACAAATCTTTTGTTTCTGAACTGAACTATTACTATACATTAAAAATCGTTTATAACGACCAATCGCATATAACGACGGAATTTTTACAAGAAATTTGGTTTGCTATTCTACTCCATACTAAATATATCGGTTATAACGACATCGTATATAACGACGAAACCTGCTATAACGACGGCGATTTTGTAGTCTACGTAGATTCTAAGTAGGGAAATTCGTATCGGATATAACGACGCGACTTGACAGTCATAAATCGGAACCAAGTGGATTAGTTATCAAAATTATAGTGTTATATAGTGTTAGTGTAAATATAGTGTTATTCTAATCCTGTTTATTTACAAATGTCCGAGAAATTTTTATCACTGCTAAACCTAAATATTAAAGATAATAAACCTTAAAAAACACGTGATTTATTAATTGAATATCACGAGGGTCATATTCTTTAGGGGCCTATTTTATTTTTTCAGCACAAGGCCCATAAAACTCTTAAACCGGCACTGTTCGGAAGTCATTAGTGTAATACAATAAATATTATTCATTAGATTTGTTTTCTATATTATATATTTTAGTATTTTCTAGAATTTTTTCAATTTAAAAAAAATAAAAAGTACTATGTATTTAGTGTGGCTATAAATATAATTTAATATAAACGGAAATGAAATTCATTATAATTAAATACATTTTTATTTAATTTTGAAACTAAACAGTTTAATACTTTTTACTATCAAAATAATTTATAAAACTCTAGAGTGTATTATACTATAGGCTACTATGATTTTAAAAAGATATCCTTTATAACGACTATCGGTTATAACGACCGAATTTTCGCGGTCCCTTGAAGGTCGTTATAACCGATTTTCACTATGATAATAATTCTAACTATTTCCGCCGAATTGTTAATTCAATCGATTTTTATTACTGTTTATTTTTATATTTCGAGCTTTAATGTTTAATATAGTATACCCGTGAAAATCTTCGACAATAATTTGCCTTCGTTATTCGAGGATAACTGAATCGTGGTTGGTTTCTTCGTTATTGATTTATTGACGAATAACAAAAGTCTCTACTCTGTATATTCGTCAATTGACCAGTTGCTAATATTCCCGCGTTCTTATATCTGCCAAGATCTCTGATCATCCGAATAAATACGACAAAAATTCCCGCTGTGGGTATTCGACCGAAGTGGGCATTGGTAATTCTGGAATATCTTGTTCGATGATTCGCTGCAATCTTTATATTCAATAATCCATCGACTTTTATCTTGAGGGGCAAATTTCGAACCAATTTAAGGAAACGTGCTTTGAATAAGCAACAATTTTGACATGCTAGAGCCATTGTACCATCGGGATGTTTCGTCAAACCTATCTTTATTTGAAAGGGGACTCAACTTTCACGATAAGATTTTGCCCAAGGAATATTTTTGTCGTGATTGGAAGAGAATAAAGGAAGAAAAGTTCAAGATAGAAAAACGTTTGTCGCAGACTAGGAAGAGCTTCAAGGGTGTAAATAAAGTCTTGAAACTCCCCAAACTCTTCAGACAGAAAACATTGTATGGCTGCCATCACGTTATATTGGCAGTCGAAACATTTCCTAGAATGGCACTTATTATACCGCTTTCTTGGAATACTGATTCTAGAGGAAATACATATAAGCAGTCAAGTATTCTTTTAAAATATCCAAAGTATATTTTTCGGGATATCTGTACTCTTTGCAGTGGTAGCATAATTGGCAATAATTTACACATGGAGTAAGCAAGGTAGTGGGTACTTTTTCTTTTAGTAATCTTATGGAGAATTAATGCTTATTTTGAGACGTCCCACGGTTTAAACTCAGACTAGATCTATGTATGACCCGCCGTCGCTAAAATTGATGGGTTGTAAAGCAAATGGGCATCGTTCCATACTGGACTCGAACCAGCGATAAACTTCGTATCAGCCGAAGTGTCATAACCAACTAGATTACCGAAACACAGGAAATGATGGCTTATTTTCGCATATGTTTTCCAATCTAATATTATTACCCCTTTCCATAAATTTGGAAACATGTTCCATTTTTATCAAACTTTTTATTTTGAATCTCTCTTAAAACTATTAAATAGAGTTGAATCTCGTTAAGACGAACACGCTTAAGACGAATTATTTTTGATACGAACCGTTTTCGGACGTTCCGTCAGATTGTATAACATACTACCCTTTCCGGATAAGACGAATTGCTGTTAATAGGAACAGATTTTTTGTTCCCTTTGGTGTTCGTCTTAACGAGGTTCGACTGTGAACATGAACGTGTTTAAATATTCAAACTTTTATTAACTGTATCCGAAATCAGTCCAATTTTATTTTCGTCTTTCAGAGCTAAATATATACGGGGCTTTATTTCTTATCACAGAGATTGACGATTTGCAAAAGTGGACAGCTTAAGTCTATGATATTCATCAAATGGTCACTCACTAACGATTAACTTTAAAAATGCGGATAACACTCACTCAATTCATCGAGCATGCTTGCAGCGCATTTCAAAAACATCTTTGCTAATTAATCTTCCTGAACTCAGTAGTACACCTAACATATTTGTAATAGTACTATTGGCATTCCAAAGTGAAATGCTAATGATTTTATAAAATTAATATTTAATAGTTATTTAATATTTGTTTTGATTTTAATATATTACAGAATTTTTATTTGGCGGCAGTCTTATTATAAATAAGTGCCAAAAAATTCCAAATGGAAATTAAGGAAAACAGAAAATAATAGTACAGTAGTTTTACGGAAAAACATACTATTTTATACTAAGTTTGGTCTTAAGAAAAGGAGCATACGATTATACATTGGGTTTATTCTTAGAAAAAAAGGAGAGTGTAAATGTAGAAAATAAACATTTCTTTAAACCTGCGTTAACATTTTATAAACTGCACTATTATCTCCATTGGGAGTGGTATCGCCCCTATTCTCCTTCCACAGATTCACTTCTGGCATTTTTGCTTCTTCTACAGCAGTCTCTAGAATGATGACAAAACGGGGGAAAAGAAAATAACCCATTCTCTTAGACGACCTGATGTCACGAAACGAAACCGTCGTTGTAGTAGTCAGTGTCAGTTTTTCCTCAATACCAACAGGCAAGCTAAACTAGGAAGTGGTACTATTTTTTATCCGCTCATATTTAACATTAAAAATTCAGAAATCACAAAGGCAAATCAAACTACTCAAATACATCCTATCGTGAAACATGCAAATGTATTATGTCATAAAATATTTAAATGCATTATATCATGAAACATTCAAATGCACTATATCATAAAACATTCAACTATACTATACATAAGCGTACCAGAAAGTTCGTAAGGAAGGGATTATAGACTCGATTGGGTAGTTACAGAGCTACAACTCACATATTCCTATGTTAAATATACAAAATTTCATTGCAATGGGGGGTTACAACCCCCATCAACATCCCCTGCGTACGCCAATGACACTACATCAGAAAACATTCAGATACACTACATCACAAAACATTCAAATGTACCATATCGAAGAACTTAGATATACTAGTATATCAAAGAACTCAGATGTACTATATCGAAGTACTCACGTATACTACATCTTTTCTTTTTGGTTTTACGGCTCAAAGACTACAGTGGTCATGCTGCGCCGGGACCTACTGTTTTCCGAGGAATCCGAACCTCTTAAGGCCTAGGGAACCAAACCCCGGACTACAGTGAGCAGTGCGATCTTTATGAGATCTCTGAGTAAGCGTTCTTTTTGCACTGCTGGGAGTCGAACCCGGATTAGCCGCGCAATAGGAGAACGCGTTACCACACTGCGCCACCGCAGGGCGTATACTACATCGAAGTACTCATGTATACTACATCGAAGTACTCAGATGTACTATATTGAAATACTCAGATGCACTATATCGAAATACCCGATGTAATGATACTATGAAATAGAAACAAGACAATTGACTAGTATCTGTATTTTATTTAGAGTACATTCCTTTTAAATCGATGCAACAATTGGCGCGATCGAGTAACGACTAGACGAACTCTGCATATCTTTGTATGGTATGTCCCGAAGAGTTGATGTCGCAGTCTTTTGGATATCTTCAACGTCGCCGAAAGGTCACCCTGTCAACGATAACTTAAGTTTTAGCAAAAGAAAATAATCGCAGGGAGGGACAGATCATCTGAGTAAGAGGTGATTAAGCACGCACACTTGTTTTCAGGCCAAAAATTCTTATACAACTACTGCCCGGTTAACTGGTGCATTGTCTTGAAGCAGGGACTAACCGCCTAGTGTTGAGTACTCAGGCCGCATGCAACAAATACTCTTCCACAGGCGTTCCAAAACACTCAAATAAAAATTTCCAGTGACGGTCTACCCTTTAGGGACAAATTCGTGATGAATAATTCCCTTACTGTTGTAAAAGCGCACCAACGTTATCGTCATTTTTGAGTTTTGCAGAAGAACTTCTTACCCTTTGGTAAAGATAATAATAATAATAAATTTATTGAAAACCCGATAGTTCGTTGACACTTACATCGAGAGTAATCGCATAAGAAATACAGATATAAAATTACACATGTAACATAAAAAAAAAACTAGATTGAAAAACACCACGGACGAGGGCAGTCTCAACATGCGTAGCCCCAACAATCAGAACGGAAAGTAAAGCAAAAATTCAGAGAGGTCGTAGTTATTTAAAGCTGCACAGAAAGACCGATATGTTTTATATAAGACGAGAACTTCTGAGAGGGAGTTCCACAGAATGATAACTTCCATTCCGCACTTCGGTATTTAGTTGCTGAATCACAGCGAAAACAAATTTCGTCCTTCCCAACAATAGAGATCAGGAAATATTTATTCCCATGAGCAGTTGTAAGGATGTCCCTTGCATACTGCATATGGTCATGTTTTTGATCTTCAGACAACGAATGCGACACAAACCGAAATGCAACTTTTTCCTTGCCGAAGTCTTCCAGTAAGATTTGACGAAACGTTTCCCGGCTTCCACCAAACTCGTCTGCCAACATTCTCACAGTCATTTATGCAACAAAATAATGACATTTAAATTTTTATCCCACAGAAAGTACATCACTTCCGCCAGCAAATAGCACTGTTTTTGTATTATGCCCTCAACACTGAAACGTCGAAAGTCAAAGTGAACAACATGTATGCTGTTCATGACCTGCACACAACGATTATCAAACATAAAGAACAATAACGTTGACAACGAACTGCGAACTAAAGCATTAATAGTACATAACTAAACTGCTTACTCTAAACTTGTTACAAATAATTTTCCAAAGCCCGATGACATCGTACCAACATACGATCAGAAGAACAATCATCAACAGAAGAACAATAAACAGCAGTTAAACAACGCATATGCACTTCCATTAAACTGGCACGCTTACAGCAGTGCGCCAAATTTAAAACAGAAATAAAATGTTCATATATAAAACCATTATTAATTTTTTTACTGGATTAAAAAATATTAAAATCTCCAGGTTTTTCAATGCATTTTCCTTAAAATATTATACATATAACAATTGTCCATTGAGCTATCACTTTTATATATCACTGACTGACAAAAATTCTTCCACCCATATTTTCAAAATTATTTACTGTTTATCTTATAATTTCTTCGCTTTAGAGGTAAGGGGGAGTGAAAAACTTCACAAAAATGAACTCGCCTCCTTTTAATTACTATATTATGGCTTATTTTCCGTTGAAGGAAAATTCAGAATATGCCGACATTCACTTGAGCACAAGAACTGCATGTGCATAATATAGTCCCGGAACAAAATAAAATGAATTCCCAAGAGGCTTGGTGAAATTACTAAGATTCTCAAGAACGAATTCAGAGACTATCAAAAAGGAATTCAGGGACACTCAAGAGCGAATTCAGAGACTATCAAAAAGGAATTCAGGGACACTCAAGAGCGAATTCAGAGACTATCAAAAAGGAATTCAGAGACTATCAAAAATGAATTCAGGGGCACTCAAGAACGAATTCAGAGATTCTCAGGAACGAATTCAGAGATTCTTACAAAAGAATTTAGAGATTCTCAAGAACAGATTCAAGGAATTCAGCAATTTTCAAGAACGAAGGAAAATACGATCGCATCGTCCATCTCTAGAATGGAAATTCGCATTACGAAAAAATGCAAATTAGCAGATGTATTCTTGTTATCTTGCATAAATGATCATGAAGGTCATCTGTACGCCGTTTGATATTTTGATAAAGAACTCAATTAGCAAATGGGTAGGAACAATCCTTCGAATATACTTTGCAGGGATATTTTACGATCCAGATGTTTCCCATCTATGGTGGACGACGGAAATTATTTTACAGCTTTATGGCTCCACGTAACTTAGAGGAGTGATTATATCGTCAAATTGATATTTATCCAGTCCATTCAATTATATTTTATGCATCTTTAATCATGGAATTAAATCGATGTTTTGGATGTAAAGGAAAAGCATGCAACGATAAATGCCTTCCAAGAGTAAATACAAGCTAAAAATAAGTAAATAATCATAATAGAATAAAAACATAATAACAATAAAAACATAATAACAATAAAAACATAATAACAATAAAAACATAATAACAATAAAAACATAATATTTTGAATTCAAAAGCATAACACTCTGAATATAAAAATATATTACTTTGAATATAAAAATATAAAACTCTGGATATAAAAACGTGTTACTCTGAATATAAAACGTGTTACTCTGAATATAAAAACATAATGCTCTGAATATAAAACATAACACTTTGAAGATGTGCATGTATATTTCAAAACTCTAACCTACATCATTTGAGCATTACCAAATGATTTTGAATTTAAACATTACCAAAGGATTCTTATCCTGGTAAGAAATGCTAATTTCTTATTAGGTTAAGGCTCTTTATTCTTCATTCAGTCGCAATCAAAGTATCTAGGTATATACATGAGGTTCTAGCTATCTTCACTAATTTCAGTTTTCATATGTTTAAAAAAATATAGCGCCTGTTTCTTTCTCCATTGCCCAGTCTTACGTTTACCATTCTATAAATTTTATTCTAAATTAATAACGTTTTAGACCTGTGTGTGACAATTCGTATTCAATTAGTGATGCAGCTTATGTGATTATCTCATACGCATCCCATTAAATGTTAATAGCTAATTTTACTACGTAGTTGCAGTCGTGTCCCAGAAATAGGACGTTAGCTGTTAATGGGTTGAACGTATTAGCAAGATACAGTAAAATCTCGTTAATCCGAACCACAATAATCCTAAAATCCGATTAATTCCAACATTTTTTTTTTCAGTCAGCTGGATGTTTTTTTAACGGCAACTAACCGAAAAGGCGTAAACAAACAGCACTGTGTGTGTTGCCAATTAATTGAAATTTTCCATTGAGAAAAGGGAAATTTTTCGTCGTCTGTTGTCTGTTATGCTTGCACACCAAAATACACAAACATTAAACAGTTATAGCTTACAGTAAATTCTATAGTGAAGATTTCGATTAATTCCATTTTTTTAATCCGAACAGGTCTCGGTCCCAATTAGTTCGAATTAACGAGGTTCTAGTGTATTATCCCAGTTCCGAACATCTAACTATGTCTATTACTTTAATATGAAAACTCTCGTATGAAGAACTTTACGTTCATATAATTATTCATTTTTAAATGATCTTTATCTTATACACTGAGTGACCAAATTATTATCACCACCAGACGATTTTTCGTAAAACAACTGCTTCGCAGATAACGATGACATAAATGCCTTTATTCAGGGACTAATGAAGTGAATAACGAAATAATAGTTAAAGAACTAATAGTATACGAAATAATAGTTAAAGAACTAATAGTATACGAAATAGTAGTTAAAGAACGTCAGATTACCAATTTTAAAGTGCAATGATTCTAGAAGTTTCCAGCTGTGATACACACATCAACAACGTATCACAGATCTTGGTAAAAAACACAATGGGCACAGTTTTTGAACTATATGTTTTAATACAGCTTTAAAACTTTTTTTGAAGGCTTTTAGCCCTCTTCAAAGTATCTTACATAATAAAGGAACAACTGAGCGTAGAATAATAATAATAAGCTTTTTTAAATTATTTCACGCTATCTAAAATCAGGTAAAATTGACTTTAACCATATAAGTTTATTGAAATTATTAAGTGTTTTAAAATATGGTAGAGAAAAAGTATAAGAAAGGATAACCGGTAAGAAAACGACACAACAACACTTAAAGAAAAAGGAACCAACCCAAAACAAATAAATAATAACCCAATTTTGAGAAAATTAATGCAACAGAATACGAAGGAAACTTTTCCATGCCGGATGTTAGTTGGTGGTAATGGACATATCGTTGACCAAGTGATCCTTGTTCTGATGTCTTGATTTCATATAGTTACAGTCAATTTTACGTGACTTCAGGTATCGTGGAATAATTTGAAAATGCAGTTTATTATTATTCTATGCTCAATTGTTCCTTTATTATGTAAGCTTCTTTGAAGAGGACTAAAAGCCTTCGAAAAAATGTTTTAAAACTGTATTAAAATATATACTTCATAAAACTGTGCACATTGTATTTTTTACCAATATTTGTGATATGTTCATCACAATGATTTGCTTTACTTCCAATTAGCAACATAGTTGCACTGGTGAATTATTGGAAGATGGCAATTTTTAAAATGTATACAGAGTGAACTAGCAAACAAGAAGATGAATTTAAGCACCAAGCGTGATGGTAAAAGGTTACTTAATGCTCAAGCGGAACGTTAAGTGGTGAACTTCTTCAGTCCAACCGATTGGTATGTTCAGTTAGAGTCACTCTGAATCAGAGGAATTCAGATGACCTCACAACGAATCGTAGGCTGCATTTCACATCTTATTGTTACAGAAGCAGACGACCTGTCCATACGCCACAGGTATCCGCTGCAAACAAAATATGCCTCCAGTTTGCTCAGGATTACAGAAATTGGGCAGTAGATGATTAGAAACGGGACATATGGTCTGACGAATCATGTTTCCAATTACATCATGAGGAAAATAAGGTGGAGTTATGGAGACAACAGCAAGAAAGCATGAATTTTAGCATCATCAGAACTCAAGCTAGCGTAGGTAAAATTATGGTTTAGTATATGTTTTCATGAGAGAATATAAGCCCTCTGTCTCGTGTAAAGCAACATCTAGCCGGCTGAGGTTATTTAAATATTTTTGTCGATCAAGCCCACACACAGATGTTGATATTTTCAGGAAGAATAATGCTCATGTCATACGACTCACGTTATGTAATTTGGGAAGCCTGCCGAAGACCTTCTGCCTTTCAATCCCACGTCTCAACACCATAGAGCATCTGTGAAGTAAGGTAGAAAAGAGGATAAGAAAAATGGATACCTTACCATGAAATTTTAAGAAAATGGAAGATGTAGTTCATTGTATTTGGGATAATGATCCCTACAAAACATACGAGAGCTAGGAAAACCATACCTAAAAGAATTCAAAAAGTATTAATTGACAAAGGTGGCTGAACAAAGTACTAACCCAGTAATCATAATACCAAATTGGTCACCTAGTATGTATCTCTCATTAAAAATATCAAATTCTTCAAATAGCTAGGTTATGTAATAGGATAATTTCCAGTTTCTTAAGCAAAAGAAGCCGCAAATCAACCACTTCCAACAGAAGAGAGTATAAAAACTCCAATCTCCGCAACCACAACTTTCGAGCTGTTATTGGGGGCGGGGGGTAAACATGAATAGTTAAATTTTTAATTATTTGATATTATTGAGAATAAACGAGTTGTGAGTTCTAATATAATAATAGCTGTCCCTCCATAATTACTTTAACAGTAATCATGAAAGGAAAACTATTCCGCAGACCCAGGATTTCGGGAAAGCGAAGCCGATATGTCCCCCTATTAAATCAATGAACATGAGTCCATCCTTTTGGCATATGCTCACTGATCTGTAAATGCCTTAATGAAACTTAATTAGCCTTAACTAAACACATATCATATGCATGCATACTGATAAGCAACGGAAAATTACTCAACAAGGGAAACAAAGGATTAAATAATTTTTACACATTTAATAAAACAATTTTTAGGTTTTACAAAAATACCATTTCTTCTACATAGGGCCATTACCTAAAATGGTTAGTTCCAGGGTGGGACACAATTTCCCAACCAGATATTTACAAAACTAACAAGACTCAGACATTAATCCGTAATTCACACACTAGAATTCTTTTCATTCGACAATAAACAAGGAATGACAAAAAGACCCGAGCTATTAATTCCATCTAAACAGAGATTTTCTACTCTGAATGAAAATGATTAACTACCCAATTTCGGGTCTCACTACGAACAGTTGTTCATCTGAGCCAATTAATTAAAATAAAATAAATTTCCTACCAAAATTAACTAGGGCACAGGGGAGTAGTTAATTTAAAGTTAAATAAACAGAAAAGAAAGAATGGATATGTATTACCCGGTAAGGTGGCCGATGAATCAAGGTGGGGCCCAAGGCCCCTGGACTTTTTCCCAGAAAGAACTACATGGTTAAGTTGAGGGAAAAAAAAACCAAACATATGTTAGTTGGTCCAGAACTAGAATAAGAGTGTCTCGACGTTTGGTGTCAAGGCTATCTAGTAAGAAAACTTTTCAGTCGCCAAATAGAGCCCGGGCCCCCCAAGCCGATGCGATGGACCCACTGCCTCATGTGATAGCACAACTTACAGATTTGACACCAGAGTCGCTGCAGGCCATACAGTAGCGCCAGGTCGCCAAGGTTTTAGCGGTTATTCTAGAACTTTCGGCGGCTAGTTACAAGATTCCTTGGGATAGATCACCGGCAACATCTTAGGACGGCTTGGAGTATACTTGGACAATTGAGACTGCCTCTCGCCACAGTGTCATTTCCAGACACCTGGCGCCGAAGTATATTTTTGGATCGGTTTCAATAGTCAGGCAGTACGTCGGTATTTCTGTTGTAGACAAAAACCACACAGATGCTGGAGGTATGCATTCTAGGATGGTCTTCTTCTAGGAGCTTCGTTATTGTGAACTTGGCTGGCGAGACCTGATGATGAATGGTGATTTCGCCTTGACCACCCAAAAGTAGAATAAATGAAAGGAGGAAAAGGGTGTATAAACTCGAACCATAGACGAAAGGATAGATAAATAAAATACTAGAATAATTGATTAGATTAAAAAAAGTAAAATAAAGATTATTAGATAAATAAAAGTAAAGAATTTAATTAAGGTAAATAGTAGTGGACATTAGTCACTAACTAAAAATAAGATAAAGGGTCAACCCAAAATATAAACGATGACCGAAAATAATTTTCTGTTGGTGACTACATTTCACAATACTTCACAAATACATTCATATTCATGTAATTTATATGCATATTATTTGCGAGGCTGAAA
>QLNU02015360.1:247790854-247809221 GCA_006491805.2 Dysdera silvatica
GTACCGAAACACACGAATATCATAAGCGAGAGTTTTTCACAATTAAAGAGGCAAAAAAATGCAACATTAAATAGCACTTAAAAGTTGTATCGAGTGAATGAGAAGTGTGTAAAAGCGTAAATAATTGAAATGAATGTAAAAAGATTTTCTGCGGGAAATCAGAAAGCTCTTCAAAGCATTTCTCTGAATGCCCAAACAACAAACAGGTGTCTTTTATATTTTTGAAAACCGCGCTTAAAAAAACTCTTCGAAGTCACTAAAACTGCATTACGGCGCTTATTTTTAACTAGCTTATTCGCGTATAAGAGAATCTGGTATAAAAAGTGAGGTTAATTGCTCCCGAGGGAAACAAAAATTAGTTACAACGTTATTATTTTAATTTTAGAGGCGCTTGTTCGGCCAGAAAAGAAGGATGGCGCTTTTATTTCCGTCTTCGATTTAAATTCCAATTAGCAATTAATACCGCTTAATTTAATGACACGTTTTCTCGACATCTGCAATTACACGCGAAGCAACAAATTTATTTTTCCCTGCGGTGTTTCTGTATTAATGAGATTTTAATGCTTCGAATTTTCGCCCTGGGTTTCAACTCCGGAACCATTTGAATTTTTTTCGTGAACAGCAGATGTTCTCCATTGATTAGTAGCACTGAGATGTTTAGAATAATTTGTTTCGCTACTCGTCGTTATTTCTGAAGCGTTAAGATATTTCGTCGAGTTTGCGGACTTGTTTCATTTAAAATTCTTGAAGAACGAAACGTAGCCTGGTGAATTAAACAGAGGTGAGTGGCTCAACAGAACCTTAGGTCAAACTACAATACAAAAAGCATTCTACAAGAAGAAACTTAGAAACAATATCTTGTTAAGAGGATGAAGTTTATATATACAATTTGATAGTTAATATAAATCTAGTATAAGTTCCTTTTTTAAGTGTTAGAGGTTTCAAGCAACACAGGCTTATGTTGTAATATACAGAAGTGAGCAGAAGAGATTCATCGTTAGTTCAGGAAGCAAAAAAGGATGTGAAATATTGTAAAAGTCAAAATTCGTAAATACCAATGGACTTGTCATGTTGAAAGAAGAAATGGTTAAAGATGCGAACTTAAAACACCGGACGAGATGTTAAGAAACTAACGAAAATCAAGAAAACGGCTTTATAAAAACATAGGGGAAATAGGAAGTAATCTGTAATAAAGAGAAAAAAATGTAAATGTGGTAGTGGAATTTTGAATTCGCCTGCGTTCGTATTTCTTTTCTATTTCATATATCCTGGGGTCTGTATTTCGGCGCGACTGTCGCTGCGCGCTATAGACGCACCAGTCCCGCCTCTCTCATCAATAATTGCAGTAATATCCAAATTTTTCAGGTAAAACAGTCCACCGCACTTTTTGAAAACGCATATGGGCTCCAATGCTGGCATATAACCATTATTGTAAACTCGTACATCATTGGCTCCTTTATCTATTTGTATTTTTAAAAGAAATGGTTTACCCACATCGGTGTGAGTTAATTCGAAAGGAATTATTTATTTAACCCCCTTTTTGCTACGCAAACTCTACGTGTTTCATCACCATACCGCTTCCAGCTATATGTTAACAAACATAGAAAAGCACACGCTGTAACCCATATACTCTGTTTTCGTTTCTGTTAATATAGAAAAAAAAGCTAAAATTTTTTCTTGATGAGGGCGTTTCTGTGAAACAGTCTTTCCTTGCCAAGGCTACCAATTTTCATAGACCTCACACCATTCCCAAACACATTAATTTCCAAACTTTTGCTCGCATATCACAACTTTTACAAAAATGTGCACTTCCAAAGGGTCGTTTCCCGTTTTAAGATAAATTATAGAAACCTACAACCAACAACCAAACTTACCAAAAATTTCGGTTTTCATACAGAAAATTTCACAAAATATATTTAAATGCAATCTCTAAATAGAATTTTAGAAGTGCATTGGCTCGAACGATTATTTTAAATTTCAACAATAAACAAGTAGATCGTATGAACATTCTTAAACACTCGCAGGGTAAAATTTTGCGATTGTAAGAAATTTTTGAAGACCTTACTGAATTAATAAATCCATAAATTTAATTTTGATTATTAATTAAATGTTATGCTCGAATATTCTGTAATTGATTAAAAACTTGAACAAAAGTTACCCTAAATTCTTATATGTTAATTATAAAGGAATATGTTTTAAATTTTGGTTTCTTGATTAAATTTAGAAATTGTTTCCATCTGAAACAGCGGTTAATATCTATAGAGATATTTTGTATAACGAAAGATATGAATTCTTATTTATAAACATCATAGGAGCGTCTACAATAGGGTTACGAATTTTACATATGAAGCTCGTTTTTCAAATAGTATTTGACTTTGCAGGGTTTTCACTTGTTTAAAGTAGATTGATTAAACTTCCTAGTCTAGAGGTCAGTTTATTTACATGGACTATATCTCAAAATTATGTTTATTAAAATTAAAAATAAAGTAAAGGGGAAGGAGTTAATTTAGGTCCCTGCTAGTGGAGGACAGTATGACACCTCGAAGCTTGGCAATGTCGTTCAGAGGTAACAAGGTAACCAAATGCAGATCATGACGTCATAAACTATCTTTAGAACTGTTAACAAAATGTAGACAAGTCACAAGAAAATCGTTTTTTAAATGTGTTTCGAAAGCTTTATCAAAATTAACTTTATGTATGAAGACCAAATATCGTATTTGTGTTGGTATCCTCGCAGATAAAGATTTGACTTATCTGGTCACAAGATCGTCTCGACAGGATGCATAAGCAAATGTACTTTTCCCAATCAGTTCCCTTTTAGTGTCCAGACAGATTCTTTGTCTAATACTCATATGGAAAATGACTGAAAGTCTGTACAAAAGACTAAACAGCTCTTGAATCAGCCTTCAATTTTTCATCATTTCCTTACCTGTGTATGTGCTGGATATAGATTTAATTTCAATAAAGTCAGATAATTTTTTTTCATGGTGCTACTTTTTTTTTTTTCAGAAGAGTGTATATATGATTATTATTACTCTAAGGTCACGTTAACCCTTCAGTTTCTTTTCTAATTATCTATGCAGTTGTCCCAGAACGTGAAACTTGTAACACACATTAAATATACCATTGAAATGCTGCTGTTCTATAAAATTGACTCACTCAAGTCTACAAAATGCACTAAAAAATCAAAGTACAGTATCACCTACCACAGGACAAGGAATTTTGAGGTATCACTTCGTCGGAGGTACATGTGTTGATTTTGCTTTGCTCCAATTGCCCTTTTATCCTGGCTGCAGGCCTGGTGCAAAGCCTGTATGCCTATTTTATAACAACGAGTAAAAAGTTCTCGTAATCCGTTATCAGTTTCATTTTGAACAGAAGTCTTTCCAAGTAAATTTATTTCTATGCAGGGTGTTGAAGAAACACCGCCCTAACTGTTTACTTTCGTAATCCTTACGTTATACCGAGCAAATTTTCAAATGGTTACCATAGACGAAAATCCATTTTTAATACAATATTTTAGATAACAAGTTGCCCAATGAAAAAAGAAGGGCCGTTCCAACCTTGAAACGGAAGGCTGAACTTTTCTTTCATTTCTTATCTAAAGTTGACGTCAATCTGCAAATTCAAGAATCTGGTTTAGGTAAAAGCAATTTTGTTATTGGTGTGTGTGACGCAATAAAACTGGCAATATTTTGCTTAAAGCTAACCACCAAACTTTAAAAAAATGTTGAAATGTTTTTCAAAAAAATTTGATAAAAAAAATCTTATAAAAACGTAATTATTATTTGAAATTTGGATAGGAATATTAGATTGTTGTCAATTTTCATTGTTGTACAAAGGAAGCTTAAAAATTCTGAACCAAATTTTTACTTTGGCGTCGTTTAAGGTTCTTTGGGAAATGGATTAGAACATCTTGATAAATGTTATAAGTTATCAAAAGAAAAGTGAAATTAAATTAAATAAGAAACGAGATATTTTTAAAATAAAAATTATCAGTTTGGTTTATTGATTGATTTACAACTATTGACAAAAACGGATTGTTAATGACGTTAATCTAGTTTAGGAGATAAAAATCCTAGGTATATGGGAATATAAATTGTTTTATTTAAGATTTAAAAGTAACATAAGGAGGAGGAATATCTGAAGAAATTTTGTTTTTACTTTTGCTTGAAAAACACGAAAAATTATTTTTTAAAATAGGTAAAAATACTGGGTCTTATTAATTGTAAGTTCTTGTGAATAGGTAGCTTATATTCGGTTTGATTTTGGTTTCAAGGAAGCGACAATTCTGAAATCTATTCTTGGTCTGTATGCATTCCAACAGGGTTTGCTGGTGGTGCTTGAACCGTGAACTGGCAGATTGCCAAATATGAAGTATAGTTCGTTCACGAAAAGTAGTCCGATGGTGCCGTTAGAAAATAAGGGGAGCTGACGTCACAAAGGGCATAGCCGATTCCAGCAGAGGGAAGGGTGTCATTTCAGAACTGTTTTTTAGTGAACGTTTGTCTGCGCCAAAAACCAGTTCAGGAGGGGAGGAGTTGACGTCCTCCTTTCTGCAGTAATCAGCTAGACAAGTAGTCGGCGTTTGTGAGGTCAGGTTCCATTACTTTCTAACGGTACCATCGGACTTCTTTTGGTGAATGGACTGTATTAAATAAGCGTGAACACGTTTGAGTCCTTCTAAAGATTACAATCTTCCATTCTTTTCCAAAACCTTGTGTAAAAAGATATTGGGAAAATGTTATGAAAAACGTCTTCACTAAGATTTCCCCAGTTTATGCACACAGGTATTAAGTTTGCTGAATATCATTTTGCATTGAGCATAGAATAGTATTTAAAAAATTCCATTTATGAAATCTAGAAACATTTGAGCATTTAATTTTCAGCCTACAAATTATAAATTTTTTCACCGTTGAATATAATAGTCATTCCAAAATTCTTCTCACACTCAAAAGAAATATAAGAAAAAATAACTCTGCAGTCCCGAATGATTCATTTATAAATGCTACTACTTGCACTTATAAGACAATTTTAAAGTAAATAAGAAATAAATAGGATATAGGGGGAATTGGGGCAACTTGATGTGCTGGGCCAGATGACGAATTACATTTATTTTAAATATTTATCATTATATGGCAGCCCTGGTACAGCGTAGTCAAAGAAGAAGAACTTCTTTATGTCCTGAGAAATGGCAACCTTCTTACCACTCGTCGTTTTGATGTGAGTGAAGATTATAGTTTTTACATGCTTCAAAGTTTTCTGTTAACCTTCTGGAAAGTTGAAGATAAGCTATAGATTTATGCGATAATTGTAAAATGATTTTAAGTGTAATATTAGCTTAGTTTAGTAGTGTTAAAACTTGAACTTTTTACCATTTGGTCATTAACAAAAGTTATGATGTGAAATACCAAGAGGCATAGTTAGGCAACTTTGGCGAATTATCATCATGCCCCATTATATGAATATTGGGGCATTATCCCAGTTTTCGATACTTAGAGTAAATTATTATTACGTTTTTATTATTAACTTATTTATTATTAGGTAATTATATTTATTATTATAATAATTTATATTCTCATTGTCCTTATTACATTATTTCATGTTAGCCTATTCTAAGGCAGCATCAATGGGATCAGTGGCTATAAACGGATATCAAGCATCAGAAATCGCACCATTCAATAGACACATTTTCAGTGATGCTGATTTTGGCGCAATTACTACAGAAAGGACCGAAGAACACGAGGAAGAATACATTCAAGAAGTGTGTGATCCAATCTATGAGCAGACTGATACGGACGAAGAATGCAAGAAAATGCAAAATGCCTCTAGTACGATTGTTCAACAACCTATGGCATCTCCTTCGCAGTGCTACCCCGATTGCTCATCGAGTAAACTCGAAACAAAAACGCACAGCAAAGTCGACGACAATTTTAAAAGCAACTCCTCAGAAAGATATTTTTACTGTTAAAAAGACAAACAACTAGCTGCCAATAGAAAATAGCAACACAAAGAAAGTTAAATTTCGTAAAACTGTTAAAAGGAAAACTGTAAAAACTATGCACAAAAGCTCATCTGCTGCAAATTCATTTAACCGTTCTGGATAGAATGAGAGCTACACTGATCCTCCGCAGGAAGACTGCATTCAGTGTAAAGTATGCCGAAAATGGTGGCACGATCTCTGCACAAACGATGAGCAAGAGGGCGACTACATTTGCGATCGCTGCTAAAACGCTTAGGGGAATATGGGTTACAAATTGTGTTCGCCAACTTGCCCCATATGCTTCGTCATCATACCCCTGGTATGGGGCAAGACAATGAATTCTTCTTTTTTTATATTATGTAGTTGCAGTTTCCTTATTTTAATGTAAGTTGTCCGTCAGATCTGTCATAAACCTAAGTATATCATAAAAAGAAATATGTTCCCAAAGCAAAAACTGTTCTTTACATTTGCATCTTTTTAAAAAGGTCGTCAACTTCCCCACTTTCCCCTACTGTGTATATTGTACACATAGTTAAAACTTCAACAAGATAAAGCTAAGCTTAACTCAAGCTCACAGTTATACACAAGGGGTAAAATGGGCTACACTGATTAAAATAAGTAGCTATATTTTTAAGTTGGTTGTTTTTATCTTCCAATAAATTATGAACAACGTATCTTAACACCTATCATCCGTCCAGTGAATAAAATGTATAGGTCGTAGCCCATTGAACATGGCACTAATAAATTATACAAACCACGGTAAAGGGAGAAAAATGCTTAGTAAAACTTCTAAATTGTTTTTAATATTTTATTGTTTCGGTTATAAAAACATGCGAACATAGCCTTTCCAATTTTGCTAAAGCGCTAAGTGGGTATACCTGAGAAGCTTTCGATAACGAATAAAACAAGCTTCAGCTATTTACTATCCAGTAACTACACCTTAACGTTTCAATTAAATTTCTAGAGCAGCCTTCGTATAACGATTGGTCAACATATTACAGCAAAACCTCCTTTAACGGTCACCTCTAAACAACGGTAACCTCCGAAGTCCGGCCACATATCAATGGAATGGGACCAGCGAATTCCGAACAACGGACACCAGGTGGGCATCACGAAAAAAAAGTTATTCAAATTTTTCAAATATGTCTTCAACCTAAATTGTCAACCATGTAAAGTAAAATTTACTTGACGGTACGTTCTTTCAAAGTACTTCACTGAAACATATGTTCGGACATTTTGTAACTTTATACCTACATCCCTTACTCTGAATGCGATGTCGTTATTTATGACCGACCATCCCAATATTTTGTCTATGCAAGCAATCACTATCTACTAAAAATTCCTTTTTGACAGTTTCGGTACTTTACGCCTTGTTACCACTGAGTAGTGTCGTATTAACCTAGTTTCGTAATTTGAACTCCAGTTTGTAATCACAATGAGTTTTTCACGAAAATTCTTAAGTCTAAAGGAAACAATCAAAGTAATCTAAAACAGTGAAAAAGTGTAAAGCACACGAAAATTAACAACGCTTTACGGTTGAGAGAGGTCATAGCTAAATGAGATTTTAAACAAAAAGTGATTATCTGCAACAGCCCTTCCGAGGCGGGTAGGGTTGATAGACCTGAAATGAAGAATTTCGCAAAGTGCTGTTAGACTGGGTTTCCAATTGTCGATTTAAAAACTTTCAATCAAAAATCCTGCAATTAAAATATTTTTTATTTTTAAAATTTTTTCTCGCCTGATGAACCCGAAATTATAGACAGAGATGATGATGATGGGGAAGGATTGGATAGCATTCTGAGATTAGCAGGAATGACAAATGTGAAAGCCAGCGAATTTGTTTGCGTGGACGAAGATTTAGAACTTTCTGTTACGCATAATACTATTCAGGAATGGTTAAATATGATGATGGAAAGGGGGGAAAAGCATAGGAGGATCCAGAGAGGCATTTTGGGGTGATATAAAATAGAGTAGAACCTACTAATAACGAGCCTGCATTTAGCGAATTTCTGGATATAGCAAAAAAATGTGGATTTTGTTCAGTGTAATGATTAAGTGCAATACAATTTAATCGCTTGTAACGAACAAGTCGTTTTTGGACCCCGGATTTAACGAGCAATTTAAAAAATAAAATAAGCAATCAAACTTTTTGTAAAAATTCCGTCGTTATATGCGGTTGGTCGTTATAAAAGGCGCTCGTTATAACCGATTTCCACCGCATTTTTGTGAATTTGGTAGAGAAACGTTTTCTAGTTTCCTTCCCAGTGGATCCGCCATTGGGAAAAGTGATGAAGAAATAAAAGCGGAAGAGTGGATAGAACTACCACAAATTTCTAAAATCCAAACGTATTCTGATGTTTTAGCAAATTTTCGGGCGATCTAAAACTTTACTCTGAATAAAAAAGATGACGAGTTATACAAAATAACAACAAATAATATTTCCTTAGGAAAGAATGTTTGCCATAAAAAAGCAAAACAATTACGCATCACTGATTTTTTTAATATAAATTAAAATAGATGAGGATTAATGTATTTGAAATGTTTAATTTTTTTATTGTTAATTTTATTTATTTTGATTTTTTTTATGCTGAAATTCCAAATAACAGCTACCCCCGAATGACGGTCACCTTTGCAGAGTCCCGCGGGTGACCGTTATTCGGAGGTTTTACTATATCTTAAATATCTTATTAAATATTGATATCCGACCATGGTAATGATTTGAAAATTTGCTCTATATGGCGTAAAGATTACGAAAATATGCAGTTAGGGCGGTGTTTTTTTAACACCCTGTTTATATATAAAAATGTGTTAATTTAACTTTTTTAATGTATATCGAAAATGCATAAAATAAAATATTATAAAATTCGTAAACTTATAAATGTATAACTATGTAGACTGTACACACACAGATATTTATTTATTATTAACTATAAAATACAACCACTTATGACAGAAAATTATTTCCATCCAATTCCCTCCTTTTTTTGCCAAAAACACCCCCTTTTCGAAACCCTGAGCACTGTCCTAATTCTGTGCTTGTGTATGAGTAGTAAGTACTTCTCGCTTACGAAGTTTAGCAGAAAAACTTTTTTCTAATGCTCAATAGATGGCAGCATGTTCCGCTTTGTTTGATTATGTAAATTTAACGGTAAATATTTTGCACTTTTAAATTCCAAAACTACATGACGTCATCTGAACAGGATTTGAATATAGCATATTGAAATAATAATTACAGACTAAATCTATGTCAATTCATCAGTCATCATGTATAATTCATTTAATTTAGTGCCAAGGATGGAAACAAATCGCTCGTGATTTTAAACGTTCCATCGCGAATTTTTTTATTTTTAATTAATTGCGAAAATGTTTAAAATATTATGAGCTTGTTAATCTGTTAGCTTTCAGCGTTTAACATATCACTGTCCAGTGTCGGATTTATGCATAGGCCTAGGATCCCACGATTTTGGGAGGCCGCCCTTAGGGACCTTGATTGGTCTTGATAACTTATTATTAAATTTCGAGTTAATTTTACGTGATGACGATACCCACGCGAGCGTGTATCTTTGTGCGCTGTGTATGGTCGACTCTCGCTTATCCCCTTTTCTCGCCTTCCCCAACTTCCTCGGCGGTTGGTGACGCTGTTTGAGCATTCTGTCAGAGATTACAGGCCCGCCTCCAGCCGCCACCCTTCCCAATTCCCCACTACCCAATTCCATTCCATTGAGTTAATTTTAATATTGTTTATTCACAAATGTGCAAGTTCATTATTGATAAAACCATGGACACTGACGGCATACAAATACCGGGATATACCAGTAGAAGGGAAGTTTGTTTTTAAACAGGCTCTAGATAGCGCGTAGTCCCATGGCCCGTCCTCCCACCCCCTCTTCCAAATGTCTTTGCTACCAATACTTATTCATTAGCAAGGTTAGCAAAATTTTGCCTCCCCCGAAACAATTTCGTATGTCTCTGTTGGGTATCAACCTCTTACAGGGATAACAGACAACAACAAAGCAGTGTTTAATTTAAATGTGCTTCTGCTTGATCGACGCGTTCATTTTACCTGTCAAAATCCAATGGCGTCTAGTTACGATTCCAGTTTCATTTCACCGCGATGATGGCAACCCAAATTCACCACGCTGATGGTGCAGACAGATCCTTTAATTTATGTCGTTGATAATGAGCTTACTTTCAATCAAAACGCCCCTGAATCTTGCGAAATTGAAATAGAGACACTACAGTTATAGTTGTAACGTTATTAAAAACATCTCTGTTTAAAAAGTTGAGATAATAACACGTCACGCAGGAAAAAAAGCGCTTACAGTACAATCTAACAAATGGTATAATTATATCAAATAAATAACGAAGTGCATTGTTTTTATTTTGTACTAAATACACTACGCCGAAAAAATATAACCACACTCCTTAGATTAAAAAAAAAAAATTAAATTTTGAACGACGTTACCCGTTATAAAATTTTTGTTTGAAATTGGGGGGACATGGAACCCTAATACCAACATTGGGGGATGTGTCCCCCGTCCTCCTCGCCAACGGCGCCCGTGATGAAATATGTAGCAAAATCCTCAGTACACGAAAAACTAGGGAAAAAAAGAAACGATGAAGAAAAATGAAGAAAATTAACACAGAGAGTAAATTTGAAAAATCAAAAAGAAACCAAGGAAATTGGAAAGAAACATTTCCGAACGCAAGAAAGTTTCATTATATTTATAGAACTACTGTTGACTTTAAAACAATTGAAATTTTTGACCCTGCAATGGTCATGCGTTCGTCCAAAGTGTCAATAACCCGGTTTCGATTTCCTACAGCGACAAAAAAAGCACGCTTACTGACCAACTGTTTTCCGAAGTTCGGAGGATAGTTCTCTGAAGTCTTTGAAGAGGTTCGGATTCCTCGGAAAACTGTAGGTCCTGGCGCAGCATAACCTTTGCTGTCCTTACGCAATAAAATACGAATAAATCAAAAGAAATTTAAAAATTCTGACATTTCTCTAACGTCCTTGTTTTCAATATTAAAATGTTTAATTTTCCTATCAATATTTTATAATTTTTTCGGGCTATTCGTTCACATGCAGAAAACGGAACTTCACTGCCCATATATTTTTTTTTTTTTTTTTCATTTTATGTCGATATATATATGCTGAAATTCTAATTTTTAAAGAACTCCCCAATATATCTGATAAGAATTAAAGCAAGCCAATGACGTAGATTCAGTAAATACATTAAGCATATTGAAGTAATTCAAAGGTTTCAAATTAAAAAGTAAATTTTATATGAATTATGCCTAATAAATAATTTTTAATTGGCGTTATTAATCAGCAACCCTTTAATTACTATCACGATTGCAAAGAGACTACATTTGGCACAAAGTTTTATCTTTAACTAACACTGTGAATATCGTTATAAATATATACTATTAACCCGCGATCATGCGCGCGGGATGTTTCACATCCCACAACTTACAATTTGTGAAAAAAACCGTCCACCCTTGCTTCTGAAACTGGCCAACCTCTTTCCTGTTGCCTTCAAAGTCACAATCTTTTGGGGTAGGGTAACAAAGAGAAAATTCCTCTTATTGTTCCCTGTAAAATTGGACGTTTTTAATGAAATAATGCTATATAAATAGAGCTATATATAGTGCATAAATAATGCCATATAAATAGATTGGGTGTAAAGCACCCCGCGCGCCTGCTCGCGGGTTAATTGGGTGTAGATTATGTACATACATTTAAGCATTAAAGATTGATTTCCTTCCTTATCAGTATTTTCCGGAAATAGTCTTTTCCTATTATGGCCCTGCCGTGGTACAGTGCTAAGGCGTTCGCCTAATGTGCAGTTAACCCGGATTCGATTTCTAACGGTGTAAGAAAGAAAGAAAGAAAAGAGCAGGACAACAGCTTACCGGCTAACTATTCACATAAATACTACTGCATACACACATACATATCCAAACGAATTCCCTCGTAGCAGGTTTTTCACCATTTGATGCTGGACAAAAAAATTAAATTGCGCGGTTTGTATAAAATGCACAATTCTACTATGGAAGTACACAATCTAATCTATCATGGGTTTCTTTTATTGTTATTACTTATTTCTATTGTTATTATTCATGATGTGGCAGCGACGAGAATTTATTTCCATGAAAATGTGTACACTCTTGTATTTGTCCTTTCGGTGAACGTGAAAAGTCATTTCCTACTAATTAGCGAATGCTTAAGAACTTCAATTTTTTTCTGCATCTCCCTTAGTTCCCAAGTTAGATGAAATAACTTCTAAGTTTCGTCACAGAGGGCGCTGCCGTTGAACCCCTCTGATTGGGCATAATCGCTTTACAGTACATATACCTGACTTTTATATCTCTACAGAACTTTGTTCGAAAATTATTTAGGTGAATACGGACTTTACTTTGCACTCTGTGTATAATCTCACAAGCTGCCATCAGAAGTTTGATGTTTCAGTGGAGTTAGTTATGAAAAAACCAACTGGAAAGAACGATTGCCACATATGTATACGTTCTAAGGTACAAGAAACGACCTTCTGGAGTTAAGGTCTAAATGGAAAACCAGTTCATGGCCACTCTCAGAGAGCTTCCTCTAAATTCAGTGGCGGAGAAGTTTCCATGCTTAACACGCTGTCACCCTGAAAATGGAATATCGTTAAACTTGTAATGTTACCCATTCGGTAAAATGGAATTGAAGATAAATATTATTATGATAAAGGAAATAACCCACCTGCACTGCCCCGTTACGATACCGTAGAGCTTTAAGACACTATTCTACTGCCCCGTAGTCCCGGTTCGATTCCCGAGGTGTGTGAGAGAGAAAATTTGTGTTTCAATACTTTAGTAGTTAGAACAGTGTTTCTCAAACGGTAGTCGGCGGCAACCTATCGAGTGGGCTGCACGACCCTTGGGAAACTTCAGAAGAAACAAATAATCAAATAAAACATAACGGTTTAAAGAAATACCTGTCCGCGACTAGCGCCGCACTTCTGCCTAGGCAGACGAGGCAGCTGCCGCCTAGGGCACCAACCTTCGCAGGGGTCTCTGGCACCTGAGGCTCTTTGCCCCTTCATAAAGAAGAAAGTTCATCACGTTGCAATGTAATTTGTAAAACTTGTAATTGAATGGCACCATATAGTGTACATAGGCACTGGAGGTCAAATTACGTCAAATAAACAAAAAATAAACGATTTTTTTTTTAATATTACAAAAACAAAGGGGGCGATCTGGTTAGCTGCGTAGGGGCTAAGGGACTCCTAAGTCCGGGGTTGTACGCGACAAGCAAAAATTTTAATTTACGGACAAAAAAAACCTCGAAAAATTGAATCTTCACGGACGTTTTAAGTAATTTCAGATACCTCTATCGGGTAATAAGTTTTGTTTTTCTTACGGCGCGATGTTATGCGACGCCGAAGCCTACAGTTTTCTGACGAATTCGAACCACTTAATACATTGGAAGCTAATCACTGGACTACAGTCGAACAGGAGTCGAACCCAAGTTAGCAGCACACTAAGCGAAAGCGTTACGACTACACCACCGCATAGTCTTGGGTAATAAATCTAAGTAGTTTAAGATATTTATAGGAATGGACCTAATACTGTTAACCATAGATAGCACAACCTCAGTTTCGAATATATTTTTCAATTTTCGTCCAAGAAAGTTTTTTAGAGTCTCTCCCCATACCTTCCCTGTGATCCGCGGTAAGTAAAAGCACGTTGAAAATGACCAAAGTCTAAATTAATAATATCAAAGCAATTAATTTACATTTTATATTGCATTTCCATATGTCACATGTAATACCGATGGCGGAAAAGGTGACAACAGACATGTGACAGTACAGTACATATAATGTACTACATATAACTAGTATATGATATGCTATATAATGTACTACAGAACACAAATGCTTATATAAATAAAGAAAATAAATTTAACATTTTAGGCGTAGTATAATTTATTTAACAAAAATCAACGTGCATTTTGGACGCACCTTGGTCGCCCCTCGTCAGCAATGCTTATGCTTCGTGCGTGTTTATAACGAGGGACGGAATAGTTCCGCCCGAAACGTACACAGATTTTTGTTAAATAAATTAAACTACGCCTAAAATGTTATATTTACATTCTTCATTTATTCCGCATACTGCTACGTGTAATATTATTTCTAAATTAACACGTTTCACATTTTTAATCTGTATGTATTTACTCACTGATGCTTCAGAACTTCATTGATGAGTGCCTCTAATAACATACATTCATGTTTGTAAAAATTGCAACACCATGAAGGACTCGTCCGAATTGAATGAAATTTAATGTACAAACGACCTGTGTTGATACAAATAAACGATTAAAATTACAAAGCAAAAAAACAATATTACATGTCGAAAATCAGTATTTGGTGAAGCCACCACGCGCTGCAATAAGTGATGCTATACGACGTGGCATGGAATCAAACAGATGTTGAATGTGTGCCTGAGGAAGAGCATTCCAGATTGCTTGTGTGCGACCCCAAAGTTCATCTGTAGTAGCTATGGGACGAGGATCACGAGCGAGACGCCGACCAACGAAATCCCACACATGTTCAATCGGCGACATATCCGGCGAATAGGCAGGCCAAGGAAGAAGCTGTATCTGTTGTGATGAAAAGAAGTCTTGAACATTCCTGGCAATATGTGGGCGGGCATTGTCCTGTTGAAATACAGCTCCGGGAATGCCTTGAAGGAAGGGAACAACTTCGGGCTCCAGAACTTCATTGATGTACCGGTTGCTGTTAAGATTACCCACAATTCGTAGCAGCTGAGATTCTACATGATCGCACACTAGACCATAATGCTGGGGGTTCGTCCACTATGACGTTGGATAACGCACTCCGGAAGGTGGCGTTCACCGGTATAGCGTCTAACACAGATGCGGCCATCACTGTACCCCAAATTAAAACGGGATTCATCAGAAAACACCACTTGTTGCCAATCAGTAGTTTTTCATCCCCAATCTTTTTTTTTTTTTTTTTCATTTCATCAGCAATCGCCAATCTCTATGTCCATGAGCCCATTGTAGCCGCAAGTGTCGATGGTTTTGCGTCAGGAGGATCCTGTATAAAGGAACTCTTGCACGCAGTCCACGGTGCAGTAGACGCCGACGAATTGATGAAGCACACAATGATACACCTGTAGCAGTGCACCAACGTTCTGCCAACTGTCCAGATGAAGCAAAACGGTCCGTCACCGCCATGAGGACCAGTTGTGAATAAAAATCTAAATACGGCCGTCTTTAGTAGGCGGTCCGTGGCTACGGCATACATTTGCTTATAAATACTAATAATAAATAATTTTCTTACATTTCATAGATGATTCCACGTGTCAGTTTAAATTTTACATTATTTTATAATAAATAATTCGATTTATTTTCTACAACGATATGCCAAGAAATGCTCCTACAAGTAAAATTCACCTATATCTCCATATATTCACTGTAATTTACTTTATTTTAATTTAAAAATAATGACCAGACTTATTTATTCTGATATAAATTAATATTTTCATACTTTATTTCGTATAATATCGGATTTACCGGGCCTCATTGGTCATTAAACATATTTAATTTTTTTAAAAGATGGTTGATTGTATTTTGATACTACAAAGACGGCAAGGGTCATTTTGCAGAAAACAAAGTGAGAATTTTTTTTAGTTAAACTTCTATTTTGTTTTAAAAACTGGAGCACTGAGGTTTTCTAGTTATAAACATCAATGTTCAGAAACCGACATTTTACAAATATGCTTCTTTTAATAAAGCAAATGTAGCTAAATGTTCTTAAAATTAAAACAACTGTGATTTTAAGTCATAAAAGATTTTTTAAAACATCGATGTTTAGAAACATGTTTCTCAAACATTGGTGTTTCTCGTCGATTTGACATCGATGTTTTACTATCAATACTCATCACTACAAGGAAGCATTTGAAAGCCTAGGTCATTCTATTTGGACCACTATCGGGAAATTCTAGCCGTGTGACATGGGGTGTCATCATGCTAGAAGATCCCATCCGCCCCAAGGTGTGCATCATCATGTATAGGTGTACGTGATCTACAATAATGAGTTCATAACTTATCGATTAAAGACTGATTTCTACAACTATGAAGGAACATTAACAATGTTCCCCAAACCATAATGCTGCTGCCACTAGCTTGTATTCTTTTAGCAATAGTTGCAGAGTGCTTGTTCCCAAATATTCCTTGCCTGATGATACGTCAACGTCCGCCTGTTCCAGTTTTTCTTTGTTTGCTTTACGGTGCAAAAAAAACAGCAAAAGTTATTCTGCGCCGAGACCTACAGTTTTCCGAGGAATTTGAACAGCTTAAAACCTATGGAACCAACCCCCGAACTACAAGGAGCAGTTTGTCGGTAAGCTTTCGATTTTAGCACCGTTATGAGTTGAAGCGAAGTTAGCAATATCCTAGGGGAACACGTTACTACCGCAGAACCCCACCCGTTCGATGAAGCAGGAAACGTGACTCATCGGGGAAGCAACCCTTTTCCAATCAGCGGTCTAATTTCGGTATTACCGTGCAAACTCAAGCCTTTTCTTTAGATGCAACTTTGTTACCATAGGTGTAGTAACAATCTATCTGCTTTGGAACCTCATACGCAGCAAGGTTGGCTAAAGTTATCGTTTCAGACACATCTTTGGTAACCCCCTGGTCATGCCCGTATCTGGAGAGCGGATCTTGGGGACCTGTCCTCCGAAACATTTTTAATGGGATTTGGATACGGCCTTACATGCCGTGATTGAATCAATATATGCTGTAAAACTTTTGAACCCCTCCAACCGAAATTGAAACTTGGCTACGGCCCTGCCCCTGGTTCACTTCGGTAGTGCACTATTCCACTGTAGCATGTTGATTCGCCCTCACATGCCTTCGTAATCGACGTTCACCTCTCACATGAATGATACGTGGTGCTTTGCAGTTTCCACATCGGTTATTCGCATTGGTGGTACATGTCCGATCACCATAATTTTTCACAACAGCAGCAAGTGAACAGTTCACAAACTGCGCTGTTTCAGAAATACTTCACCCCTGACCACAAAGAAGATAATCAGCCCTTCCTGCAACTTTGACAAATCGCACCTTTCATCCATGACAGCAACGAGTGATGTGTTTGCAGAATACCAAAACTCACCTTATGTGCCCGCCTATCTAGCTCATGACACGTATTTTACTTCTTTGAATACGCGCTACTGACGTCAAGATTAGAAGGTGGTCATAATGTGACTCAACTTCGTATAAATAGCTTCTCCAATTCCAGTTTGTTTAAATCACTATAACATAAATGTGGATCTGGCCAATATTAGCTAGAAAATAATGGCAGACATACAAATTATAATTCCTCTGAATTTTAGGACACATGTACGTTTTAAAACAGAGTAATGAACCAGAATTCTTCTGCTATTCAAAACAAGCTTGGAGAGTACATATTGAAGAATGTTCTCTCTTATACATAAAGAATGGTACATTTCAATACAGTACTCAAAAAACACTCTTATGTCATATATTAAACGTGTTTTTTTACGAAGGCATGAGACATAGGGGAACTAGGGGCAAGAGTACACAAGTTTAAAAAATAAATACCATTCAAGAAAACTTAACGAAACAATTTGTTTTTGTGTATTTAGAAACTTTACTTCTTTGGTTTCTTAAATAAAAATACAAAATTATAAAAAATACTTTTTCTCTGTATAAATAATATAAGAAATGCGTACTCTCACCCCGGCTTTAAGGCAAGAGTGCGCTCTATTTGAACGACTGTAGCAACACGCAAAATTTGTACTTTTTAACTTCCTTGTTGTCCTTCTCTTTTTGTTTATCTTCTGTTTTTTACATGACGATGAAGTCAAAATCTGAAATTTTAAAGATCCTCTCCTCTTTGTGTTTGACGTTGATTCTTTAGGAAATGGTCTAATGGTAATAAGTGAAACGTATCGTGAAATAATGTTATTTGTAGAAGTGCGTGGATTCGAGGTGGATCTTGATCATGGAGTCTAGAGGTTGACGGATCTGCTGGATCGTATAGGCTAGAGATCGATGTAAATACTGGATCCTGAGGGCCAAAGGTCGATGGCACTGATGGATCCTAGAGAGCACTTGTTGACAGCAGGGACTGAAGGCCGTTAATTGATGCACGTGGATCATCGCTGATAGGCCGACTTTGTGAAAGCGAAGCAGATCTAGCCCATCCGCCACGTTTGAGGGCAGAAAATCATAGGGTGTAAATACATTTTCGTTGAAAGACGATATCCCACATGACCTGAATGCTTGTTCCAAAATTCACACATTTGCTGCCCTAACGTATGCTGATCCAAAGATTTGGACCA
>QLNU02015360.1:247824352-247837538 GCA_006491805.2 Dysdera silvatica
TAAGAACAGTTTGGAAGACAGGCATCTTCCGTTGAAGTTAGTATAAGTTGTTATTTCGAATTTGACATATATTCGCAATTAAGAAAACCGTTTGAATAAATTAGTAACTGTTGAGTTTTGTGTTTTAAGCCTGAAGGATATGCTAGGAAGGGTGTAGGGGGGTCACTTACTTTGTGATCGTAAGTTAAATCATAGGTTAATTAACGTTTTCCGTATTCATTTGTATCTGAATTAATTCTACTCTAAATCTTCAACTAGTCACTATTTTGATTGCTATTCTCATTTTCAGTGGCGAATATTTTAAACATTTATTGAGCTATCATTTTTCAAATCAGTCGGTCCGGTAATCTAATCAGTAGGAAGAGTATCTAATCGTTTAGTGATCTAATCGTCCAAACTTGTACGCCTTTAAGTGAATTGTTTGCACCGTCACAGCATGCTTCCTACCTTTTAGCGATAAATACTTTCTCGTATGGCATTTTCACCAATTATCTGTGGTATGTTATCTTTATGCTACAAAAACCAAACCACATTGCGCAGCTCATATGACATAAATATTTCAAATATTTTCACCGTATCTATTATTTTGCAATCATTATTCACATGACACCACAATAGCTGTTAACGCCGCTTTATATCGGAAATAGTTGCAGTAATTATTTGCTTGGATGTGTAATGGTATTTAAAACAAAAAAAAAGGTTAAAACTTTCTATCTTCCCCAGTATATACACTACATACCTAATTGAGAATATTATACGCTTATATTTTTTTGTTTCGTCCAATAAAAATGCTACACTGGCTTCTCTGCGTACATAGGCGTAACTTGAGGGTTAAATATAGCGTAAACTGGGGCAAAAAATTTTGTGGGGAGGAAGTACGATTTTTCTTCTTTTCTAAAAAAATATGGGGGCAGGAGACCCGTGTCCCCGCCAGATTGCGCCTATATCTGAATACACAGTCTTTTATTTTGCATATATAATACATAAGTAAATATTAAGAAGTACATATGTATATATTTGCAAAATGTAGACATGCAAACATATAGGTATATACGTATACATAGGCTATATGTTTGCAAGTCCATTTCCCACTAATGTCCGTGTCCACGAAACCCTGAGCACCATTGACTAACTGATTTTACAATCCAAAGCAAAAAACTTTTGTCGGTTACACCGAATACCGTTTCGTTTTAAAAATTTTCGTCACAACTGCATTCTGTGTATGCAAGCCAATTTCGTTGCCACCTGACATAGTGAAAGTGACAAAGTTTCAAAAGCATGCACCTCACGTGCGAGTCTCGAGCCTTCGACTGGGTCAGGGGGATAGAATCCCCTTTATTACGAGGTCAGCTAGAATGAGGTTAACAATCCTGCTTCACTGTCGAAATCACTTAGATGGGCGGCCAATGGCAAACCATCCACACGCTGTCCAGAACCATGTTCGCCAATAGTGGTCTTCTCTAAAACGTGTAGAACTTGCGTCAGCAAGAGCATAGGATACTTTCTCTTGCTATATCAGTTTGCCAATATCAAGTAAGTTGTTTCCTTATGGGTTTTTTTTTTGCCTTATATCATACGATCTAATTTTGCTCTTAAACGTAAAAGCTCAGATATTGCAGTTTGCGTTTTAGGGGTTCGAAATGGTTCTTTTGCAAAATGACACAACACTGGCGTACGCAGGGAGGGGTTGAGGGGGAGTCATCCCCCATTGCGATGAAATTTTGTATGATATATATTTATATATATATATATATATGAATATGTGGAATTGTAGCTTTATAACCCCCGTTTTAAAGTTGCAACCCCACTTATGAACTTTCCGCTTACGCTTATGATTCATAAAGTGAATAATAAAGTGATAAATTTTTCCATAGACCACCGATGTTAAGGGTTTGACATTTTCGTACATACGTACGACAAGAAATGAATTTTATGTACAATATTATAATTTTGTGTTATTGAATTCTTAATGGCTTTCTTCAATAACGCTGAATCAACCGACTTGTTGCAATCATTATAAAATTGATAACAACTTGGAAACAGATGTTAAAGTTCGTTTTCCTGTGTGTTTTTTAACTATTTACTTTCTTTCATATTTGACATCTATTAATGAAATGCTTAATTTTCAAACTACATGCTTATTTCTAAAAAATTTAATAAAACATGATGAAGTTTAACAAGTCGCGAATAACGTGTGCGCGGGCCGCATGTCTCACTGGGTAATAGGGTTATCATAACCGATTAAAACTATTCATTTGGTGAAAATTTTATAACTTTGGCATTTTTAACTTTACCGGCATATTTCGTATTTCCTTTTGAATTATTATTTCATATTTAAAAAATAGAGTAAGATTTAAATTTTACTAAAAAACCTCAATCTTATTTGGATTTATTGGCTGTACGTCCTTAAATTGCTTCGACGATACCGTTTATGTGAGATAACAGACTTGACGTAAATTCTTGACCACGATATATTTAAGGATATCGGGCTCACTGAAACTTAATATTGCCCATTATATACTAAACAATTTATAGAACTATTAAGCTTCTGGGCACATATTTAAATTAAAGGTTTATAGCCATTAAAAATGAAAACACTAGTATATCAATTTCTGTTGTTGTAAGGAAATAGTTGCACTGTATTATTTTTAATTGCCGTTCCCAAGTATAACTCCGATATAACAGTTAAGGCCATTCAGTAGCTTTAAACAATTTTAGTATGTTATATGTCTCTTTAAAAATATTAATTTATAAGTAATATATGTTCTTTCTGTGATAACAAATATTTCATTTCTGTGATAACAAATATTTCATTTCTGTAATAAAATTTTTTGACATATTTGGTGCTGAAATCATCGTAATAATTTGGCAGTTATGAGAGGTTAATGCATGCTCCTTTCATAAAAAATAATGTATCTTTTGATTTTTTAATTTTATGATTTATCTGAATAAAAAGTTTAAATTTCATGAGAAAAGATGAGCGATGCACTAAGCAATAAAATATTTAAAAAACAAATTACACACAAACGCAGTTTAATTTGAGCAGGAGAAACATTTTACAATTGTTTCGGTGGAAAATCAAGCGTCCACCATCGTCAGAAATTTGTGACAAAGTGTCAATTTCTGACGGATGTGGACGTTTGTTTTCCACCGAAACAATTGTAAAATGTTTCTCCTGCTCAAATTAAACTGCGTTTGTGTGTAATTTGTTTCTTAAATAGTTTAAATTTCTTTTGCTATATCCATTTTAAAGCATTTATGTCTTTTTCACTATTTTATCTTGCAATCCTTACTCATTTTAATAACGGAATGGTATGAAAAATTTAAGCAGAAGTTTCTTCAAATGTTACAATGAAATTAAATATATTATGAGTGCATATCTCTTTTGATAAAAAATATTAATTTCTATTCTTGGTAACTTATTACTCTTCTTGAGTCCTCCTACAACGATCATAGCTGCTGTTATATTCGAGTGTCTTAGGATAGTTCCGTATCTTCACAGACGCAAATTTATAAAGCACTAATATGAGGGACCAAATTAGCTGATAATTCTTCTTTATTTTAACAAAACACTACATTTCTAATTGTTCAATTTTATCTTCCTCCTCTCTCAATTAAATTACACAAAAATGGCCCATTCTAGCAGATAAAACAACCGAAAATTTAATGACAAAATGCCAGAGATAAAATAACCGAATATCCAATAATAAAATCCTGGATAAAGCAACCGAATATTCAGTAACAAAATCTCAGGTAATGAGACCAAATATTTAATAGCAAAAGCCCAGATAAAACTATAGTAATACCCCAAAGTTACGCGATAGATGGTTCCGACGAAAATCGCGTAAATCGGGCTACAACTTTGCATATAAGTGCATATAAATTTCGTTCAATTGGGACAAAGGACTAACAAAAACTCTAGTTTAGGAAAAAAATACGTACAGTATTTCAGAAATTACAGTTCTTTATAGCATTCGTACGTACATATTAATACAAAATACGCAAAAATCAAGATCCGCGTAACTCCAAGTTCGCGTAAGTCGGAGTATTACTGATCCGAACAGTGGCGTACTGGTAACCCCCGCAACCCCCCCGCTTTGCGAGGGGACTGCCAAGTAAAAGGGGTCCCCCCTTTTGTCGTCATTTATTTTCCATAAAATTTATAAGTAAAAAAATAATATTTTTTAGTTAATAAGGATTTTTCTTAATCTTTAGGTAAAATATAAAATAAAATGAACGGTTTCCAACTGTGGCAAACTCATTACATGTATTTACTTTAGCTGTTTTCATTGCCTTTAAAACTGAACTCAACAACCGAAAATTATAAAATCTAGACGCGTTTTGAAACTATAGTACACGCTTTACGCCAGAATCCTGTCTCACGAAACGGTGACTAATAAACATGTATTTAAACAAATCGAACACTACGCAGATTAAATTAAACAACAATATAAATTAACGTTTATTGGCGTAGTGATACCAGCGCCGATGTTATGACGTGATTAAATGGTGGAACGGAACGTTCGACAGAAAATAAATATTTCTGCGTTCGGTGGGTTCAGGTCCCACTGAACGCAGAAATGTTTATTTTCTTTCGAATGTTTTACCATCTAATCACCTATAACATGGGAAGTGATATATATCACTACGCCAATAAACGTTGATTTACATTGTTGTTTGATTTAATCTGCGTAGTGTTCGATTTATATAAAATAAATACATATGCTGCAACGGGCATTTCGATCAATTTAATACCGGTATCTTTGCAATTTGGTTTAAATAGTAGTCTATGTACTACACACCATTCTGCGAAATAACTGGCTTCAGTAAAGTCTTTATATACGTTCGTAAAGAGATTAGATATTGTCGTTCGTAGCTCAGATGGTTGAGTCTCTGCCCGGCAAGTGGAAGGTCGTGGGTTCAGGTCCCACCGAACGCAGAAATATTTATTTTCTTTCGAACGTTTCACCATCTAATCACGCCATAACATCTGCGCTGGTATCACTACGCCAATAAACGTTGATTGATATTGTTGTTTAATTAAAAGACATGTGTTCTGTTTAAAATATTGGAATGCGTCGCCGGTTAATTTCTTATAGAAGACACAACACTATTATATTTTTTTGTTTCATATATGCATATACAAATTAATTTTCGTAAAATGGAGGTCCCTAAAAAATTATTGCGGGGGGGGGTCAAGATTCTCCGTTACGTTACTGCTACCGAATATTTAATAACAAAAATATTTGGGTTTCAAATGGCTTTAAACTTTCGACGAAACGTATGTGTCCTATATTAAGAAGTTACATGTACAGTCGAACTCCATAGTACATCATCAAGTTTAACACCCCAGCCAAACACTTATTTCAAGGCACGATTTCTTTAATACACACAAATTAACACAAAAATAAATATTATAATTCCCCATTTTTAAAGTGTGCGTTCTTTGATTTCTTGTGAAACCAGTAATGAATAATTTGCATACATACAATGAAACTTCGATAAATCAAACCCAAGTTTAATAAAAAATCCTGAGTTACCAAAATGTCGAATCATTGAGACACGTACATAATACATTTTATTCGTAATTTCTTATGACTTCAATTTACCGAAAACTTTGACTCATTTGATTTCAGTTTATCGATGTTACACTATATATTATTGTGAGCTTTTATTAAGAAAATAAAAACAAAGATTGAACAAATAAAATCTGACAACCATTATGGCTCAGAGACTCTTAGATCAGGCTCTTAGAATCTTAGAGAAAAATAAATTAGAATTTATTTAATTGCCGTATGTTACATATATAACTTTTGCAATAAATTCAACAATGTACGGCTAAAAACAAGTCGTGTGAACTACTGACGAAAAACATTGCTTTAAAAGCAAACCTGTGTTGAAATCCCTTTCAAAACGATATCATAAAAAAAAATGAGGAAGTCAAAAAAGTGCAACACACACAGTATACATAGTCTATTATGTTTTGTTTTTACCAAATAATACCATAATTAATATTCGTCCCTACTGGCATTTTTTATAAAGACACGTGATAATGGTAAAATTTATTGTTGAGGCTTTTTTCTGTATTTCATCTGGTTTTAGAAAATCAAAACTTCTGAAACTGCTGTTAATTCTTGCCTTAAAAAACACAGGAATGATGTAAAGACGATATGTCACGAATTCGGAAACGTGGTTGAAAGCTTGACATCGGATATTATTCAATAGAAATAATTCAAATAATCGTGACAAAATTTGTTGTGTAAATCAGAGAAAAGTATTTTCGAAATCTAAAATACAATCTCAAAAGATGTATGTATTAATTGTAGTAGAATATAACACAGTATGTCTTTATAAAGTCCTGTTACATGCTCTTGTCTTTTTGTCTATCGGCGAGATTGGGCCTTAAAGTTGCAACGTACTGTGCGTTATTCGTAAATGTTTCTAAGATAGTTTTGCGTAATATTTATTCGTGCCTACGCAGTGCTGGACGTGTGGGTAGACGCGGGTGAAGCGTTCCCCCACTTATCAAGAAAGCACCCGTGCGTCCCCCCAGTTCTAAAACCGCTGAAATTCGTCCCCCTTCTAAAAATTACTGAAGAGAAACAAAAATAATAGTAACCTTTTTATCAAGAAACACGTCCATAACTTCGGTTGTTGTCATTGAATGGTTTGCACTAGAGTTGAGACAGGCTCTATATTTCATATAGTTTTCGGAATTGGGCCGGCCCATTAGACGGATGCAACTGATGCTGAAAACGAACTTTTCCATTTCGAAATTCTCCAAGGAATACAACTATATGATTCGTTTTCGAGGACTGTAGAAATACGTGTACATGAAAATTGGAAGGAAATTAATAGTGTAGTTTAGCAATTTTTTTTTTTAAATTTAGATCGTACGTCAAGGGCTTAAAATTATATTTGAAGCTTCAGGCTCGGGCTCAAATTCCTACAACGTATTTCGGGCTTGGGCAGACTCAAATTGCAAGTCTTCGGGCCCGAGCGGGCTCGGACTTCAAGAAATGAGCCTGAACTCACCTTTAATTTGCACACAGGCTCCACCAACTCGTCATCAAAATCGATACTGTTGCCAACGAAGATTGTAAAAACAATCGGCAACACGTGAAAATTACGTATTGCCCCTCTTCTATACGAGATCTTGAATCTAAATTCTCGGTGAATGTACCGGAGGCGCCCTCTATTGTTCACAATACATTGAAACGAGTATTCTTCTCTTCCCGTTGTGCGCGAACCGCTTGTTTTTATGATCTTCGTTGGCAACAGCATTGACTGTTTACTTTTACCTTTACCCGTGAAGAATAGTAATGGAGCGTGGTTGAGCGTTCTTGATTTCATTCGTGGTCTATCTCTATCTGGTACAAAAACAAGATGAGTATGATGAGTTGGCTTCAAAAATGCAACAAACAAAAATGGCTGCGAAACACTACAGAACCTGTGCTGGAACTGTGGATAGACGCGGAGTGACGCGTCCTCCCACTTATCGTAAAAGCATCCTTGCAGATTACTGGGTATCCCCCCACTTTTCCCCAATTCAACTACTGTGACTACGTCGTAAGCAGTAAACGTAGTAGCAGCAAAAGTATGTGCAGCATGAAAAAACGAATATGTGAAATAGTGCACAGAAAATAGCGGGTTACGTGCGTCCTTTTGATGTCTAAAATATTGCTAGTCTATGAACTTGACCCCTTTCTTAAGGTTATGGATAGCTTCTCGAGCATATAATTATACAATTCTCGCACAATCCTCCTTTGTTTACGAAGCTTATGGTAGAACGACAACTCCTCCATTTTGAGCTCGTATGGAATTGTAGCAACACTCTGACGTACTCCAATCCAACTCCATAAGGTATTCCACACATGCCCGATTAGATTCAGGTCCGAGAACGTGGAAGCTTATTTCATTTATGAGGTTATTTACTGTGTCGAAGAAGTCATTGACCAAATGAACTTTATACGAATTATCGCTCATAACGCCGCAAAGAAGAGGCTTTCTGCGGATAACAAATAGAACCATTCTTTTTCGGTAAAAGCATTTTCCGAATGTATTGCTGTATAAAAGAATAGAAAGTTGTCTACACAGAGCTGCCATCGTTAGACTTCATCCCAGGTGAAGCGGCCTATCACTACTTTAAGTACACTGCAGAGAAAAGATGGATCCAGACAATTTTTTCGGGGGAGATGCAAAGTTTGAAAATTAATTTTTACATACTCTGTGAAAATTGTTGCTTGTTTGAGTTTAATAATAAATGCAAATTTGCTATTTTCAGACCAGACGCCCCGCCCTTGCTCTATGGAGCAATTAACAACCAGACAACCTTTCACACGCAAAACGTTTTATGGCACTTCCTTTTACGACTATACATGGATAATTATAAGTTACTTCTACTCAAATCTACTATAACGCTATTATATTAAAGCGCTATTTTGCTTTGAATCTAAGGATGAATCTCAGACCAATAACTTCTGTGAAGCTTCAGAACCAATCCAGGATTTTATCATTGTATCTCCAAATACTCACAAAGTGTTTTTTGAAAGACACCATGCTTGGTGCTGTATTCCCTGGTGTTAGGGTAACTCGGCGAGTTCTTTATTCTCTTAAAATCAGAACACAACAAGATTCACAGAATCAACTGAAAACAAACCTCTAACTCAATAGAGCTTCCTATGTGGAAAAAAAGAATAAGAAAAACATGTGCCCATTAGCCTGAAATTTAAAAATGATGTTGCCGGTTCTATGTTAAATGAGCTCATTTGGCCCATGTGCACAAGGAAAATAACACAGAAATAAAAACCATTGAGTGTTTCGTATAAAGCATTAATTCATTATGTGTTATGCTATATAATTACGTTTTATAGTTATGTTATACAGTCATGTTCCGTAGTTATGCTATGTAGTCATGTTTCGTAGTTATGAAAATACAGTCATATTTCGTAACTATGCTTTATAGTCATATTTCCTAATTATGCTTTACAGTCATATTTCATAGTTATGCTATATAGTCATATTTCATAGTTATGCTATATAAGCGTGCTTTATATTTATGCAATATAAGAATGTTTTATAGTTACACTATATAAGCAAGTTTTATAGTTAAACCATACCGTGATTCTATAAAGTTATCAAGTATTTTTTACAAGCGGTTAACGATTTAAAATCAGAAATATAGCCTTTGCAATTACTTCCTTTCGGCCGATCAACCTCATCTGTTTGCTGAAATTGCCATTAGAGTTTAAGGGAATTAATTCATGGAATTTTTAAGGTGTTGGAAATAATAATACGACATTAACAATTTTCCATCCCAAAAACTTCTCTTTATTTTGAAAATCATGAATGCGTTGCTTTTCAGGTAACCAATTCAAACTTCCGCTTAGAATGTCTAGAAAACCAGAAGTGTTCCATGGGAATTAAAATAAGTACACAACGAAGTACCTCACACCTTTCATCGCATTCCTAGTTTGCCTATTCGACTTCATATAGATGTGTAAATAGATTTTCTTTTCCACTGTAACTTTTCTATGCTTATCAAATTGCGCTGTATTTACGTACACGGCATTTCCATGTACGCCATTTCCTAAATTATCTCAAAATTTTGAGTAACCGTGTATCATCGTCACAGTAAAAAGCAACCATATTCTATCCATTTCTGAACACGAAGGTCTTGCTCAGTCCAAGATGATACTTTTGGAGGTATTTGCCATATACGTACATTTGTAGCCAAACTAGTTCGTAAGTTCTTAGCTCTTCTTTTGTATCCCCCTTAGCTATTATCCCAATTTCCTTTCATAAATTGTAAATTTCCAAGCTGCACCAACTTAAAGATGAGATAAATCACTTAGTTACTGAATGGATGCAAGTGGCCCAAGCTTCGACGTTTCATCTCTTCGATCAGATGGTTCAATGCGGCAAAGGGCAATTACTGCCATTCCTGTAGAAGAGCAGTGTTCAGCTCTTGGTGAGTAGGTGGAGGCTATAGACAGAGACAGATAATCCAGCGGCATTTTAAAACTTTTCCATAAAATTGAGATACAAAGACTGCGCTGACACCGGCATAATAGCATTACCTTTGCCCTCAAGACACTCGTCCACCTTCCCTCTCCCAGAGTGGATTTAAAGTTTTGCCGCCTATAGACTAACATATTTTGCCTCCTACAGGCAAATATACTTTGATGCTTAATCTTACTAGCCGTAACTAGAAACATAACTGAGACAGTGGCGTTTTTGTCAAATTTTTAATTTGAAGCCCATATCATGTGCGGTTATTCCAAATTTGTCTTTTTGGAAATATTCGCCAAGTTATCGCCTTTTGAGCCTTTCTGGATGTGTCGCCCACGTTACCTGTTCCTTTGCGAGTGCCTAGTTCCACTTCTGAACATAACTTATAAAAATGTATATAAAAGGCAGGTAAATAGAAAAATGTTATAAAAAGTAAGCAAGGAACATAGTAATCCTTTGATACGTAGAATTTTATAGTATAATAGAATATCATTCACTACATTTTAATAATGTAATCTAAACATGACATATAAAAAAGAACGGAACTATTAATTCTAATCAATAAAAAATATCGCATTTTTTATTATAAAAATATATTAATATATCCTAAAAACTAAGTAAAGTATCATAATACCTAGATAACAGTTACTGCCCTCGAATATATTAGATTACCTAGTTAAAGGGGTGAAACGCCGACCAAACCTTCTATCTAAATTAAGGGAAATCACATCATATGAAGACAGCTTTGGTTTATTTGTATAGATGCAGAATTTTTTTCTAACTTGCTTAGTTTAAAAGTTTTACGCACTTAAAGTGTAAAAAATATATCAAAATATATTTTTTCTTTAATTTTATTATCAAACTCATGAATATTAACTCCATTGACTACCTCCTGGTAAAATTTGAAGTTAATCAAAGCAGAATTTTTTGGATTATGTCGGATTTACTACCTCGAACGCATTTCAACCACTTTGAAACCTCACGAATCTTCAATCAAGCTTTGGATTTTTCCACACTGTGGTTTTTCTCATTCAGTGGAACTTACTGGAAATCAGAGGTTTTCCATAAATTTTTATTAAAATGTGGCAGGCATACTATACAATCATCATTCTAGTGAAGAACTACTGTTATATATGACGCGCCGAAAAGTTCTGGTGCCCTGCTTTCGCTACATTTCAGTATTTAATCAATTTTATTTTATATAAATTTCTCCCTGCACTATGTATTTTTTTTTATATATCATCATCATATTCAACCATTATCTATCCACTGCTGGATGAAGGTCTCTCCAAATGCTTTCCACACAAGTCTATCCTGAGCAATTCGCTTCCACGTCACCCCAACCTGTTTTCTTATTTCATCCACCCATCTAGTTTGAGGACGTTTTCTAGGTCTTCGGTGGTCTCTTGGTATCCAGTTGAGAATATCACTTGCCCATCGTTGATCAGTCAATGTAATAATAAAGTCTTCTTGCACTATGCCCAGCACATCGCCATTTTAGCCTTTTCACTTTAATATTGATGTCCTCTACACCTGTCTGCTCTCTCACCCAAGTGTTTCTTTTTTGATATCTCCTAGTTATCAAGCATGCACCTATGTCTCTAGTGCACCTAGTGTCTCTATGTGCACCTAGTGTCTCTAGCTTCCATATTATTGCAGTTGTTAGTCTCCATGTCTCTAAGCCATAAGAGAGGGCTGGTAATAAACCTGGTTGAAAACCTTTCTTCTTAGACATCAAGGCAATTTTCCCTTCAGGATAAAACTGTTTCTCCCGGATGCATTCCAGTCAAGTTTAATATGTCTATTGAGTTCTTTCATAATGTTGCCGTTAGGGCATCCGAAAGGGGGGCCAGAGTGGCCATTTGATCCGGGCCTCGCTTTATCGGAGGGCCTCAAATTTTGCCTTTTAAAAAAAAGAAATGAGCTATTTCTTTATTAAAAAAAAATATATAGCCTATTTCTTATATAAAAGTAAAATTTAACAAACCCCCTTATATATTTGCGTTCGATATATTGTGGTCTGTATATTTGAGATCCGATTTGCTAAACCGTCCAATGGCGTAGATAATGAGGAGGTCCATAGAGACTTGACTCCCCCCGCCGCCCCACCCCTACACATACAAAATGAGAAAATTACATTGGAAGTAGCTTTGGATTTTTCTTGGGTATAAACGAAAATATGAAATTACTACGTACGCACCTCTTTGTGACTAACACAGGAAACTGAAGGGTAAAGGGTTATGGGATAGAGGGTAGGGGCGGCGACAACGTTACTATTGGCTTAAAGTTTACGCCAGATTGGCGCTGGAGCGGTCGTTTGGATCAATAAAATTAAGCCAAATTACATTGACCTTGGATAAACTAGTTCAGACCAGTGTATGGCAGGCTAAACTAGATCGGCCTAAAATCGGGTTTGGTCGGTAACACATATATACACTATTATTGTATGTATATATATATATACATTATTATATATGTGCATTATTATTTTATATTTAACGATTATTTTTCTCCATTTTAGTTTCTGCGATGACTGCGGTAGTGCATCACATCGAAATGTGCGTCAAAGATGGCAACAAAACTTTGGAGTGTCTCCAAAAATTTGGTTTCTATTTACATGCTAGACGAAGTACACCATTTTGTTACCAATTGGCAGCAAAAGTGGGCAATGCTATATTCCTAATAACGGAAAGGAGGAAATCATCTACGTCATTGAATGATATCGCCAATGCCAAGAACAGGTTAGAGCCTTTCACTGTCTTCTGCTGTGAAAACTCCTCTCTACATGAGGTTGACTCAGTCTTTAATATTGCTTTTCAAGTAAAAAATGTTGAAGGCATTACTAATAAAATAGCTGCAAATGGTGGAGACATAATTCAAAAACCGACCAAAATACGAGATGAATTTGGCCAGGTGGTTTATTCAATTGTGAAGTCCTGCTGTGGGAACGTTGTCCACACTCTTATCAACAAAGATGATTATAGTGGCCTTTTTCTACCTGGATATAAGAACGTCCGTTTATCTGAAGCTGATTGTGAAGTATTGGATGAGTGGGACAAACGCTTAACACATGTGGATCACGTAACTTTAGCTTGTTACACAGGGAGCTCACAAAATGTTATCGCGTGGTACGAAACATGCTTTGGGATGCAACGTTTTGCCATTAGTAGGTAAG
>QLNU02015360.1:247852961-247873323 GCA_006491805.2 Dysdera silvatica
AAAAGAATTTCTGAACTGGATTCCAAGAGACCACCGAAGACCTAGAAAACGTCCTCAAACTAGATGGGTGGATGAAATAAGAAAACAGGTTGGGGTGACGTGGAAACGAATGGCCCAGGATAGACTTGTGTGGAAAGCATTTGGAGAGACCTTCATCCAGCAGTGGATAGATAATGGTTGAATATGATGATGATGATGATGATATATATATATATAGAGAGAGAGAGAGAGAAAGCTTAACAAGTTTGGTACTCACCCGCCTCAATAAGAAAAAGCAGGAGCGTAGTAGAAAAAGGATATTCCTCACTCGCCAAATGCAAATCTCATCGCAGGTGGCGACCGGATTAATAAAACCCTGTGTATACAGGGTGTTCCGAAACCACCCTATCGAAAGTATATAACCGTGATCCTTTTGCTAAATGGACCATAACGAACCTTAACGTGGGGGTTAGTAATTAATATCCAGGGTTTTATGACTATAAACAAATATCAAAGCATAATCGGATGAAAAAAAAAGCATTCCCAAACTGGACGTATTTATCCAATACACAGCATCTGGGCTGTATTATAAAAAAAAAGGATAGCTTATTCGCTGTGCATATGTGGCATGTGGGAGTTAACAATTTCGAGCCAATGAAAATTGTATTTGAAAGTTTGGCCTTTAATTTCCCAACTTCCGCCGTCGCCAATTTTTGGCGGGAATGGCGAATTTTTGGCAAGCTATTTTCGAATCGAAACTTTAGCGCCCATAATCATAATTCAGAATCTATCAAGATATAGGCATACGGAAGAGGGTTTATGTAGGCCATAACCCCCCCCCCAATTGGGTGAATATTAAACATATGTCTACGGCTGCGGTAGCCAACCAGTGGAGAGAATTCTGGAAAAATATGGACAATATTTGAATTTGAATTTTTTATTAATAATAAAACAAAAATAATATTTTAAGAAATTCTCATATTCTGAATGACAATTTTTGCCTTTCATAATACACTAAAATCACGAAAAGTGTTCGAGAAGATCCTAAACGTTTAAGCACTAATTTCTAACTTTCTGTTAAAATAATTAATTGTAAATTTTTGTATCTATAGAATGTACTTGAGATAATTATCGGCAATTAGTGAAAAAAACTCACTTGCCGCAATGCGGTTACCAGCAGAATCTCTGTATTTATCTTTAAAAAAAAAACATTAATGGTCCGCGGGATTTAAAATTATGAATTTAGTGGTCCGTGAGGTCCGAAAGGTTGGCGACCGTTGGTCTACGGTACCCAAGCTATGATGTAGAGGTAAACCCTCATATTCGAACCAACTTCCCTTTAGGAAATTTCTGCGTACGCTACTGGATCAAAGATAAGTTTTCGATACTAACTTTTATTATCAAGCTATTTATTATATATCTTCAGGACAGACTTGTGAATTTTTGGCAGCAAATCATGAGCGAAAATAAAAGAATTTTCGGAGCATAAATGTTTATGATTGGCAGGTGGAGGGCATTGATGGATCTAGTATGAATCCTAGAGGTGGGGAGGGTGGCGATTTGTATGAAAGTGCGCAAATTAATTTTGAACTTCAGGGGGAGGGGGGGCGTCCCAGTAGCGCAGTTGATAAGGGGTCCGTCTACAGATCTTGCTAACGTGTACTGGGAAGAGGGTTTGTTCCTTCTAGTACCGGGGCCACTTGGCCGCACGGGGCCCCCTGTGCAATTCACTTTTCCCTCCCCTATCGTCTACCCTGCCCTTCGTAGCAAAAATTGGAACAGTCCTTAGGCAAACTTCCTTAATCGGTGTTGCGAGGTTTGAAAATTTGATTTTTCAAACTAAACTTCTTATTTTGAACCAAGAGAGTTTCCACGGACCTAGTTGTTCCACCTCCTCCTAGTTTAAACACCTCCTCGTGTTCATAAAGTTCCCTGGGAAAAATTGGAAGTTGCAGCCCTACGTAGGAACCATGAAATCTTTATATATGATATTGCGCCAATTATAAGATCAAGTTGCCAAATTGAGCAATCACAAAAAATTGCCAACACACCTCAAAACAAGTTTTGCACTGTTATTTAGCAACCCCGCGCCGGAGTTCAGATTTAGAGGCGTTGCACTCCTTGATTTGTAAGCTCCATTGGTCATTATAGATCCCGCCTCTGCGAAATAAAAGTATGCATAACTCCGTGGATATTCATTTCCGACCCCCCCCCCCATGTAAAGGACCATTATGGCCTATTTTGCACAAGGATCACGGTTATATACTTTTGACTCGATGTTTTTGGAACACCCTGTATATAAATTATATTATTTAATTACACATCAGTCTCTCGTTGGATTTATAATATCTTTCAAACCAAAGTTTTTACTCATTTCGTTAGCAAATTTATTTTTTTAATACTGAATATTGACACCAAATTATTTTTTTATTCGTTGACTTATTCATTTGCTAGTTTTTGTTCATGTGGTAAGATCACCCTTATGCTCTATACTACTGCCTTTGTTGTTGTTTCCGTTGTTTCTTTAACATAAAGTACTTATATTTAATTGCTTCAATATTTATCTCGTATGTGTAGATTCCATATTTTGGGAGAAATATATACGGTACTCGTATTTGTTTTCTTAATTTTCGTAAAAAAATTAACCTATTTCAAAAGATATCAAATACAGATATTAATTTATTAGCTCTTAACGCATTAATACTCATTATTAATATTAATAAATATTTTTCTCTCAAACCTCAACGTCATGTGTATTTATTAAGTAACCAAATGGATTCATAAACAAGTGGCGCAACAACGTATGGGGCCGAGGTGCACGAGACACCCCGGAATAACAAAGCTAAAAATTAATTTGCAAACAGACACTGGCCATATTTTTTTTTAAAGTAAGATTGAAAATAGTGATAATCCCAATAACATTTCCCTGAACTCTGGTGACATTGATGAGACTGCTCTTGAGAAAAGCAACAGCAGTGGCCCGCGACTGTCTTCAAACAACTTTGTAAGAGGTAAAGGTAGAGCAAAACATAATATCAAACACAGTTGAAGTGGAAATTCTGACTGCAGATATTTTTACTTATGTGAAGAAATCTAACCTCACTGAAGAAGGTAGGATAACAATGCTGAAAATCTTTGGGAACCATATGCAAATTGAAATTTTCCTACGACTATCACTTGTGCTGCATTAAGTCAAGGAACACCTCACCACAGGCGAAATTTCTGCTTACCTTGGATGAGTAAGCATAAGTATATAGCTTACTCAAAGGTAGAAGACAGTGCTTATTGAAAATTTTGTGTTCTCTTTTCACCCCATAAAGTCGATTTAAGATCGACACAAGCCAAGGATCAATTTGTTTCAAATGGATTTAATAATTGAAAGACCTCGGAGAAGTTCAACCAACGTGAATCTTTTATTTATCACACGGATTCGGTTTTCATAGGCGATGATTTTTTAAGGGTCGTGGAAGAGAAAAATGCTTCTGTGGATGAAGTAATAGACAGAGGGCAAGCAAAAGCAAGTTTTGCAGAATAGGGTTATTCTTAAACCTATTATCAAAACGGTAATTTTTTATGGAGGACAAGGGCTGGCCATTGTAAAATTTTACGAACATAATCTAGTACTACTTCTAATAATTTAAGTATCTTGCACTGTAGAATTATTAGTAATTTAATAATGATAAAAGTACACAAAAGGACAACAGGGCCGATATCGAAATCATTCAGGGGGGGAGGGCTACGATTTGTTTCCCATTCCAATTTTTAGCAGTGTCCGGTATTTTTCATCTCATTTTTCATATTTTAATCCCAGCTCAGAGGGGAAGCAAGAGGCCCATATCCCCACTCCTTGAATCCGCGCTTAAAGGATAACCGTAATTGATATGGCCTCTGACCATTTTTTCCATCTGCACTCCCCTTGGGAATATTCTGGGTGCGCTACTGTCAGGAACCTGGATCGTAATGAAATGATTATATTTACTAAAAATAGTACAATGTTTTTGCCCACTTTTCACAATAAGTACTGAAGTTAAGTTTTAATCCAGCTAGTAAGGAAACTTTGAGGATATCACTCTATCCGTATATCGAATTTTCCGTTTTCTTTCAATCCCTCTAATGTAACTAACGTAATAACAATGAGTTATTTTCAGTTAGTATTGCACCGAATTGATTATATATATATATAATGTGCAATATTTGTTTGAACCATGAACCTCACTTTCTTTTCTATAAAAATAACGATTCTATTTGAGTTTTCGTGTTTGGTAAAATTCAACGTCAACATTTCATGATGCATCCTTTAATCGATATCTGATATTGAATTATAAAATTATTTTTCACTTAGAAGGGGTTGCGGGAAAAAAAAGAAAGTTCACACACACTATAGTAAAGGGTTTTCTGTAAACAAATCTCCAGTCGTTTAAGGAAACCATAGCGCGTTTCCTGTATACAGTGCCGAATTTACGTTTGGGCCAAGTAGACCACTAGATCCTCCATAGGGACCTTGTGTTGAATTTAAGCGTTATTCTAATCTTAATTTTGCATCCAACGTTTTTATATACTGTATTTCCATATTTGCATACCCATAAGTGGATTATCATTCATCTTTCAATCTGAAAGACCCTTCCCTATAAAAGTTAAGATTTCGGCACTTGCGCCCGTTCTTATTTATTTAGTCCATTTATTTACTCCATAGTTATTTAGTCCATAGGCTTACAGATAATACACTCGCATGCATGAGTTTTAGAAACATACAGACGTATACGGGCAGAGCAATTAAAAAGTTTTCTATTTTTACTTGACTTTTCTTTCTTAATTACTGATAATTTACACAAAATGGCTCTATCCCTCACAAACTTGAAACTTCATTAAAAATGACATAATTCTACTTTTTTTTTCAATTTTATTCGGAACTCCCGCATTTAGACAGGTTACCATCTTCAAGGGCCCATTTTACCCCTTCAGTCTAGGGCCCATAAAACTTTAATCCGCACTGTCTTTGTAGTTCCGTTGCATAAAGGAAAACCCTGCCCGACTATATCGGGTGCGTGTTTCAAGCTTGATTTTCCATTTTGTTTACTGCATACAATAGAATTTAATTCATTTTACAACGCAAGGACAGTAGAAGTCAAGTAGCGGCGGGACCTTCCGTTTTTGTACGAATCCGAACCTCGTAAGACCTAGGAAGCCAAGCGTTTTTCGTAAATGTGTTCTTCCTTCCTGGCAAACAGCCAAATAGGTAATTATCTTTGAATCAGTGATATCGTGTTCACCTATCGTGCCGTTAATCCGGGTTCGATTCCCTACGATGATAAAAAAAAACGTTTACCATCTAACTGTCCACTTTAGTTGGAAGATGGTTTCCTGATCTATAAAAAGTTCGGATTGCTCAATAAATTGTAGGTCCCGGCGTATCGTGACCATTGTGGTTCTTAAGCCGTCAAACACCAAACAGAAAACAAAAGCGTTGCATCATTTCACCCATTGTCGATCCACCGAAAGAGGAAGGCCTTCTCAGCGTGTTTCCAACTAAGTCGATGTTGGGCCCTATGTTTCCAATTTAATCCAATTCACGGGATAATTTCTTCAATGCATCTCATCATGGACATTTAACGTCGAGGGGAATTCATTCAAGGCGTCTTTTGTGTCCATCTGTTGGCAGTTCTTCTAATTACGTAGCCTACCCATGCCCGTTTTGAAATTTTACTTTCTTAATAATGCCATAAAGTTTGGTTTACACCTGGCCCCAACTAAAGGTTTTTCAATCCCGTAGACTAATACCAAGCCCATCAGTAGCTTCATATTTCTTTGTACCACTCGTTGCTTTTGGATATCTTTTGCAGTCAATGTCCTTTTGTCACTACCATAAGTTAAAGTAGGTACAGTAGAATGTATTGATCAAATACTTTTCTCTGTAAAGAAATTGGTGGATGGTTTTTAAAAACTAATGTCGGTACAATACCTGCTAAAACACAGCTTAATATGCTATTCAACTTCTTTAATTATATCCCCTGTCATTGAAATTTCTCATCCGAGGTTATACATACTGATCAGTTTGGGGTATTTCTAATTCCATAATTAACATTTTCATTTATTACACGAACACTATTAAACACAGCCTTGTTTTCAAGTGGATTTTTCAGCTGCACTAAAATATAAAATTATCTTTTATTACACACTTATGAATCCGCATACCTATATAAAAAAAAAGATAATGAAATTGGTCTTAATCCTTCAATCAAAAGAATTTTGATGGTGAAATTGTGTTTTCTATAGTAATTATGCATGTTGAATGGGTTTTTTTTTATTTAATGGCCTCATTTTTCTTACGTTTCTTGTATTTGTTTTAAAGAGTAATAAATAATGCCTTCTTAAAAATATTTTCGTGAATGAGCAGTATATATATATATATATATAGGCGGGGTGCTGTGATATTCGTAGGAGGCTCAGAAGCTGATTTCAACACGGTGCCCGGCCGGGTTGTTTTGGCCCCCCGGCGCGAAAACAGGAGATATTCGCAGATGCACAGTAAACCATATACCCACAAAGTAAAGCCAAAGTCTCGGAAGAATTCTAAAGATAGCCCTAATTTCTAAAGATGTCTCTAAAGAATTTCTAAAGATGTCTCTAAAGAATTTCTGGAAGATGTTCTCAAAGAATTTTAAAGATGTTCAAAGAATGGTAAAGATCTCTAAAGAATTTGCAAAGATGTCTCTAAAGAATTCTAAAGATGCCCATTTAAGAGATTTCACGGTTAATAATTAAAAACAACTTGACTTCAGTTTGGCGCCCTCATTCAAATGGGGATCCACGCGACCTCCCGGGTCGCCTGTCCCTTAAGCCGCCCCTGGGTGTTAGAATCTCAGTGGTTTAAATCAACATGTATAAAGTTGACGTAACACTACATAAAATACATTAAATGTTATTATCAACGTTAAATAAAGTTCGGGTTTTTATATACACGTCCAGATAAGTACAGCTACGTTCAACTGCACATCGAAAACTACGCTCTGTAACGTTGTTATTAATATGCGATGTACACTGAAGGCCATTAAAATCGCTACATCATCAAGGCGGCACGCAAGAAACGTGAAATTCGGATGAAAGGTACAAACATGCTGGGATATGCCAATGATTAGCATTTCAATGCATGTTCGCAAAACAGATAGGAGTAACGTTACCATAGGCGTACAGAGAAAGTTCATAAAGGGGTTATAGTCTCAATAGGGTGTTACAGAGCTACAACTCACATATTCCTATGTTAAATATACAAAATTTCATTGCAATGGGGGGTTACAACCCCCATCAACCCCCCTGAGTACTCCAGTGAACGCAACCGACAGTTTGTATAAAAAGAAAGATCTTAAAGCGGGTTTCTCCCAAGGAAATCACATTCGCACGTTGGTTGCTTGTGTATAGGTCTTGTTATACCTCGTGTAAGGAGGAGGAACGCCTACCGGCATATGTCAGGTTTTAATCACGGTAAAATCGCAGCCTACCAGGACTTCGATTCCGCGCTGTTGTTACTCACGTTGGTCACAATCTATCGCGAGAATATGGAATCTGTGGGTCCAAGAGGGCCATACAGAACGCCGTGCAGGATCTCAGCGGCCACCGGTCACTAATACCCGAGAGGACAGGCATGCTATCCGCATGGCCTTGTTGGATCGTACAGCCACGTCACTTACCCTTAGTCAGGAACTTGGGTCGTTTTCGGGACAACACGTGTCTGCACGGACAACGCAATGACGTCTGCAACACCACGGATTGTCTGTCAGCAAGAGGACTATTGCTGCGGCTTAACTTAACGCTTCAGCAGAGACGGGGCGACTACCATGGTGCGTTCAACGACGAACATGGACGCAGGAATGGCGTCACGTCATCTTTTCAGACGAATCCCGGTTCCTGGTATGGCATTATGATGACCATATTCGTGTATGGAGGCACCGAGGGGAACGAACCTTGCCAGCTTGCACTCGTCATCGTTATATAGGCCTAGCACCTGGAGTGATGATATGGGGTGCCATTGGTTACATAGCCGGTAATTTGTACAGCCGCTGTTATATTCCTGATGTGTTAAGGCCCGTGGCTGTGCTGTATCTTCGAGGCCTACGCCACGCTACCTTTCAACAAGACAATACACGACCGCATGTTGCCCGTAATGTCCTGACCTTCCTTGATACAGAAAATGTTTCGATTCTGGCAAGCTCGTTCTCCTGATCTCTCACCAATTGAAAACGTGTGGTCAATGGTTGCAGACAGACTGGCACGCTACCACTCGCCAGTCGGTACAATAGATGAACTTAGACATCGAGTTGAAGCCTTATGAACTGCTATACCTGTACCTATCATCCAAACTTTGTTCGACTTTATGCCCAGCCGGATTAAAGCTGTTATTGCTGCCAGGGGTTGTTTCTCTAAGTATTGATTTCTGCATGCTCTAAACCTCAAAATTACTTGTAACTTTTAATCATTTCTTCATTTCATTATATCAAATGGGTGTAATAAATATGATTCTGCTATTTGCTTTCCTTCCTGGTGTAGCAAACTTATTGGTCAGCGATGTATTTCACATAACCCTACTTAGATTTCACGTTGACGGACTTACCCCACTTTAATTCTGAACACTCCATATAAGAACACTCCATATTATGTATCGGAAATAATATTGGTCCGAATGTATGAACAAAAATTACTTAAAAAAAGCTTCCTTTTTAAAGAATTCCCTTTTAAACGATTTACTGAAATTGGTCTTTTATATAAAGTTCAGGATTATAAAAGCTTTCATTTCACAGTCACTAAACTCTACTTAACATTTTTAATCATAATTTAAACTCGCAGTTAGTTTTATTTAATAGCATCCTGGAGTGCAAGTTCTCATTACCTTTAAAGTTTATTATCGAAATCCTTTCTCGTTTGTTTCACAGGGAGGATGATGACGACGAAGGACTCATTTTGGAAGATGGTGTCGGTCTTCGACTCAAGGCAATGGAGTTTTGGAGATGTGCAGAAACTGGCCTTTTCTGCCCATCGCCGTCTAAAAACAGAGACAGACACCCAAGTGGTCTTATGCTGGTCGTAGTTGAATCAATTCCCGGCCAAGGTAAAAGAACAGACCCAAACAATTGCTACAACATTTAAAAATTTGAATAGAATCAAACTTTAAATTATGACGCAGCGGTACATTGTATACGCAAAACAAATTGCTTTTTCTTAGCTAAATAATGAATAACACTATGTGTAAGCGCTGGTTAAAAACTCTTATATTTCAATCTCCCGGTAATCGGACTCGTTGTCTTACGGGTAGCCTTTCTCAACAGGTAAATCCGTTAGAGTATATCACGTGGATGTTCGTTAACTCACGGTTTTCAAGGCAAATATCAGGAGGGGCTACTTTTTCAATGGTTCAGACAACTAGACACGTCCCCCAATGTTGGTGTTAGGGTTCCATATCCCCCTTCAATTTCAAACAAAATGCCTTCTACTGGCATATTGTCCACAATATTTTTATACTGTCGGTGCCAATGCAACTAGAGTCATACTTCGCCAAGGCCAATTTTTAGAAGTATACAAACTAGAGAATCAATTTTCACACTCCAAGACAGTTGAACTAGCAATTGTTCTACAGTTAAATCGGGGTCAAACTGGAACTTTGGCCTTACGTAGGATTGCGTCACTTCTATGCCAACCCAGAACCAAATGTCTGTGCTTATTTTTTTTACTTTCCAAATGTTTTTTAGATCAGAAACCGAATTCCATGAACTTATGGCAGATTCTAGTGAGTAGTTTATATATTGAGAACGTATTATTCTGAAAAGGATTAAATTCTCAGCTTTACTTTGAAGGACAACCTGGTGAGTCTGTGATAGCTTCGCGACTAGAACATCGGAGTAGGAGGAACTGACTTGATTCCTCCCCGCGTGGGTTCTCTTTTTATAAGTATCTAAAAATATAATGTCAATTCGATTCCAGCTTAAAACGAAATAAAACGAATGCCACTAAAGCTTCATATTTTCCTATATTCGTTTTTAGAAATGGACAGTTCTTCAAATTCATTTCGATGAGAAAACACAAGATAGGCATACCATTTTGTGCTGAAAGCATTTGACAGGTATTGTTCAACATCCCACATGCTAATCCTACATGGCATCCATAATAAATAATGCAGTAAGGCCTTACTCGTTTGGCGGGTTAGATTTAAGATCATATTGAAAACGAAACTCGCCGAAAAGTGAAACATATCCTATTGTTTCACTTGAAAATCATATAGAAATCTTATAATACGCTAACGCTATCATATTTTAACTTCGTTTTACGGCGCAAGGATAGCAGGGTACGCTATGTTGGAACATAGGGTTTTTCGAGGAATCCGGACCTTCATTTCGCAGGGAACCCAAACCCAGAACTATGGCGGACAGAAAAACCTATGTTAAGTAAGCGATAGAACTAGTGCCCTGAAAACGAAATGCAAAAATGAAATAAACATGAGATACACATGTCAGCTGTTGAACGCGTCAAGCCGAAAAATGCAGAAAAAAACGGTACACACATCGAACACCGACGTTAGTATAATTGAAAACCTTCGAAACAAAATCCCTGCCTCAAACTTTATTTGTGGTTCTTCCTCCAAGAAAGAGGAGGATACGACTTTATTTTTGTTTGCTTTGTATTTAAAAACAAATGTTCAAAACAATTCAAACAAAGTAAGAATTGTTTTTGACAGTACTTTTCGTACCCAAATATGTAGGATGTAACTATATTATTTTCACAATTAGTTATTTTTTAATAATATTAATGAATGAGGATATTTATAAACGCGATTAAGAATTTATCCCTTCATTATGAAGTTAAGGAAATTAGTCAATATTTTTTATCTAAATTGTGTACTCAAATTTTGCTTACTATATTTCACTGTTTACAATTCTATTTGTTTAGTAAATTGCAACATCGAAAACTTTCTGAGGGAACATGAAAAACCTGGAGTTGAGCACATTGCCTTGAACACCACTTTCATGACTGAAACTGTAGCTGAAATGTCCCACCGTGGAGTTAGCTTTCGGAAACTACCAAAAGCATATTTCAATGAAGTAAGGGTTTTTATAAACAATCCTTTGTTCGTGTATTGGAAGCTAAAAAACCAGGTATACTCTAAGAAAATTCCTGATCTTCAAGTTACCAAGTTATTTTGGACGAGACATCGACACCTATATATAGAAAGAGAGGGCGAAAAGTGTATTTTCTTTTGGAATTTGTTTTTAATCAGAATCTATTGAATATCATTTTCCGCCTCTGTAGTTTTTGACAAATTTGTTGCTTTAATATAGGAAACTATTTTTACATCGCAAGCACTAAAAAGGTGATGTTGTGCCGGGAACCTACCTTTGCCCAAAGAATCAGAACGTCTTAGGGTCTGAAAAACCAATCCTAGGACTACAGTAGTTAGTAAGCTTTTTTCTAGCATCGTTGGGAGTCGAACCCGGGATGACCGCATGCTTGGTGGCCTGCTTGCCACTACAGGGCCCATATAACTTTTGAATAGAAATATGTTTTAACTTCCAATGTACAAACAAATAATACTTCTTTTCTCTTACGTGCAGATAATATCATTTGCAACTGCCGAAGTATTGAAAATACAAAATCATATTCTGACTGAACCTGAACTCAATTTTCTATACCAGATTAATATTTATAAGTATATACGAGAGTAAATTAATAATTATATACCATGCAGTTATAAAATTCATTACAATAACAATGTTGAGTACTTACAATAGCATTATTCTCCCGCATAATCCCTTGCTTTTCAAAGCACTTGATTCATCATTGAACAAACGTTTTTATGCCTTCAAAAAAATCTGACAGGAAGCATGAAACGCATTTACCGCTTCCTTCATTTTTTAGTCCCTTACAAATTGACGGCTTCTTGAAATCCCTTTAAGTGGACCAAACTGGTAATAGTCCGAGAAAGGCAGATCAGAAGTATACAGAGAATGACTCAATATTTCATGCAAAAGCACATAACGCCTTTCGACAGTAGTCATCGGTGTTTATTTTTGAATTGCAAGCTTTAGTTTGCCAAGAAGCATTTCACTATAACGATAACTTTTGATTGTTGAGTTCCTTTTCTGATAATGGAGATTGTAATAATGCCAGCATTCGCCCTGGTAAAGCCCAAAAAACTGTAAGCATCACTTTTCCAACCGATGGTTGAGAAGTTTTTTTGGCGGGTGAATATAGTTATTTCCATTCCATATATTGTAGTTTTTATTCTCTGGCTCATGGTCGTAGATCTGCTTTTCACATATTAATATCCACATATTGTACTAAAAGTCTTGGATGAATTTTGGCCGCTTATACACCTCCAACTACAAGAAACAGATAATTGAACGCTTCCCTTCTTCATGCAAGCGAAGCGGTCATTGTTAACATCAGAGTAAATAAACTGGAACTGGCCTAGCTACTTCAGGCCTGCGCAGCTGTAATGGAAGGGAAGTCGTACATACTGATGTAATTTGACAACTGTCAGTATAGCCATCAGGAAAAAGGACCACTACATTGCGTATACTTATTAACTCACCCTCCTGTATATGCACTCTGTTGCAAAAAAATATAAGCAACCATTAAAAATCGTACTACCCTCGTAAAATTTGGCCTGCAAATGACTATAATGTTGGAGTAAAAAATCGTTTCATTAAGAAATGCTAGCAATAAGAAGATTACATGTTAGTGATTGGTAAAACCTTCTCTAGCAGCTAACAAGCTGATATTCGATGCAGCATAGAGTATAACATGTTTATGTCCCTCTGCAGAAGAATCTGTTACATATTCTGCAATTGCTCAGCTAAGGCAGTGGCATTATGGGAAGACTGCAATTGCCTACCCTGCGCGTTCTATTAGTGATAGGTCTGAGACCTGGATGGCCAGGAATGGGTATTAAATCCTTGGAGATTGTTGCCAAGTCGTGTAGTCGGTCGATTGTTCAGTTTTACGACGCAAGGACAGCAAGGGTCATGCTGCGCCGGGACCTACTGTTTTCCGAGGAATCCGAACCTCTTAAGGCCTAGGGAACCAAACCCCGGACTACGGCGAGAAATTAATTGGTAGGCGTTCTTTTTTTGGCGCAGTTGGCAGTTAAACCAAGGATAGCTACACGCTAAGCGAACGCCTTTCCACTACACGGCCAGTATGTGAGCGAGTGTGGTCTTGTTGGTAAATAGCACCTGAGTGACGTTGCAATACATTCAATACAATCGGCTGAGAAATGTCGTTGACGCACCTGAGAGTCATCATGGTTACTTCGGAGCGCAACTAAAAGTGATCAACTCTTCAAAGAAATTGCTGCCCAGGCTTCATATTAGGTGTGGTGGCCGTGTGCCGCTGGACAACATGTGTAGGATCAGAACGCAGGCCACGCCTCCTCCGCATATATATGCTGCGATCATCAGCACTAACTAGGAAACCACCCGAGGTGTGAGTTTTCGATTTGGTCGAGAGTGATATTGATGGAAACCTCTTACCATGAGGAACAAAAAATCAAATGAAAGTACCTTCCCGCATCCAATCAGTTAGGAGATACAGGCCGATTTGTTTTACGTGTAGAAAGAAACCATCTAGCACTACAACGTTCCACCATAAATAAATATTTATTTAACATTATTTTTGTGTATCGGGTGTTCCATGTATATTTTAGCTTATCAGGTACTCCAAATTTGGCAAAGACACAAAACAATTGATTGGAGAGTATTTTGAAAAGATCAAGGAGTCCATTGGCGATGACAAGACTCTCCCGGTACTGTACCCTTAGTCTGGACAAACACACACAAAATTTAGCAGGCAGAAAATGGGAAATAATGTCGAAACCATGGTTATTACTCCGGGCACGACCAAGGGTGGACACAGGGGGGGAGGTCACAGGGGTCATGACCCCCAAAATATATTTTTTCACTGTAAAAAATTCCAACTTGCATGATAAATGAAGGGTGTTATTCCAAGACCATGGCAAATTCTGTCCGTGACCCTACCCCCAAAATGAAAGTCTGCGCCTGCCATTGGCACGACATAGTACCTCCAGCCATTAGACGTATACTTCCAGGACTATAAGCACCTGGTAAGAAATTGTTGAATACTCGAAGACTCATTGTGCAGATGTGGATATTACCAACAGGGAGGCTATGTTAAAGCTTCATCATCTGGCTTGCAACTATTTATCTCCTCCCACCTTTAACGACGTGAGCCGATATGCTTTCAGAAGACTGTGATTCAAAGTACAAACCCCATCTACTTTTCATGGATATAAAGTCACATAATTTATGGAAATAGTGTGTGGAGTAGGGTAAACAAGGTTAATCTAAAAAAATTACAATCAATAATTGATAGATTATTAAAAAGAATAGGATACAAAACTAGTAAAGGTATAAAACAAATAAAAATGGAAAATAATACACTGCAAAAATTAAGGACAGGACAGTTTTTTTGCATATAACATCGCACCTCAGTATTTCAAATGGGTACAAACATACCATAATATCGCCGAGATATAATATTATGGAAAAGGTGAACAATACTGACCAAGAAAGGAATCCAAAGGACACGAAGGACTTTTATTCAAAAGTGGTCTTTCAGCACAGGAGGACAGAAGACCGAAACGTCCATGTGACAGGCGGCAAGTAAGACAAATACAGTTTTCAATAGGGGATATGATCACCCCTGACTGCAATGCAGGATGTACACAGCCTGTTCATGCTCAGTATGAGGTTGTTGACAAGCTCTTGAGGCATCATAGCCCATTCCTCTTGTAGCGCCAACTGCAGCTGCAGAATCGTTGCTGGCGGATGGTAACGTGCTGCCAGGAATCTCCAGAAAACTTCCCACATGTGTTCTACTGGTTTCATGTCCGAAGACCGCGCGGGCCCCTCCATGCGATGAGTATCTTCACTCTCTAACGGCTCAGCGACAATCTCTACCATTATAATTTTTAAACGTGTTCTTCTTCTACGTCTTACGTCCTTCTGTTAACAATTCAAAAATGTGGTTCCAAAATAATTAAAACATCAATATAAACTACACTGGATAAATTGGTTAATTTTATTTAAATATTCTTCACTTAATTTTGTCAGAACGAAAAGCAACTTTCAGGTAATTAATTCCCATACTTTTTTGCAGGTTTAAAATTTATTTTCGTAATTTTTTTAGGGAAAAGGGTGATGCAAGGTGAGCTATTTTATTATTTTTGCTTATAAATTTCAGCATTAGTAAAGTATTGGAATACTATCAGTCAGTAAAGAAACTCACCCTGCCTCAAAATGTTTAGTCAATATATTGTTTTTATGTAACATATTTATTTTATTCGAGGATATAGATTTAATTTGAAAAATTTTCTCTTGCTAAACTATTTGGATGCAAGCACCGATTAGTATTAAAATTTTTAAAAATGGATTTTTAATGGTATTACATGGTTTGGAACCTTCACCTTTAGGCCAGTAAAAGACAACAGATACTCGACATCGGACAAGATGTGGAATGCTTAAAAAGACTTGGTATCCTATTAGATTGCGAAGTTGACCCTGAAGATGAAGATCCAAAAAAACCGAAGTAATATTTTATATAAATTTGTTTATTTATTATTTATTTTAAAATACAGCCTTGGCCTGGCGGCCTAAGTTGGAGGCAGACACGACCGATTAATTTGATCAGGCAGTAAAATAAAATTAATAACAATAATCAAGAACATACTCAGAATAATATAAATTAAACGCATGACAATCTCTGGGTGAAAAGAATTAATGATGAGGAACAAACTATATCAGAATTGAAAGAGTTCCAGTCTTTAATAGTTTTGGGGAAAAGGTTAATTTTCTAAGTATATCAGATCTGGCATGTATAGGTAAAAGTCGAAGGGGATGGTCAAGACGATTAGAAAAATAAGGGACGGGAGAAAGTATTGGATTATTAAAAGGAGGTGTAAGACCATGGTATATTTTAAAAAAAGTACTAGCCGATGATGTTTGCAGGTAGTGACCAAGGGGTAAGTCTGAGTTTTTATTTAAATGTAGAAATTGATTGGTATAAAAACCAAGAATTGTAGATAAAACGGGTGGCTAAATTTTGGATAGCCCCAATTTTAATAATATTATTAAGTTGATGAGGGTCCCAAATCACATCTCCGTAAGATAAAAGCGGTAAAACATAATTTTAGTTCCAATGTAGGAGGATTTGAGATGTGCAGTGTTTGAGCTGTCTTCGAAGGCAATAGATTTTCGATTTAGCCTTGTTTATCAATGCAATACAACTCCAATTCAAAATATTAGAATAATGAAAAATAAAGCACATAGTGGTTTGAGATTTGCATTTATTTCGGTAGAAATGACTACTTCAGAATTTTAAAGTGTACTACCACATTCTACATATTTTGTAGATGAGCATAACATAAGAAAATTAGTATGATATTATAAAATTTTTTACAATAACTTTTTTCTAAAAATTCAAAAAATTAGAATAATTTTCGCAGCGGTTCAAAAAATTAGAATAACATGCAAAAAAAAATGGCACAATTCATTTAAACGCAAAATATTGTGAATAGTTATTAATGAGTGGCATCTCCCTTGTCCTTAATAACGTTATGTCAGACGATTTGGCATACTATACACCAATTTTTTGCAGTCCTCTTTGCCGATAGTTGCCCAAACGGATTTCATACTTTCCTTTGTTCATTTTTGTGCTCTGGAGCTGAAGCCTGAAAGTCTTTCTTCATTAAATCTCACATATTCTCGATGGAGTTTAAGTCAGGCGAATTGGTCGGCCAAAGGAAGTATTTTGATTTTATTTTTATTAAGCCAAGCAGTGATGGCCTTCGACGTATGGCAAGATGCAGAGCCTTGTTGGAATATAAAGTCATCCTCAAATAGATCTTCCGATGACGGAATCATCAAATGCTCAAGTACCCCCGTGCATACTTCGGAATTTACTCTTCCTGTCAAAATACACAGCATTCCTAAGCTCTCAGCACTCATACACCCCGAAATCATGATAGAGGTACTAAACTTCACCGAGCGTTTTAAGTAATCTGTATTAAAAGCTTCTTGCTTGCAAAGCCAAACACGGATACCCTGATGACAGCAGGAAACGCAAAACATTGATTCATCGCTAAAAAGTACATCATTCCAATCTTGAATGCCCTATTGCAATCTGTCTTTGCATCACCGCACTCTGGTCCTATTTTGCTTGCAAAAGTAGCGGCTGTGTCTTGAGCAGACGTTATGGAAAATAAAGTTGATGGAATCGTCTCATTGTGCTAGATGTTGAGGCACCCAATCCTTGTTCTCGCCGCTTTCTACTTTTGAATCTCAGGCTCCTGAAGCGGTTTGTAATCACAATACATTTCAGCATTCTGTCTTGTCTTAGTATGGTTATTCGCTTACGACCACTATTTGCACGATTATTTTTAAAATTTTGATTTCTAGAATAATCTTTTAAAATTTTCCTCACAGTTTCTTGAAAGCATTTCATTTTTTCGGCAATCATCTTTTGAGTGAGTCCCTCATTGCGCAGAGTCACAATCGCAGTCTTAGTAGCGTTCGATGTATTTTTCGTGCGGCCCATTTTTAACCCCCAACTAACTAAAGCTGACTTTCAAACAAGCCTTTATAAGCGTACTAGCTCTACAGTGGCCCCATTTATGCAAATTTCATCATCAATGCTGACTAATCACATCATTTTACAGATATTCTAATATTTTGAATCGGCGCTGGGAATATTTTAATTCTTTGAAAAATTTCAATAATTTTTCATAAAATCTCTATCAATTCTTTAGACACATGTGAACAATATATAATACGTCAGCTTATTATGAACGCTTGTTAATTTTGTCGTTAGTCCCCGTTGTTTATCTTTACAGATATCATGCATTTTATAAGTCAATGCAATGCCTTTTTTGGTTATTCTGATATTTTGAATTGGAGCTGTAATACGTACCTTCCCTCGAAGATCGGTAGTAGAAGTTAAACCAAGGTATATGTAAGATGCTACTGGGGTAATTGGCATATTGTCAAATTTATACATGAAAACTGAAGGATTACGTTTACGATGAACTCGAAGAAGGGTTGTTTTAGAAGGATTTAGTAGAAGCGAAGATTACAATGTTTATTCCATCTAAATTGGACTTTCATCGCTCTCATTACAGATACTTGATGCAGATCTTCTCACATCCAATTTTCAACCGCAAGACCTTTTTCATAGAGGTCATCGAACGTTGTGGAGCCCGAGGTCTGGGAGCAGGTAATATCGTCGCCCTCGTTCGATCAATCCGAGAAGAAAAGATGTAAGCTAGCTTTCGAAGACGACTTCAAAGCAGTTGTGTCTCAGACAAACACTTCAAACACAACATGGAATGCAAGGACAATTTTCAGATATTTATTTTTGGTGTTGGAGCCATGTTACTTTCTCTTGACCCCGATTAAAGACTGTTTAATCTAAGGACATTTATTCACAGATTGCATGAAATTTTCATTGTCTTGATTTTTTAGTTTACAACCAATTGCAAAAATCAACAACTCGTTGATTCTAATCGCCGCCTACAACGTCTAAATATTTTGATTTTATATCTTGTAACAAAAAAGTAGCTTAAACTGAACTTGCTACAGAAAGCTATTTTCTCTTCTTCCTCCTCTACATTCTGTGGGTAAACTAAAACCCGAATTTGTTTATTAAAATAAATTACATTCCATATGCTTGATTTTTGTTTTCATTTATGTTTCTACGCAGGATTCAATTTATAATTTTATTGCACTTTCTCGAGATCCATTAAAAGAGTCTGGAAAACTCCCTTATATTTGAAATTTTAATATGAAAATAAAAGGCTTAGTTTAAACATGCATTTATTCCATAGTATTTCGATTGCATGTTTATGAAATGATTTGAATACATTAAAATAAAGCGTATACAGAAAATTAAACACGGTATTACCTCCCAATAAAGGACATCCACGGGACCGGACAATCTGTCCCTTAAATAGTAGTAACCGTTCTTCGGAGGGACATGTGTTCCTATTCAAAGGGACTGGTAACCAAGGGTATCGTCCCTTATTCGGAGGTGTCACTTACAGGAGATAACGCTATATTTCTTCAAATTTGGACTTCAATGTGTGAGTGTGTGCATGCAAAATAACATTATTGCCAAAATCTGATGATAGGGGAAGATATGGCGCTGTACAACAGGAAATATATAGAAAAGGCATTGAAGAAAACAAGACGTTATCTAAAATAAAAAATTTAATTACATGTCGAATAAAGTTTCTAATTCAAAACTACGGCAATCATATCGAAGTTCAACTTCAAAGTCAGCAACGTCTTCAGGCATCACGAATAAATATCTTGTGAAGACTTTTTCCGTGGTAGTTTAAGTTCCGGTACTTCAACGAACAGAAACAGAAATTATTAGTTTCATATTAAATATTTATTTCACTGGAAATTCCATAAAAAGCACAAAGAAAAGTAAAATTTTCAATTTTTATTTTTGCCCTTTGCAAAAACAAAGAAACGTGCCAGCCAAAACTGTCTCACGCAATTTCAAACTCAATCATCTTTAATTCATGATATCTCGAGATACCGCTAGCTAATAAAGTTGAGCTTTAATAAGATTGCCGTTGTTTTGCGCCCGAAATGCATTTGATAGGTAATTGAATTTTTTCCCCATGTATTTCCTGTTGCGCAACACCATTTTCTCCTGTCTGAGGACTTCGGATGTTCTTCACGGAATCCTTTATCCCCCAATCCCTTGAATACGCTATGCGTGCAGATTTTAATGTCATTCCGTTTATTAAAGTTAAAGAGAGTAAGTACACTTCGTATATAAATACATTTACGCATTTTTCATGAATTTCCTCCTCTTCATTTTAGCTATATCCCGCAACACTGGGTTTGCTACAAAAAGGATGAAAGTTTGGCTGTCTGCATGTTCAAGAAAGGTTTATGTTGTTACGATTTAAGGACAAAAAAGGTCATATTGAACTAGGATCTACAATTTTCCGAGCAATCCGAACCTTTGTTGCCAAGGAAAACGAACATTGGATTGCGATTGGTAGAAAATGGCTCGTGTCCCATGTTACCATTGGGAATCGAATCCGAATTAATGGCCCAAAAGGTGAATGCGTTACCATTACGATCGGTCATCTAAAACGATGGCCTAACATGATCTTCAACCCGTGATACGTTTAAAGATAAACTTACTAGGAGATTGAAACCAACCTTAAAATAAGCTTACTAGAAGATTGAAACCAGCCTTAAAGATAAACTTACTAGGAGATTGAAACCAGCCATAAAGACTACGGTCGTAACAATACTAACGAAGAGAAATCAAGAATATGCTCTTTTAGACTATTAGACATTAGACT
>QLNU02015360.1:247873423-247884025 GCA_006491805.2 Dysdera silvatica
TATAAAATAAAATGTTTCTATATAAATGAAATGCATATAAATGAGATGCACATAAAATGTTTATATGTTATAAAATAAAATGATGTTTATATGTTATAAAATAAAATGATGTTTATATGTTATAAAATATAATGATGTTTATATGTTATAAAATAAAATATTACATACTAAAAATGCATTTGACAATAGATAAATATATTTTAAAAAAATATTAGGCGTAATAGATGCTAATAGTGAATGACTGCAAAGGCTAATAATGACAAAATAAGACGAATTAACGCAGTTTTCTTTTTTATTTAATGGAATTGTTAAAAGTTTTCAGAAAAAAATCTTTCCATCCTTAAATAAAACAAAACTGCATTATTGGTGTAATTTCATCCCTTCACAGGTTGACAATGAGTACGCAAATTTTATAAAAGTTATATTCACATAAAAACTTACAGCTAACTCCTAAACTTTTTGTACCTTTACAACTCTTCAATTAAATGTTAAAATTCGTGTAAAAATTATAACTGCGAAAAATAGTAGCACAGAATTAAATACGTAAATATGAATTTTATTAAAGTAAGTTTATGAAAAAAATCCGATTGTAAGCAAAGTATTTTTACTAATAAAAATATATAAAAAGAATGCATAAAAAAATTAAAAAAGCGATTGATTTCCTGGAGCATCGAACACAAAGCACAAGGCCGGCAACTTACCAGCTAAGCTACTGATTGGTTTGCGGAGGAGGTCGTATTTTAAGCTCATATATCGGATGCAAAATCTTTAAAAATGCATATCTCCGAAAATAATGCGCATTGGCACGAATATCGAGACACGTATTTCCTTATTTTGGCTGTACTTTCATTAAAAAACCCATCAAAATCGGCGGCGTACTCGCCGCAGCTCCCCCTTGTGAGATTACTCCACGCTCTTAGCTTTACAAAGGCCCTTCGTGAACTTGTCCTAGTTTCATTTTTATAGACCATATCAAAAGTTGGACACATTCTCGTCGTGGCACACTCGAACATCTGTATGACAATATAGAGAAGTACCACACTGTGACTGACGTATTTCCAATAAATTTCCCATATAATATACAGGGTGGCCGTAATCAGGCTTGACAATACTCAGTAATCTGTAACTAGATCTAGCATTCAGGTGCCACCAAATTTGGTTAACAGATTATTGGGATTATACAGATGTGGGAAGGATTCCATGAAAAAAAAACTTGTATAAAATATAGCCAATATTGGGGATAATTGCATTGTTGAAGCCAAAACGATAAGAACTTTGTCATTCCATAACTTTATAAACAAGCAATAACAACGGAGTTGCTAAAAAGTGAAAAATTTTATACAAGACGTAGTACCATCTTACATTGTAGAACCAATACCCTAACTTCTACGATAGCATTTCACAGAAGAAAGCGTAATTGGAGTCTCTCTTTTGCAGTTTTACGGCGATTTTTAGTGTGTTGTGGGATTACCTCAAAGCCAATATTTATCATGGAGAGTGCTTTGAATTTATCATTGTTAAAGGAAATTACATCACAAATAATTTCGGGTCTGCAGCAGGTTATACTTGTGTATTTTCTCCGGTCGGTCGGTCGGTTTTTTTTTTTTTTATTGCGCAAGGACAGCAAGTGTCATTCTGCGAAATTAAGGTGACATCGTATGTTCAGTATAAAGTATTTTCTCCGGACCTCATTGTGTTGGTCATTAGACATTTCTCTGTCTATTATTACCATGCTAATTAAATAAGATAAAAAATAAATATTATTATTATTAATTTGCAAACAGTATTCCTCCACACATGTTACGTTCTACTATTAATAATACTACATGCAGGATGGTTTTTATGCACAAAAATGAAAGCTATATGGAAAATTTCTTTGTCCTCACAAGTGAATTCAATATTTTTAATCATAAAACCATATCGTGAAAGCTCTTACTTTACGGAATGTATATTAATGTCATAAATGGACTTGATATTAAAAGCTTTATATTGTGTTACCGTAAATGTAAAACAAAAATTTTTCTCTACTCTGAATTTAATCATGTTGTTCCGTGCATTTTTAGGTTTTGTTTTTTTGTTTTACGTTGTATAATACAATTATTCTCTATATCGGTGGCTTTTTTAATTAAATTTTTTCACGAAATCATTTTACCTATGTCTTTAATGGTCTCTCTGCTAAATTTGACATAACTTCGATTGTTAGATTGAGCAAAAGGTTAGCTATAACAGAAATCTATTCACAAAAGCAAGTTAGTTACATGAAAATCATGGGAAAAGGGGACATATTACTGAGTAACGCTTCTTCTCTCGCACCAGAAAATCATTCGTTTGTTCAAGCTTTAATGTTTGAATTGAAGAATGGGAAAAACCAAAAAACAATTGATAATATTTTGATTTTAAAGTATGTCTAAAGCTAACTTTGATTAAGCGTAAAATCAGCGGCTTGCCAACGAATGAATTTGGGACCACTTTCCTCTGTCTTTTCAAATTCGGGCAATTATTGCAAGATAACCTTACTCTATAGTAGTAACAAAAATTCCGATGCTGAATCTATTTCTAATGCAAAGGAAAATATATAGACCCTCTACTTTAAAATTAACAAATCTAACACATCTCTTTCGCCAAAATCAGTAATTACTGATTTTTGTGTTAAAATCTTGCTAAATAGCCGCTATTCTAGCGTAGAATACTCGTTTTCTAGATTAGATATAAGAAAAAATACAGCTGTGTAAGAACATCTTTACAACAAGTTTTTATGTAACAAAATATATTCATGTAAAATATAATTTACACCTTAGAACACACTAACTGCTGACTGTAAGAATATTTTTACCTAAGAATCAATTTAATATAAATTAAAAACAAATTAATTTCTATAAAATCTGTAAGTTACTCTTATATGTGCAAATTACATGAAGGAAATCTAAGTGCAAATAATCATAAATTTTTGCCAAGTAAATGAAAGAGGTTTAAGAAAACAAAGCATTTAAATAAATTCAAGATAAACTTTATTTTCAAGCAATAAAATAAAATATAAACACTTTTCTCTTGTAAAAACATTTTAAATAAACTTCTTTGGCTTTGATCTTCTGTGGAATTCTTAGAAATGACAGGTTGTAAAGTAACAAAATACATATACAATTTAACTTTATAATTATTTTGATAGTCAGCACACACAATTATATATATATATATATATATATATATATATATACATTTTGTAATTTCAATTTTAAAGCAAAAATTAACAAATATAACATTTTACCTGCACTGCTAACGTTAAGTTTCTTTTAGTACAATATATGCTTAAAAACAATAACATTTTACGCATTGAATAATAACCTTATGAGATATTCTAGGCCAATAACTAGCGTAATTACAACATTCATAAAAAAATACAAAATATTAACACTTACTACATCTATCACAATGAATACCATCAATTAACACGCACACAAACATGCATACTTACAGAACAAATACTTAGGTATTTAAAAACAAATTTATAAAAAAAAAGTAAATTAGGTCTGTTTCACTACTAAAGTGAAATTTCGTGAAAATTTGAGATTTTACTTGAAAATTTGTATGTAAAATTTTTATTAAAAACCAGCACAGTGGCTTGCAAAAGGTTAATTTGTAAATTTCCATCGTTTGCAATTTAACATGGAGTTTAAAATCGTGTATATGATAGAAACAAATATACACTGTCAACGTATGTTGTGCAAACAAAATATGGAATTTTTAAAGTAAAAAAAAAAAAGTTGTGCGCATTATGCATAGAGCACACTTAAATTTTTAAATCAATTTAAACATTAAAATTTTATGTATATATACTTGGGCTATGTAGGAATGCAAAATTGCAATCCTAAAATTCGCATTTAAAATAATGTCGAATTACCACTGGAAATTCACATATACAGTTCGAATACAGTATTACGTTGCCTGCAAAGTCTTGTGGTCATCCACGTGGCTATTATAAAAAACTGCACATACAAACAGTATATCCTGCACTTTAATTCCAAAGCTAATGCTCTTGAGTTCAGATTTCAAGCTGTTCCAATTAAGGAGTACAAAGCTAGCATGATCACAGTTAAGAAGATTCCGTAAATACCAAGTACCAGGACTTTGAAAACATCAGCCTAAATGGGGAAAAGGACAATATAAAGAAATGATTCATTTAACACGAAACGAATTATAAATTATATTTTAAAATCATAATTCTATTAAGTAGAGTTTTAGCTAATTATTCTTTCACTTAAAGGTTAAATTCTTGTATAAGAGATTGAATCCAAACTGTCTTGAAATGCTGACTTCCTTAAACTAACCTTTTTCTCATCAATCTATAGAATAAGACATCCTACTTTGCATAGAGAAAATTTTAATTTAACCCTTTCACGACTAAGGGAAACATTTTTGCCCATTTTAAAATTGGTGATTGTCATATTTAATTATAACCTTATCTGCATTTTTCATACAGAATATCAAAAAAGAACGTATGCCGAACGCAATTACGTAAATGGGAACGTTCAGAAAAAAAAGAACTGTCAAATCAATTGGCGCCAATGATAAAACATTCGTGGGCTATACTCTTATTATTTCAGTTTATTGTGTCGTGTAATAATATATTACTGTGTTTTCTCACATGTTTTATGTTATTCGATAAGTATAATTTTGTGCAATAATAAAGTATGTTTGAACAAATGAAAATAAATGCCTTATAATGACAATTCCCATAAAATTCCAAAAAAAACTACACATTATGTATTTTTCTTACGATTTTTATTTATTTTACGTCTAAACAAACTGAAATAAACAGTTACAAACTAATATTTACTCTTAGCAACCTCATGGTCCTGTAAGAGCAATTTTCGTATCCTGTGATATATCACAATATTTCTAAACTCATTTCCTGTGATATATCATAGTATTTCAAAACTCGTTTTGAAAAAATTTAACCAACTTTCCAATTTGAACTGGTGATTAAAAAAAATCGTTATTTTTCAGGAAACTGGTAATTCTATCAAGAAAAATGAAGGAAGTTTAAATATAAACACTAAAATTTTATTTGTAGCGTATCATCTCACGAAGATTTGTGAGCGTCTGCATATAATTCTTCACACATTGAATCTTTCATTATATATATATATATATATACACACACATATGAACCTATTTTGTAATATTATATAATTTATATATATGAACCTATTTTGAAGGAAATTTGCATTTATCCAATTTAAAAATTAACGTTTACATTAGGAAATGTTGCAAAATTAACAGCAATTGACATATCACCCCACCTCTTTCATATGTATCCTATACGTATGATTAAGAATTATCACAAATGATCAAATTGAGCAAAACTTGTGTATTATGTCTATGTGTTACTCTAGGTCTATATTCAAGAGTAGAACTTAAGAATAGCACTCCAATATGGGTAGTTGAAAATAACAATATACTTTGTTTCAGGACAAGTGTGTGCATTGGCAAAATCTGTTGTAAAAATATAATTATTAACATGTGGACTAGACAGCTGTGAAGAAAGACTAACGTCTAAAAAATTCCATACTACCTAGGTTTTTACCAACGGAATTAGAATAAACAGTACAATATAACATATATACAGTGGAAAAGGAAAGAAAAATTATAAACTATTTGAATAAGTACGTAAACGTTTTTAAGTACAATGAAGTTCTCTTTATGCATTAGGAAATCTATTATACACCCAAAAGTTCGAGAAACTAATATGTTATAAACCAGGGTTAGTTCTTATAAAATTAAGCCTAAAATTTTGATCTACTCGAGTTCTCTATCCCTGCTTCCATCTAGGTTGTAATAAGGTATTAACATTGTTACTACTTTTAAAATAGTCGTGCGCAGAAATGCCAAAAAAAAATGAATTTTTTTTTAGAGTTTAGGAAAAGTATATTCATTTGATAAATATTAGGTTTGTCAGTATTGGGTAAAAAAAAATGAAAATAAGCATGAAAACAACTCACCGGAAGCGTTTTGTTTATATTATTTTGCATGCTGTTGCCTCGAGCGGAACCCAGTTCTTGCATCTTTATTTCATTGTTTTCTGTAACATAAAAGTATCAATATCGCGAACTAATGACAACTTAACACATAAAAATATGCAAAATTATTGAGCTGAAAAAAGTAAGTTATGACTGAATCATTAGTAGTGTTTATATATAGTCATGCACATTACAGAATATATATAGCAGCTTATTATAGAAAACATTAGCGTAAGCAGGAGAGGTGCTGATGGGGATTGTAACCCCCATTGAGATGAAATTTTGCATATTTAACATATGAATATACGAAATTGTAGCTCTGTAACCCCACATTGAGCCTATAACACCCCCCCACCCCCATTATGAACTTTCTGCATATGCCTATGATAAAAAGCTTCCCAAATTTATACGAAAGCAACATTAAATGGGGATATTATATAACAGAAAATCATCAGTGACTAAAATTGCCATAATGAAATTTATGTGTGTACGAATTCAGCAAATTGGTGATGACCTATATTTATAGTAATTGATTAATGACTTTTTAATCTAGAACTGTTAAAAATGAAATGTCTTATCAATACAATGCTCTTAAAGATTAATGCACAATAGTTAGAAGCTGCCAATATACACTAGTATGCAAAACTTAAGCAACTTTTCTGATTTTGGCCTTGATTCTGCAAAAATCAACTGGAAGACATGAAATTTATACTACAGAGGTACAATATAGTACTGAAAGGATGAGGAAAGTATAGTAGCAAAAAAATGAATAGGGCGCATGCAGCACGGAACGAAGTAGGAAAGGCTTTATTGACAGAATGGAGTTGGTACAAAACACTGTCTGGCCAAGAGGGAGAACAACAAACCAAAGAACCCTAGTAAGAGACATGACCTCCCCTAACTGAAGTGGTTGCGTGGCACCGTTTGTCCATACTCAACAAGAGATTATCTAACAGTTCTTGGGGTAAGAGTTCCCATTCCTCGAGAAGCAGCTGTTTCAGTTGTCTGGTGTTCGCCGGAGGGTAAGATCGTGCCATCAGGCGTCTCCTTAAAGTACCCCTATACATGTTCAATGGGGGTTCAAATCAGGGGAGCACGCTTGCCAATCCATTCGATGGATATCTTCACTTTCCTGGAGCTCCTCAACAATAGGAGTCCTGTGTGGCCGGGCATTGTCATCCATAATAACAAAGCCCGGACCAATGGCACCCCGGAAAAGACGCACGTGGGGAAGCATAACTTCATCACAGTAACGATCTCCGGAAACTGAATCTCTGTCGAAAATGTGCTCTGTCCTTCCGTTCATCATAATACCTCCCCATACCAGCATGCCAGGACCACCCCAACGATGTCTTTCTCTGATGTTAATGGGATTAAAGCGTGTCCTTACCTCTCTCCATATCAATGGGCGCCGAAAATCGTTTGTCAGACTGAAACGACTCATCGGTAAAGAGCACGTGACTCCATTGATGTGATGTCCAGCCTTTGTGTTCTCTACACCACTGTAAACGGTGCCGCCGATGGACTTCTGTCAATGATATGCAGTGTTCAGGACGGAGGGCGAATAGGCCACCTTCATTAAGTCGTCTGGTCACAGTAAATAGTGACACCTGTCGTCTGGTTGCCATAAGAAACTGCTGAGCATGTTGCCCGCTGTCTGCTTTTGATTTCTTTTCGCCTGAAGGGCTATATATCGGTCATCAGTCACTGTTGTTTACCTTGGTCAACCACCACCAACCTTTCTTACAGCTGTACCTGTCCATTGGAAGGCTTTCCAAGCTCGTGAAACAACACTTATCAATTCCAAACTCTTGGGCGACAGGCGTCAAATTACGCCCCTCCTCAAGCTTGCCAATCATTCTACCACATGTAAAGGCGTCCTGATGTTTCTTTGTAGCCATGCTGCACGTACAATCTCACTTTTACTCGCAGAATGTCTGGAAATGCGCCTTCCTTTCTTCTATTCAAGTTGCATTACACTGCGCGCGCTGACTCCACGCATTTTGCATGCCCTGACGTCCCCTCTGACGTCATGATGCTTATATTTGCATATGCATCACCTTTCTACTGAGCTGATTTTTCATTGTACTGATAGCAAAAAGCCCTTTTCAACAATTTCATGGTTGTAAGTTGAAAGATGAATTTGTTGCTTAAGTTTTGCACGCTGAGGTATTTCAGTGTATTATTCCATCTTTTGTAACTAATCCATCGATGGGAAACTTCCTCATGAAATAAGAAACTAATTACATTAACTCTCCCATTAAAGACGACACAGAGGAAAAAATACGTCATTTAACAGAAAAAGTTAATTGGAATGTAAAATACTATAAATACTCTGAATATAAATGATACTATGAATGAAATAATAATATAAAAATATAAAAATAATACTGTGAATATAAAAATAATAATGTGAATATAAAAATACTGTGAATAAAAAGTTACTCTGAATATAAAAATACTATGAATACTACATCGGTATTATAAAATACCATCTTTAAACGAAAGTAGTCAATTAGAATAACTTTACTGAGAGAAGTTACTTTGTCTTTTTCTTTTAATATTGATTATTTAAAAATAAAACTTTGCACATTAGAAAAAACTAAAATAATGGGCGCACTAGCATAACTAGGGAGGAGCTAAAAGCAGCGTTGTCGTCCTTATTAAAAAAGTAAGCCCCCAGAAAAACATAAATCACAAATAAGACTATGTGCCAGGGAATGGAGCGAGGGTTAAAGTCCCCCCTTGACCTCTTGGCTGGCTACACGAATGGATGGGCATATCTTGCAAAATCAAGAGTTGTGTATTTGAAAAAACAATTATAACGGAGTAATACATATTTGAATAAACTGCACATTTTTAACAATGGTGATAACAAATTTAGAGATAATAACCTAGGTGTTGCTTAAAACACGGTAAATGTACTTAAAATTGTTCTTTTACTATATTACATACAATAGTTATCAGCATATTTTGCCTCTCATGAACATAGCTCATCTAAATAAAAACCAAATTACTAGGGATCAATAGCGGATCTGCATTTTGGGAACTCCCTTAAAGAGTAGTGTAGCGTGAGGGGGTGCAAAATTTTAATATTGAACTCGTGGAAAGGAGTACCAACAGGTTTTAGCGGGCACAATACTTAACTTGCCCAAGGCGCTAGCAACCCACGCTAGAACGCTGCCCTGAAGCTTTGACTCTTCAGGGGGGAATCTTTTTTTTATAAGACAATTCTCAAGTTTAAACTTGAACATTGTCTTGTAAAAATGTAAGACTCATCAAGTTCAAGATATAGGGCCCATCTTCAACTTGCTGAGCCCCATGTTTCACTTCATAAAAAAAATCCATTTTCACATCATGATCAGGAAGTCGAACTCACTTTTCTTCTCCTGTGTGAAGGCATGCAGTTGGAAAACTATATGAACACAATAATGGACGACGACAAAAACTCCCATCACCCAATAAAAGCTTTCTTCTAATCCAGAAGCCTCCAAGGAAACGGCAAAGAAAATGGTCACAACTGAAATGAAATGTTTTTTACATAAATGAAATGAAAAAATGTATCATTGAAATATTAATTTAATGTATGAACATTTTCCAATGATTACTAACTTGCAAATATCTGAGCAACGTTTCCAACTCCCCAGTGAAGCCAGTTAAAGATCTTTCTTTTGGGATGATCGGGAGAAGGGCGAAAAGCAGCCATAATAGGCTAAAACAATTAAACAAAGTACTATTAACAGACATGAATTAGTTTATAACTTATTTTTAATAATTATAGTAATTACGTAATTGTTCTATACACCATGTTCCTCGCCATACAAACTAAACTATTGTTCTGTTTCCATATTTACGGTCCAAAACTTCACAAGAGCCATCTGCGGCTTAACCTTAGATCCTCCCCCCCTTTTAATGCAATGATGTGTTTCTTCCCAATAGACAAACTCCCTTTAACAACCCTAAGGCTCTTGTTGCTTTCAATGGCCTTCCTTACTAACTCACAATTGAATTTTCTTATATCTTCTTTCATGTTTTTGCGCAAAGTTTTGCAAAGTTCTACATACTCGATCCTGCAACTGGTATTTTGATTGTCCACCTTCATAAGTCTTCGCCTTTTCATGAGTTGTTTCGTCTTCTCAGATAATTTGCTATTCTGCTTTTTACATATTACACCACCAATTTCCCCAGCAGTTTCAATTATTGTCTTAACAATGTTTTCATTTGCTTCTGAGATGTCAACTTCTTCAATAAGTCCTTCCAGTGCAGAAAAGCGATTTTTTAATTCCAACTTGAATGCCTCGGTATTTTCTTTTAATTTCTTTAAATCCACCCTCTTACATACTTGTTTCCTAATGAGCTTCTGCCTTTCTAGTTTAGTATTTAAGTGCATTTTACATCTCACCATTCGATGATCACTTCCAGTATTAAATCTGTTCAGTATGCTGCAATCTTCAATAATTGATTTCTTGTTTGCCAAGATATAGTCAATTTCGCTGGTTGCCCGAGTAGTGGAAGGTTGTACGAATGTTTGGCGCGTTTTTTCCCTCCCAAGGATATTTCGCGCTTTTTTTTTAAACTTTACATT
>QLNU02015360.1:247893750-247980698 GCA_006491805.2 Dysdera silvatica
TATATATTTGTAAATATGTTCATGAATATGAATTGATTTTGTTAAAATAGTTTTGTTTCATTAATTATTTAAGGTGTGTGAACTACACTTTACCGAAAATGACATTGAACAAATGACACATGACTATGATGAAAAAACTGGAGCTTTGATAACAGTGTCATTACCTGCTCCACGTTTAGAGTCCACTGCTGTACCTTCGATACTAACGAGATGTCTTTCATTACTTATCCTCAAATATAGTTCATCATGAGAGCCCAAACAGCAAAATGGAAAAAAAGAGAAATGAATAATTTGCTAAATGCAATAAAGAATAGCTTAGAATCCTGCCATGAATATGACAACGTTTCTCGAGTTTGCTTGAACTTCGCAAATATCTAGAAAGTACTCGCGTCACTTGGAATGTGATGCATAAATCTGATTGTGTTATTTTTAAATATCTGTTTATCACCTACAACCGTTGTTTCACATTTTCTTGTCATTCATGATTCTCTGTAGCTATTTGCTATGTAGGAAAGATAGAAATCAGGAAAGCAAGTAAATATAATTTCCTTTAAAGGCTTCTCATGTTAATGACACAGTATCTGTAATTGAAGCAGTAGAATTATTAACATTGAATGATAAATTGATCGAAGATCAGTTGTCGTTAGTTTCTGAAATGTTAACGAAAGTAAAGCTTTCTAGTCCAGAGAAAGATAAATTGTATTGATTTCTATCAGAGCAAATATCAAACTCTGTAGTTAAAAATAATAGCCATCATTATTCAACTGATTTATTAATTTTTGCCGGTTTAATTCATTCAGTTTCTTCACACGAATATAGGTTTATACGTAGTTCCTCAAAATCTTGTTCTGCCCCATTGTGACACAATTAGAAAAATTTTGCAAATTTAATCTGAAATCTGAAAGTGAGCAACTTGAAAAAAAATTTCTGTTTTACATGAAACAGAAATTCAAATACCTTCTTACCAGACAAATGGCAAACATGCAGCACTCTTTTCAGCTGCTAAGTTAATAAGGTGGCAGGAACAGCCCATAATTTCAATATTTTGGTGATGATTCTTTAACACCGCTGCTACACCTGCTTTTTTTCCTATCATAACAGGTGCATTATCACAGCTAAAGGCAACACAATTAGAAATCGCAAGGTTTTTAGATTGTAAAGCACTTACCAGAAGATTTCCAATATTTAACCCAGTAGCATCTTCTTTCAAAGATGGCATAGATAAAAGACAATTCACAATTTTTTCACATAAAGGATCGAAGAAAGTTACCACTATTGGATACAGCTTTGAATCAACATCGTTGCTTCCATCAGTTGCAATTGAAAATGGATAGCACCTTAAATTTTCAACAAGTGATGAGGATTCCTTTGCGGACATTTCTTTTATAATTGCAGATCCATATTGTTTTGCAATACTGCTGTCAGGAAACATTTTCCAAAAGAGCATCCCCGTGTGATCGCTGCAATTCATTGGCAAATTATGTTCGATCAAAAACAATGTAAATAAACATTCAGCGTTAATAAAGGAGGTATCGTTAAATGCAAAAAATGAAGGCTTGATACTATGATTAGACTCTACAGCCTTGAACGTCTTCTTATGTTCAACAGTCTCAGAATGCAAAGTAATATCGCGTTTACCACCGTGAGTAATGCTTATGTCTTTACCGCAACACGTGCAGAAAGCATATTTTGGCCCCAGTCTTGATTTTTGAATAAAATTAAACATCTTCATATATTTGGCTTTAAACGTTTGGTAGTACCTTTTATTAACGGTCGACATCGTTAACGTTGTTTTCAAAAACACCTAAAAGCAAAACTTTCTTTCCAGAGCAAAGAAATACCAGATATGTCTAACACATGGCTTCCCTACACAAAGTCACGTGCTTGACCAAAACCTTAACGGTGTAGCGCATTCTTTCTTGCCTTCCCCAACAACTACAAATACAGATGCATGATTTCGTTGTGCAGGGGCATCACTCTACGTCATAGCTGGAGCTAAAATTCCACGTCACGCCACGCATGCGCCGTCAATGGCAGGCAAATTTTTCCGACTTTTTTACCGATATTTGCATTTATTTATGCATATTTATTATTAAATATGCACATATGCGCAAAAATTTAAATAAACATGCATTTGGACAGTATCGTCAATTAGCAGGCTCCCAATATTGTATTTCGCGTCGGCAAGTTTTTGAAACAGAAAACAAATTACGTGTTTTGGGAACTTTGCCTCTTTATATGAAGTTCAATCATAGTTCTTAGAGTGTAGACCCTTTTAGACTGGGCGCAGTATAGCCCAGATGCTCTTGCGCCATAAAAAAGCCAAACAATCAATCAATCCTTTTATAGATCATGATTCGGAGCACGCAAAGAATTTCGATGAGGTCTCATATAGCTTTGCGTCTAAATTAATTGGTACCGAGAATGATATCAATAATGAAGACAATTGCTTACATGTAATAACATGTATAGTGAGATACTGTGCTCATTCTATAATAAAGCATCCAAAATGTTCTTTCTGTAAATGTTTAGTTTTGCTCGATAAGCATTTAGACAACACTAATAAGAAATTTAATCGAGAAATTATATAGGGGTGGTCTTTGTTACCTACAGCCTGAAGTGTTGAACATTTTTTTGGACAATTACATTGCCATCGAGAAATTTGTTTCATTAGATTTTGGGAGATTTTTTATGCACGAACGAAATCAGAGAGAAGTAGCTGTAATAACAGACGCACTAATTGAACATGAACATTTTTTAAATTTTTATGTTTGTTCTGGAGGCCACTCTTCAAATGATATTGTTAAAAAATTATTGTGGGCTTCAAAAAATACTTCGTTAAAAAATTATTGCCGAAACAAAAATTGAGAGTCTTTGAGAAAACTGTTAAGAAACGTAAATTACAAATTTTGCAAAAATGATAATGTATATATAGTTTTGGTTTTTATAATACCTGCACACACGTGTGTAAAATTACTTTGATTTTATTAAAGCAGTTTTTGTTTAGGAATCAAGTTTTGCTTTATGTATGTATACTTATTAAAGAAATTCAATTTTGCACTTTAAAATGTTATATTTCTGTTGGAAACTGATCCGTAATTAAATTGTTTAACACTGATTTTATTTGCGTGTAAAATGTTCTGTCCTTTAGTATGATTGCATGCAAATCATTGCAACAACTGGTTTCGAACTTATTTATGAAATCAGTTTTAATAACTATATAATATATTAAACATTCAAGACAAGTCTTAATTCTAATAAGCTTTATTATTATGAAGTACAAGTATGTGTATGTACATCCATGTTATTATAATTTGTACACTGATTTAAATCAACGATTTTCACAAGAAAAATCTGCCTTGATAAATTACTTAGTCTGATTAAAATTTATATTCACGGAATAAAATATGTTACTTAAAAAACCTGTTACATTTTCTTAAAATTAGTTGAACAATGTAAATCTAAAAGTATATTTCAATTTTAGAACCAATAACTTTTATAAATCTAAAACATTCCAATTCTCTGGATTTTCAAATCGTCTACATAAAACTTTTAAAAGTCTCATGTGTTTCCTGTTAAAGTGTGAATATTTTAGGAATAATTAAAAAAAAACAATTTTGGTAAAATGAGCCCATGATTTTATTAAAAAAAAATTGGGCAACAATATTTAAATTCTTTACAGAGCATTTACTAAAAACTGCCTTTAATTAAATACATATAAGTGTATTTACATACAAAAGGTTAAACACTGGTAAAATAGCAAATGAAAAAGATCACCCAAGCTTTCGGACGCGTCAGTAATTGTCCTTCATCAGAGCATCAATTTACTTCTTTATCTTTTGCACTTACTATTTTACCAATGTTTAAACTTTTGTATGTAAATTTCTTCCCTGGTACTTTGTATCTTATTTCCATACAAATAAGTAATTATACGACTAAATTACTTTTTGTTGTTTTATCTTTGTATGTAGGGAGTGAGATTTTATTTCAAGTTGCATTTTTGAAACTATTCATATCACTTCAATGCCTTTATTTATTAAAAGAATAGATATGTTTATATTTTTTTAATAAAATGTAAATTTAAAGTCTAGTATTATAATCGCTATTTTAGTTATTAATTTCGATATTGTTTTCCTTTTAAAAATGGGTTTTTATAAAAATATTTTGAAGGTTGGAAAGCAGCAAACAAAAAATAAATCCGCTTTTTTTAAACAAAAATCACGAACGTTATGAATTATAAAATGAAATATTAACTGTCAAACTGTATAATACCTCTTTAATTATAAATAACTACAGCAAAATATTTGGTTTGCTTTTATACGTAAATGAAATTAAGACGACAAAATGAAGAAAAGAATTACATTACTTATACCGCAAATAAAATTAAAAGTAAGAATGAAAATAACGTGTTCATGAACTTTAATTCAGGTTGCTAATTTTTTCCCCCATAAAAACTGTTTTTGCAGTCTCATCTTACAGCAGTAATTGCTGGCCTCTGAGTAGTGACGTCACGAAGCGGTTCGGTGGCTTTCTTATATCAGGAGGTGTTTGTCAACACCCCCTTGCATACGCCAATGTATGCAAGGGGCCTTGCTCAGGCATTTCGTCTTATACGCTTTTCTAATTGCTATACTTGAATTTGGCGACATGCCTCCAAAAAAAGCGTCAAGCATGCAGTTTTGGAAAAGGACCCACATGACAGTCCCAAGACCGCATATTGCTTGTTAAATGCAGCTTGTTACATTTTTATTATTATTAATAATAATCTTGCATTTCTTTATGATTTGAAATATTACTTTATCTATCATTATTTTCTTTCATTTTAATTCTATAAAGACTCATATGTTTAATTTTGCATGCAAAACTTTTTTTCCCTTAGAATGTAAATAAAGGTTTTTTATTATACTTATTTATATTTCTCATTCAAACTTATTCCCACCTGCATTTTCTTGTATGTCCTATATGCAGAGTGATCATAAAGTTTCCCTATATATACGAGCAGGGGCGGACTGGGTCTTCTCAAAGGGCGCATACCTTGGATTTTCGGAGGGCCAAGTCCTTGTCCATTCAACGGCGCAAGATCTATTGCCCATGAGGGCGTACCGCCCCGAAATGCGCCGGCGGCCTAATCCACCCCAGTATACAAGCCCCTAACGACCGTAATTTTTAACGAATCTGACTGAAATGCCAGATTTAGACATTCCAAGGTATGAACTGGAAAGTTGCACAAGTAACAAGAATCGAGCTCTCACAGTTGCGGTTGCAGTTACCAAATTTCAAACGGCAACACCCTTTTTTTAAACGCAATATGATCAACACTGTAAAAATAAGGTTAAAAGTTTACTTTTATCTCTAAAAACGATTGCGCAAGAGAACTGCCAAACAAGACGAGTGTAAGCGACGAAAAAGGAAAGAAAGGCAACAAATTGGTAATGTTTTACAGATCCTCTATATAGCCGCCGTCACAGATGATGACACATTGCATGCAGTGGCGCACCCAGGATTTCCCCAATGGTGAAGGAATTTTTCGTAGGAAAAAAATTCTTAGAAGCCATAGTAATTACTGTTATCTTTTTGTGTATCTTTATCATTATTAAATTATTAATAATAAAGTATAAGAAAAATGACTACAGGATGTTGAAAGATTAATGGTTTATATAATGTTTACAATGTGCCAATGGCTTGTCTTCCACCAAAATCACTGATTCGATAATAGGTTTAAGAATAACCCTATTCTGAAAAATTTTGATTTCGTTTGCCACCGTCCATTACTTAAGCTAAAGGAACCTTTTTCTCTTCCATGGCCCTTAAAAACTCAATGGCTTCGAGAATTAGATCCGTATGATAGAAAAAGTTTATCTGTGGCTTGGGTCTATCGTAAACGGACTTTTCGAGGTGAAAAGAGACCACAAAATTTGCAATTGGCATTGTCTTCTATTTTTGAGTAAGCTAGCGAATTATGCTTGCTTAGCCAAGATGAGCAGAACTTCCGACTGTGGTGAAGTTTTCCTTGATTTTATAGAGCACTGACAATCAGGGGAAAATTTTAATTTGCATGTAGTTCCCGAAGATTATCCACTATTATGCTATCGCCATCAGTTCGATTCGATTTCTTGACATAATTAGAAATATCTGCAGTTAGAATTTCCATTTCAACTGTGTTTGATATTGTGTTTTGGTCTACCTTTACCTCCTGAAAAGCGTTTGAAGACAGCTCCGGGCCATTGTTGTTTCTTGCTTCAACAGCAGGCCCATCAATGACACCAGCGTTTAGGGACATGACGTCACTACTTTTAATCTTACTTAAAAAAAAATTACCAGTGTATGTTGGCATAATTTTTTCGCTTCGTTAGCCCAAGGGAAGGGCCCGGGGCCCCCGTGTGGGTGCGCCACTGATTGCATGCGGGATACTGTGGACATCACTGATGCATTTAACATTGGAGAAGTAAATATGTAGAACCTCCCTTTTAATAGCTTCTTTCAAGTCAAACACACTTTCAGGATTCTCGTCGTGAACTTTCAATTTTAAATATCCCCATAGCCAGAAATTTATTGGTATTAGGTCAGGAGAGCGTGGTGGCCATGGAGAAAAGAAAACTGGTGAGAGATTATTCTGTCATGTTGTTCTCCTAAACGTCTGACACATGTCTGAATATGTAGGGGAGCACCATCTTGCATCCACACAATGTCAGATATAGCATTCTGCTTCTATAACTCTGGAATTACGTAACTTGTTAACATTGTTGCATATAGAGCTGTAGTGAGAGCATATGTCTTTAAGCCTGGGGACACAGGCGTACGCAGAAAATTCATAAGGAGTGTTATAGGCCCGATCGGGTGGTTACTGAGCTACAACTCCATGTATTAATATGTTAAATATACAAAATTCCATTACAATGGGTGGGGTACAACCACCCGACCCCCAAGTAGGGACTAAATTGCAAATTTTTGTTCAGCTAGTTTGCACCTAAAAGTTGTAGCTGAATCAGAAAAGTTGTTTTAAAGTTCACAAGAAATTCTGGTCAAAAGCACTCAATTCCACGCAATGCCATTTAATTATTTTCACACTTCGACTGGATTCTTCGTTACCGATACGTATACCATGCATGATATGCACCCTCAAAATCAAATCTTTTCCTCTCTGGCTCATTGATCGTTATGTTCACCAAATGGCTTGCATTTGTGACATGGAATCTATACTGAATATAAATCACCTTTCAAATTTTATTTCGAGTTTTTCGGCGAATTTCTTATCAGTTTTTCGCCTAGCCGAATTTCAGTCAACGTTGCCCATAGGCGTACGCAGAAAGTTCATAATGTGGGGTTATAGGCTCAGTGTGTGGAGGGTTACGGAGTTACAGCTCCGTAACCCTCACATATTCCTATGTTAAATATACAAAATTTCATTGCAATGGGGGGTTACAAGCAAGGGCGGGTGCAGGAGGGAGGTCACAGGGGTCATGACTCCCAAATATATTTTTTCACTGTAAAAAATTCCAACTTTCATGATAAATGAAGGGTGTTATTCCAAGACCATGGCAAATTCTGTCCTTAACCCCCCTCCCCCACACACACACACACACCAAATGAAAGTCTGTGTCCACTACTGGTCACAACCCCCATCAATACCCAGTGAAGTATTTCCTAATAGGCTATAGACTGGGGCGGCAAAATTTTATGTATTGTGAACCTCATATAACAAAATCAATACCGTACGACAAGGGGTCTTCAACACGTGGCCCGCCAACTCATGAAAAAATACAAATTGTTTCATACAAAAATGACGTCTCTGCTCCCCCGAGTCTAAAATGTACGCATTTTATTCTGTTGCCATTTTCGTATTTCGTAATAAATATAAAACCAAAATAAAACGATGTTTTTCCCTCAATCATGTTTTACTTTAGTTTTCTAGTGTATATGGTCATTAGCGTAAGTTTTATTGATTTGCAGTGCAACAGTGATTTAAAAAAAATTCATCTTAGGACTCATCAAATTCTATTCTAAATATGCTGATATGAACATCTTCCCCACTATCTGACTGCATGCTCTGAAAACGTTACTGTTCTTGAGCACTTACATCTGCACATAGGCTAACGTAGAAAGTTCATAAAGGGATCTACAGAGCTACAATTCCATATGTTCATATGTGTATACATAAAATTTCGTTGCAATGGGAATTACAACCTCCATTCCCCCCCACTCCCACGCGTCTGTAAACAGCTGTTTCCAAAAATGAAGTTGATAAAATGAAAAGTTAGGACCAGAATAACTGACGTCCACCTTGTAAGCATTCTTAGGATTGCAATATCAAAAATAAGACCTGATATTGACAGGATTGTTAAAAATAAGCAGTGACAAAAATCTCGCTAAAAGGTTTGATTTCGCTTTACATATTAGCTAAAAGTATTGTAAATGTTTTTTGCTTCCATACGTATTTTACATTGTAATATATATATACTGTCTCAGAGGCGAATCTTGAAAATATTTTTGGGTGGGCATGCAAAACTAATATAGACCTAAGGAAAAATATCAATAAAGGCTGATTCAGTGAGGTGGAGGACGCCTCTCGAGCCGCTTTTGTTCAGTCCTAATATTGCTGATACAGTAGTGCGGCCCGCGGGCCTGCAAGAATAAGCAAAATTGGCCCTTGGACTGAAAAAGGTTGAAGATCCCTGACCGTACGATGATATATAATCAGATGTTTTGCCGAGAAGAAAGATAGACATCATGCTTTCCATTTAAATACCAGTATTCGATGTGCTTTTATTTTTTTGTTAAAATTAAAATTTATTTCGATAAAATTGAATTTGATTTATTATATACCAAAAAGAAATAATACTTCAATATAAATTAATATTGTATGTTTATGTTTCAATTTATGAGTTTGTTTTTCAACATATTTATTGTCAATACAAAAGTTTTTGGCGTATATTAAAATATAACCATTTTGATGTTCCGGATTGGGGGGCGGGGCGGACATGCAGGAAAGGGACGATTAAAAGTAGCCTAGGGGCGGCAAAATGGTAAATCCGCCCATGTGAATACCCCCTGTAACTGCGCACGTTAGTGACGTTACCTTTGGCGTAAAGGCACTTTAATCCCTGATCTCAAAAAGTGTGAAAGAGCCTTTGAAGCGAAAATATATGACAAGTGGCGCCATCCATTATGTATTTATTGAACTATTTCTTCCAATTTACCACGAGATTATCCCTTTGGCGACATTCACACTCTCTACTTTTGTGAATTTTTTCAGATGAGGGCAATTAACCGTTTTTTGTTCAATGGACCTATTGTGACAACTAAGCAGTGACATAAGAATATGGGGAGCACAAGCCCCCTGCCCCCCACTGGATAACAAAACACATTAGTTCTTTAATAATCATATTTTCGCATTACTTCTCTTTAACATCGAATTACTTAATCTTTTTTAAACTCGCTTGAGACCTCACAAATTTTGTATTGTTACGCCCCTGGAACTAGGTGAACAATATGCACCTTTTGTCAAAATATGAAAAAAGATATATATACTAATATATAAGCAGTGACGTAATAAGGAGGGCATTTACACCACTCACCGTATATCAAAACACATTATTTTCTCTAAGGCCGCATCACATAATCTTCTTTAAAGCCACTTGAGTTCCCCCCACCCCATGACATTTGAATTTCTACAATGCTGCATTTAAAAGTAAAACAATCATTCATGCAATGCTAGTCGTATAGCGATATATCCTCCTCAGGCCTGGTATCCATTTAAATGAATGTTCGTTTTCCATCGTTTAAGTGGATACAGTATATAGCAAAAAATATTTAATGGTATCAAAAATGGCTTGGTATAATATATTATACTCATAAACAGTAGTTTTTACTAAACTTTTTTTTTAAAAAAGTTATACATATATGGGTTCGGGTCTGAATAGGGTAGGACCATGGTCGTCGGCAGAATTTTTTGTAGGGGTGGGCAAAGATTACTTCAGCAGAATAAAAAAAATACATTAAAAAATATCATGATTACATTAATTGATTAATTAATTAATTTATTTAATTAAATAATTATTTAAATTATTTAATTAAATAGTTAATGTGACTATTTAGTTCAAAATTATTTAAATAATTTATAACCTTAAATTTTAATTGACACTGTATACATCTTGTTTATCAAGTTTTTTAAACTAACCTTTAGACTGGGTGTATAAAGCTTGATGTCACGATTCAATTATTTCAGATACATATTTTTACATACACAAAACCACTTTTTTTAAATCTGATATGGAATATATGTATCTATAGGTAGAGATGCCGTTACTTTGGATCAGAGGTCGCTAACCTTTCGGATCTCACAGACCACTAAATTCATAATTTTAAATCCCGCAGACCACATTCCGTGAATTTAGTGCAATATAAAGGCAAAAATTGTCATTCAGAATATGAGAATTTCTTAGAATATTATTTTTGTTTTATTATTAATAAATCATTAAAAATGCAAATGTCCAAATTTTTCTGCAGACCACCAAAATTTTCTCGCGGACCACCGGTTGGCGACCGCTGTTCTAGATCATCGTGGACCAGGTTGAGAACCACTCATCTAGATAATGCAGTAAAACTTGTCTAAATCAACCACTTGTTCTTCTAGAAAACAAACTGTTTTGTGGGGTGGCCAGTACTATATTTCCCCAATAGGCTATACTAGGCTATAGACTAGGACGGCAAAATTTTGTGTATTGAGTATAATATAACAAAATGGATACCATATGATGATATAATTAGATTTTTTTTCCCAAGAAGAAAGCTAGACGTCATGCTTTCCATTTAAATACCAGTGTTCTATAGGCTTTTATTTTTTGCTAAAATTAAAATTTATTTCAATAAAATTGAATTTGATTTATTATATACCAAGAAGAAATAATACTTCAATATAAGTTAATATTGTTTAATGTTTATGTTTCAATTTATGAGTTTGTTTTTCAACATATTTATTGTCAACATAAAAGTTTTTGGCATATATTGAATGTAAAATTTCTATGTTCCTATTACTGATTGAGGAGGGGGGGTGCGGACGGGTAGGAAGAGGGCGGCAAAAATAGCCTAGGGGGCAAAGTGGTAAATTCGCACGTGGGGTGGCCGCAGAACGTTTCTGGTGTACGTTTCTTTTCAAAATTCCAAAATTAAATTTGAATTTCCATAATATCCCCAATGCATTAAAAACATGTATATCAACGTAAAAACATACATAAGAACGTACATACACGTAAGGATAGATAAATAAGTTTAAGAAATTGATAAATTTCCAAAATAGAAATGTTGCGTTAATTTATTTTACCGTACAATTTATAAAAAATTCAGAAATGATAAGGTGCGATATATATATATACGCATGAATATTTATATAGACAAATGTCAAGATGGCATTTTTGACGCATTTACATACTTTGTCTCTAAAAATTTTCAACGTAAACTTTTCACGGTTAATAAAGGTGAAACATGTATGAAAACATAATTTGTTTAGAAACTGATACATTTAAAAACACGTAAATTTTCACCTTTATAATGTCAATCAAGATGCCTGCTCTTATTTCTATTCATTATAAATTTCACGGAAAACAAATTTCCGTATTGAATATAAAACTTTGCATTGCATAAATACTTAACGAATGTTTATGTTTAAACAAATTTATAACACTTTCGAATTTATAACATTAAAGTAAATAAAGTTGATTTTGAAAATCCACTCAAAATATAGTATCGCATTACTCAGAATTTTTTAACTATAAAATTTATAAAGGTTTCGTAATTGAACCAGTTAAGATGTTATTTGATAAATTCGATCAACATAAATTCACAATTTATAAACTTCATAATAATTTTGCTACAAAGTAAATATCAATGCACTTTCCCCTATTACGTAGATTTGGGTCTCTAAACTGTTATTCTTACAGGTATATATCGGTCTGGACTTCTTAGAAATCCCAACATTAGGCCACGTTGGCCTCACTGACCCCGGAGAGTACTCCGGCGTTCTGCCCTTACCAGAATCGCCAGTACTCTGGTTACTATTACAATTTCCCCATTCAGGAAAGAAGAAAAAACACATAAACTAAAATGCAGTACCGGAAAGAAAGTTCATATATGTGGTGTAAAATGTCTGCTTGATGTTTTTCACACATCGTCCCTGGTGGGGTCGCAAGGGACCTTTTCACCTCCAGTGATCTGAAGAATTGGAAGTGCTTGGTTATTGCATCCATAAATTTAGTCCTATACTGCTTTTCTTGGAAAATCGGCTTATACTTGTCCAAGTGCAGGGCGTGATTACAATGAATGGCTATTACTGAGAAAGGTTAAAATAGAGCCATAGCCGCATCTGGGTTTCTGGAGATTGCAAAGTGAAGGAAACAAAAAGGGTGAAGGCGAAAAACGGAACAACATCGGCGTACGCAGAGGGTTGTTACGGCAAAACAGAAACGATGGTCATGTTTCCATGAGTGTTTTGCAATGGCCGATTTTTCAAAATCTTGTTTTAGTTTCTGTTTTGCCGATGCAAAAATAATTGAAAAAGTCCGTTCACCCTCAGATCTCAATTTTTTCGAGGCCTTTCATATCTTCAGTAATTCCTGTACAATAGTCAACGAACCATCTAAGAACAATTTTTTTCCCCATTTGTTAATGTCATAGTCAGGTATATATATGCGATCACACAGCGTGTGTGCAGGTAGTCGTTGTGCTGCCACCAGCTCGGCTCGTAGCTGAGCAATATACGTCTCTTCGTGAGGCGGGTTCTTTATTCCTGTTTTCTAGGTAGAAAACTAGAAGGTCGATGATGAAGAGTGAGGTAGATATCAAGAATGAAGAAACAATCTAAGACTATTTATTGAAGGTGATTAGTATATACCTTGACATCACAGACAAGGCAACTATAGGCACACCCCCTAAGTTCCAACGTATTGATGAGGCACGGAAATCGCACACATGTGTGTCCGTCCTACTCCTCTGCCTCATTCGATCTGCCCTCTCTTACCCACTGTACGCAACCAACTCTTTCTCCACTATGATATAATTGGTCAGTCTTAAGACCGTGGTCACACCTGATTGGCCGATGTGACCCTTCTCCCCGTTCCATACACGTTTCCCCGGCGGCCACCATTCCCACTGCCCCCCTGCAAAAGAACACACACATGTTTCCCATAAATATTCTGTAATGTCAATCTGGACCTTGCAGACCAGAGTTATTGCAATTTTATCCGCCCACATCCGGACTGTTTCCTCTCGACCCTTTTCACAAAGAAGACCTACAAGTCTCACTTTCCCATGCTAACGCCATGTGATCATTAATAATTTATTCTTTGATTTTTGTTTTATTTTGAATAACATTAATAAATCTATTTTGTGCTGTTTGAATTAATTCTATATTTTTTTAGAAGTATTGCACCGTGTATTTATTCCGTAAGTAATGTTACTCATTATTAATGAACTATATAGTAACATTAGACTTTTACTGGAAATGCATGTCTATTCAAAGAAATAACTGCATAGTTTCTTCTTAAATCTTTGGCCATTATGTTAATATGTGAATTCCAATTCAGCTTTTCATCAACTATTACTCCCAAAAATCTCACTTTATCTACCTTTATTATTTCCTTATTATTTATATGTATAAAATTATTTTCATTATATAATACTTGTTTATTTTTATTTTTTATTATCATGTAATTAGTTTTTCATTATTTATTACTAGCCCATTTTTATCCATCCAGTCTTTCATATTTTTTAAAATTTCATTTATTCTATCCTTTATTTCCTCTATATTATTCCCCGCAACAGCTATACTAAAATCATCTGCAAAAATTGTCAATAGCTCATCTCTATTTTTATTGGGTCTATTTATATTAGAAATTTTCTTTATGTGGGTATGTGTGTTGATGACTTCACCTATATCAGTTTCCATTATAGAATCTATACCGTTTACGTACGTAATGAAAGATAATGGACCAAATATCGAGCCCTGCGGGATCATTTTCTATTAATTCCGATTTATTACCGTCAATTTCCGTATAGTGAGTCCTGTTTCGAAAATAACTTGTTAGTAGTTTAATTTATTGTAATTTTTTGTAAGTGCTTTTCTAAATAAATATCCTCTAAATCTTGTCAAATTCTCATTTATATACATATATTTTCCATTCCACTCAACCTATATCTTCCGTTGTAGTACTTTTCCCCCCCCTCATTCTATTCTTCGTTTTTACTGATAGAAATTTTACCAGCATATTTCCATCTCGGTTCAAGTTTGTTCCAATCCTATGGGCAATTTCTGTATCCCTATTTATTATATCTATTTTAGTTTTTTACCAATTTGTATTACTATATTTTCACAGGTTTTTTTTTTTCAAGACGTGAAACTCCCATTGTTACTATATTTGTTCTCCTATTGTATGCATCTAATTCATCCACCTCAAAAAACAAGTTGCCCTCCTCGATTCTTCTCGTATAGTCTCCTTCTCTTCAATTATAGTTCGCCGGCCTATCTCCATTTCGTCTATCTTTCTCTCCAGCTCCACAACTCTTTCCCTCAACTTTGAATTCTCCGCAACAACCCGTTATATTATATTCCTTATCTGAGCCATTTCCTCCATTCCGTTTTCTACTATTATTCTCATTTCGTTTATACTTTTTTCCAACCTGTTATCCCTAATTATAAGTTCGTCTCTCATTTCTCCCATCATTTCCCAAGCTATATTGCTTGAGTCAACACACTGTATACCATCATACCATCATCGCCACCTGATCTCTCACCATCCATACCCAACACAACAAAGACAGAGCCAACTCGCCAAAGTCGAAATACAGAAAACACACTGGGCCACAATAGTTTTGGCTGTGACGTCAGCTCCTATCGGTTGTAAAAGCTCTAGTTTACAATCCACTCTCCTTAATTTGCTGTTTATGCCTTGGAGATCACAAGCACAAAGTACTTTATTTGTAATTGGTTTTTAGTCATATTTCCATAAATTCTCTTTATTTTTTTCCCATTTTTCAGGGATATGCTCCACTTACCATTCAGTCCTTGATATATCAGTATTAAAACTCGCTCATCTCAAATATTAAAATAGCTTACGGAGTCCAGTTGTTACGCTGCAATTACTTTAAACGTGATGTCACTTTTTTTTTTTCTTTCAGCGCTTCAAACATCACCTACCACCCCACCTGATTCAATGTAGCCGATATAGTTAATAAAAATTTAATAGCCGCATTCATCGTCGATAGATGGAGCGGCAGTCGACCTTAATAGCAACTTTTTAATCAGAAACGAGAGCTAACCGACAACACAACCTATCCGTGAATTGGTAACACTTTGTTGTTTATTTCCGTACCAGATGGAAGTGTGTTCCTCAGAGAGACGGCCAAATTCGGTCCGAAACGCGTTGAAATTTGCCAAATAAAATTTCTACTACGCTTATTTATATACGAAGACATTGAATCATTATTCAATGCAATTAATATCTCAACATATGCATACACTTTGTAACGTTTTTCGTTATCAATATAATTAGTTCGGTAATATGTAATTAAAAGTGTTTTTGGATAAATGTTTTTTTTTCCACTTTTATATTGAAAACTGAATTTCCCGATAATTCGAAATTCCGCCCACTTTATTTCGGATAATCGGATGGCGTTGGAGGCAGGGAGCTTTTTCGTCATTCTATAATTCAATTATTTGAATTGATAGCTCAAATTTTATTGACAAACTAAATAAAAATTAATAAACCTTTTAAATATTCGTTTTACTTACGGCAAACCACAATTTAACTCCAAAAAGCATCTTATCATCCCACACAGTCTTGAAATGGCGAGCCATCAAGATACCAATGCTGACGAAAGCTATCCACCCAGTTACCATGAAAGTACCTATAAAATATATATGAAAGTATATTTAAATGTATCTATATATGAAAGTATCTATATTTAAATGTATCGATATATAAATTATCTATATTTAAATGTATCGATATATATAAAATATCTATTTTTAAATGTATCTATATTTAAATGTATATACAAAAGATCTATATAGGCATAATTTATAATAATAGGAAAGGAACTTAAGTTTATTTTTTCAAGCATTTCCCCGCAAATAAATTTGTTAGTGCTTGAGAGAAAATGGAAAAGTCCCTATTCCCCATATTTTCAATAACCTACGTGAAAAAATGTTGTTAAACAGTACGTTATATAATATACTGGTTAACGCGGACAGTTAAGGATCGATGGTCTTCGTCCGTATAAATGCGAGTACGCACTGAGAGAACACAGTTCAGTAATTAAATCTTCAAGCTATTCATCAATAGCTTGTACAGTAATACGGTATACATATACAAAACGTGTAAATTAATAAATTAGTAAAACGTAATGTTATGAACGACTACTCGGGAATCATTTACAACGAAATAAATACTTAAGTACACACAATATAAATTGTCCAAAATCTTTTTTTTTTTGCGGAAGGTTTCTCATCGTGGCAGCAAATACAAACATGCGCTGGATAAAAGATGTCACGTACACAGATTAAGAAAATAAAATTATAGCCGAATATGTAAACTACCAAGAGTTTCCAAAGAGAAAGTAAAAGTTTTCATTTTATGGTGCAAAGTCTAATAAGAAAATGCGGCGCCAAGACATACAATTTTCCAAAGAATTCTGACCACTGTTGCTTAGGCAACTAAGGCTTGAACTAAGGTGGGTTAAAAAACGGCATGTGTTCTATAATACCGTTTGAATCGAACCAAAGTTAACGGCACGTTAAATGAACGCATTATCATTATGCCACTTTAGGACTGGAAGAAGTAGAACATTTATTTTTCCCCTACTCCGAACATCAGTAATTTTTTTGACCATGTTAGAGTCCAGAAGCTTTTTACTGTCAACTGACGGTGAAATATTGTCATACGTTTTTCTCTAACGACACCATACAGGTGATTAACATCACTCAGCGGTAAATAGGCATACAACCAGGCTCATTTGGGAGTCGAACCCGAATACGGCGATTATACACACTGAAGAGTAAGACAGTAAAAGATCGCGATCATTTCCTTCATTCGCCCAATGCTAGACGCAAAATTTTGATTTGCATATTCCAACACTAGAATTTGCAGAGAAATATGCACCTAAACGTTATGGTGACCTGAAAGTTTTAGTTGGAAAAACGTTCATGCTTTTTTTATTTAATGGTTAAGTTTTTAATTATTAAAGATAATGTGAGTAAAATCTAGTTTATAAAATTAATATCTAAATATTATGAGCTAAGGTATATTAATCATTAACAGTTACGTTTAATCATACTGAATATTATTCCAGTCATATATAATCATACGCCTTCATAGTCACGTGGCACACGGTACCTTCGAAGTTATGATTAGTACTACATTATAGCGTGCCACATTATAGCAAAACAGATGCAATTTATTAAGTGATCCTTAACATAGTATGCCCATAGAAAACCATCACAAAAAAAATCAAGACCTCCAAAGAGCCATAGCGTAAAACTATAGCTAGCTTTCGATGCAAAATTCATTTTGCATTAAATATACTCTGCGACAGAAACAATACAATCCACTTGAATTGATTTTTACGCCTTTAGGGAGCGATGTCAGTTTATCCGAAATAGTACGGTTTTTTTTTTATTGGGCCCCAAAACATTCCATACCTGAAGAGATATTCTACATAGAGTTTCCATAGTATTTATTTCAAATACGAACATATATACAGTGACTTACAGGACCGTTCACATCAGTCCACGGTTTGTTTACACCAGGTCTCAAATTGAAGATTTTTAATACGAAAAATAATTACTTCTACATGTTACTTTTTCAATAATCCATGAGGAATCATAACATATAATTAAAAACAAAATCGTTAGAAAAATACTGTATCTTAATACAAAGGAAAAAATATCTTGGGAACAAATTTGCGAGTTCTTTCTTGGCAAGTATGACTCGATTGAGTTGACTTGATTTCGTTTACGCCCGAGTTTGATTTATCGCTATCACATATTACCGGTACATATAAGAAGTTACTTAACAGCTTCCTTAAAAAGTTGAAAAAAGTACTAAGTAAAATATTTGATTGTTTTCGTTTGTCATTTCAAATATATTGTAAAGTGCAAACTTGGTCGAAAACGGTAAAGGAAAAAGTCACCTTAGCCTTAAAAATTGGTGACTCGTATCGAAAAATAACAGAAAAATGTACCCATTCTATAGGAGGAATAATGGAAATAAAACAAAATAGAAATAACCTGACAAGTAGTAAGAAAAATCACTCAAAGCCGCCGAAAAATTCTCTGAAGTCACAAAATGTAGAATACTGAACAAGGGGAACCCACATCGAGTGCCCCGCCGATTTTGATGAAATTTCTTTTGGTTGGAAGTAGAGCCAAAATAAAGAAATACGTGTCTCGGCATTCGTGCCAATGAGGGTTATTTTCGGAGATATTGATTTTTAATGATTTAAAGATTTTTCATTCTATATATGAGCTTAAAATACGACATCCTTTGCAAGACAATCGGTAGCTTAGTTGGTAAGTTACCGGCCTAGTACTTCGTGTGTTTGCGTTCGATGCCCGCGGAAATCGGTCTTTTTTTTTTTAATATGTATCCTTTTTACATATGTATTTTTATTAGTAAAAATACTTTGCTTACAATCGAATTTTGCTCATAAACTTACTTTAATAAAATTCATATTTACATATTTAATTCTGTGATACTATTTATCGCAGTTGTAATTTTTACACGAATTTTAATATTTTATTGAAGAGTTGTAAAGGTACAAAAAGTTTAGGAGTTATATTCACCTAAAAATGTAAAGCTAACTTTTATAAAATTTGCGTACTCATTGTCAACCTGTGAAGGGATAAAATTACACCAATAACGCAGTTTTGTTTTATTTAAGGATGGAAAGATTTTTTTCTGAAAACTTTTAACAATTCCATTAAATAAAAAAGAAAACTGCGTTAATTCGTCTTATTTTGTCATTATTAGCCTTTGCAGTCATCCACTATTAGCATCTATTACGCCTAATATTTTTTTAAATATATTTATCTATTGAAAAATGTATTTTTAGTATGTAATATTTTATTTTATATTTTATTTTATAACATATAAACATTTTATGTGTATCTCATTTATGTGCATTTTATTTATATAGAAACATTTTATTTTATAAAATGCAATCAATTTTATTTTAAAACTGACTGACGTGAACATATTTTTTGTGTATCACTATCGGAGGTGTCGGAATTGTTTACTGGTACACAATTTTGGATGATAATTATCATAAAAACATAAAAAAATTCTACAACGTGAGCATTTTATAAATGAATTGTTCGAACAACTAGATTTTCTTTGTCTAATATCATCTGGAAAACAAATACCATCTACATTTTCAAAAACGCTTCTTTCGTTTGTTAACTTTGCAACAAACCAAGAGTACTGTAATGTATTCTTAAAATTCGGCGCCGAAAGTTGATTATAAATAAGTGAATGGATCTTCAAAGCATCTATCTGCTCGCATGTTCAAATGACTATTTTTTTGTAAGCTTTCAACACAATTTTGTAACCTTTTAATGAAATTTTTTACTTGACGGCAGAAGTACACATCACGAGGTTGACAGTATGGGGTACAATGAGGTGGAATTACTTCAACAGTAGAAGAAGAGGTGCCGTCGTCATTTGTAAAAACATTATTAAAGTGTGCTGGATCTACTTTATTACATTGCAGGCTGGATGGCTACACCGAAACTTTTTAATAATCAGCAATTAAAATTCGAGTAGAAATTATCACTGGCAATAAGCGTACAATTAACTTAATTACATAAATATGAATTTTATTAAAGTAAGTTTATGAACAAAATCCGATTGTAAGCGAAGTATTTTTACTAATAAAAATACATAAATGAACATGTAAAAAGGATATATATTAACAACCGATTTCCACGGGCATCGAACGCAAAAACACGAAGCGCTAGGCCGGTAACTTACCAACTAGGCTATCGATTGGCTTGCGGAGGATGTCGTATTTTAAGCTCATATATCGGATGCAAAATCTTTAAAAATGCATATCTTCGAAAATAATGCGCATTGGCACGAATGCCGAGACACGTATTTCCTTATTTCGGCTATACTTTCATCAAAAAAAAATGTCATCAAAATCGGCGAGGCAATCGCTGTGGGTTCCCCTTGTGAGATCCATTCGCTCTGGTGAATTCGAGAATGCTATACAAATCCAGCATAGGCTTCAAACAATGAATAATTTGACAGTTAGAGAGCGCTGAGACTATACGGCGAACGTTACGACAAGAAGCATTACATGGATGAGCGAAAGTGAAAAAGCCCTGACAGCCCGCCACATGTCTTTATGTTTAAAAATTTGTTAAAAGCTACAGACATTACACTAAAGAAATGTGGGCCCCGAGTAATTTGGTCGGGCGAAACCAAGATCAACGAATTGGCTCCGATGGTAGGATTTGGGCATGGCGACGGTCAAATGAACCTTTAACTTCAAGAACCGTATTCCCTACAAAAAAAATGGCAGAGATAATGTCATGGTGTGAGGTTGTATGGTAGCAAATGGTCTTGGTTTGTTAGAGAGGATAGAAGAGCGCATAACAGAAAGAGGTTATGATGGAATTTTGAGCAAGCAGCCTATTTGTAATTATGGAAAAATGGGGGGGGGGAAGCAACTGCAGACGTCGTTTTTCGGCAAGATAGCGACCCTAAACGTACAGAAAAGCTGACGAAATCGTGGCTATCGACTCAGGTTTGTTTAGGTGTTTTATGGCGCAAGAGCATCTGGGCTATACTGCGCCAAGATATCGACTCAGGGGAAGTAATGGAGTGACCACCTCAATCTTAAAACTTAAACCCCATCGAGCATTTATTGGGAACAATAAAACGATCAATGACAGACTTCAGCACAGAGAAGACCGGTTCAGGCTATTTCTGGGCCAGAGCTCAGGAAAAGTGGAACTGTTTTACACCAAAGCAATGCTCGAACTTAGTTCAAGGTATGCCTAAAAAAATTGAAGCAATTATCAAGGCAAAAGGAGGACATACAAAGTACCGAACATTTTTTTCATTGAACTCACAAATTCGTTCACAAGATCCTTTTTCCTTTGTATTAAGATAAATGAAGTATTTTTCTAACGATCTTGTTTTTTATTATGTGTTATGATTCCCCATGGATTATTGAACAAGTAATACATAGAAGTAATTTTTTGCTTTAAAAGTCTTTGAGGCCTGGTGTACACAAACCGTGGACTGATGATCCTGTGCATTACGGTATTGTGCGTTATAAATTAATTTTTGTTTTTTAGTTATTTTAGACCCTTACGTTTGAACCTGGGTGATTCACAACAGTAAAGTTTTGCGAAATTAAAGCGAGTTTGTATTTTTACGACGCAAGAACAACAAAGGTCATGGTGCAACGGAACATATTAGCTTTCTGATGAATCCGATTCCCTCCTACCAACGGAACTGAGGTGGGCAGACTACGTTGCACGAATCCATGGTCGCAACTGAAGTGGTAGATTCTACACATACAATTCCGGTGAATTTAATTTTAAAAAATCGCTGGAGAGAGCCCGATGTCTGTTGACATTAAATAATTTGAAAAATTTTTAAAATGGCGCATTGTAGCCATTTGTGAAAACCTTGAATGTGGTGGATGCAAATACTAAATTCACTGTAGTGCCCGAACGGCTAATTTTTGGAAAAAAATTCACTGAACAAAAAATGTTTATTTTGATGTTCTTCACCTGTTACACATACTTGGCAGTTCCCAACTCTTTTCCAGTGTGTTAAGAAAGCCATTTTTAGGCTTATTTTCACTACACAGTAACACAGATCAAAATCAGAAAACGGAATTCACGGTTCTGAACGGAAACGGTTCTTTCTCTGCTGTATTATTAGCTCATTCACTTAAATTATGTATCAAAAATTGCATTTAATTCAAATTATCGGCTATGTAGCAACAACATGGACGTAAACAGTACTTAGCTCTACAGCCAAATCGGCCCCTTTGCAGACCCGGATATATGGGAAAATATGCCTTAACTGGTATCCCCAACAACCCCTCATATTTCGTCGGTAGAGTTCAGGACCACCCTGTATACAGTGGTGTAACGGAAAATCTCGGGGCCACCGCAATAACTTTTGGGGCCCCTTTTACGAAAATCAATTTGTATATGCAGATATGATATATCTATATATATAATAGTGTGTCTTCTATAAGAAATTAACCAGCGATGCATTCCAATATTTTAAACAGAACACATGTCTATTAGTCACCGTTTCGTGAGGTAAGATTCTGGTACGAAGCGTATACTATAGCTTCAAAACTCGTCCAGATTTTATAATTTTCGGATGTTGAGTTCAATTTTAAAGGCAATGAAAACAGCTAAAGTAAATACGCGTAATGAGTTTGCCACAGTTGGAAACCGTTTATTTTATTTTATATTTTACCTAAAGATTAAAAAAAATCCTTATTAACTAAAAAATATAATATCTTTTACTTATAAATTTTATGGAAATAAATGACCACAAAAGGGGGCCCCCTTTTTCCTGGGAGTCCCCGCCTTACGGGGTTGCGGCGGTTATCAGTATGCCACAGTCTCTATATCTACATTCGGTAACGTAAGAACGTTCAGACGATGCGTAATGTGCTGCGTTCATCTCTTTGTTTTCAATTTGTTTAGAGTTTGCGATGTTTTCGCAGAGAAAAAAAAGGCCTGTCCGCCGCTTATTTTCGTTTAAATAGATGGTCTAAAGGACAGAGGATAAATTGTGTCGTATTTCGATAGGTAGAAAACGTTTGAGAAATTAATAATTTCATTAGATAAAAAATTCAGAGATGCCTTTGCAAACTTCTCGCTGTCGAAAATTTGCCGCCGTAAGCTTCAACCTACTTAGACTAATGGTAAATTCGCACCAATGGTTCTTTCTTAGCAGACATGCGAAATTTTTAAGTTTTGATAAAAACTGATAGATCGTAAAAATTGTGATTTTTTTTTTTATAGTTTTTATTATCCTTCATATATTATGAAAATAGCTGTTTTGTTGAATTGTCATAAAGCGAAGTGATAATTCTTCTATAAGCGTGTGCATATACTTGCATGTCATCATAAAAATGTAACCTTTTAGTATAAAATGAGTCTTCATCAGCAGATACTTTTACACTTTGAAGTGAAGATTTTTAATAAAGAAAGGACTCAAATTCTGCAGTACACTCTCTTAAACTAGTTAATTATAGAGGTAAAAGTGGTATTATGGGCCATGCATATGTTGTGGGCCCCCTCAATATCTTAACACAGGGTGCTGAACCTGGCAGTAATGACTTGGACTACTAATTTAGTAATGCCTTTTGCCGCCAGAGCGTTTGCATCAGTTGGAGCCGATAGTTTGTGAGTGAACATGTTTTTGCTTTTTCGATCTGAAAAACTTTGAAAGGTAAGTGTTTTGCTTTGAATTGCAATACTTGTTCATTTAAATTTATTCTAGTGCATTATTGCATTGGAGAAATTACGTTGAAAGACCGTTTTTATGTAGATACCATGTAATTTTGAAAGTAATAAAATTCGTTATCCTTGTTTCAATACTATTATGAAGGGGGTAGTAAAATGAGCCCCCAAATGTGCTTGATATATGAACCCTAAACTTTAAGGGGCTCGTAGTACATGCACTATAGGAGTTGTTTCAATTTTTTTTGTCTCAGATGCCACGAAAAGTTCTAGGCTGAGAAAGGAAAAATTGGAATACTGAACGTATAAGTAAGGCGATCAAGGCGGTAAGAAACAAAGACATGAGATTGAAAAAGGCTTCAAAGTTATTTCTTGTTCTCAGAGCTATTCTTAGACTTGTTCAAGTTGACAAACCACCGGAAGCTGCTGCTTTAACAAAATTAGGGAGAAACCCTATAATGGGTGAAGTGCTAGAAATAGAGTTAGTCGAGTATTTACTTATCATGGAAAGTAAATTCTATGGTCTTACCAGACAAGATGTTCGCAGAGTAGCTTACCAACTGTGTGAAAGAAATAAAATTAATCACCCACTCATAGAAGATGGGTTGAATGGTAAATCTTAGTTTGACCACTTCATGAATCGTCACAATAATATTCTGTTTTGAAACTTTCTTCGATATCGTTTTTAAAAGCAAATGGCTTTAACAAAGAAGCAGTTTACATTTTCTTTGATATCCTGGAAGCCGAATACGCCGAACACAATTACCCGACAGACAGTAATATCAGTCGTTCAAAGCAAAATCCCTAGAGTTATTGAGTATGGAGAATAAAAACACGTGGGAGCTCTAAGTTCTGCTGAACGCGGCTCTCTCCTAACAGTAGTGTGCGCATGAATGCAGGAGGAAATCTGTGCCTCCTAACTTCATTTCCCCAAGAAAAATGTCCTAACTTCTTATGAAAGGCGCTCCACCGAGGGCAATTGGTAGATGTCACCCGTCCGGATGGATACAAGCAAACATTTTCAGAGATTAGCTAAAGTATTCCATTGAGAAAACTAAACACTCAAAAAACGACCCGGTTCTCTTTTAGATGGCCACAACTCACACACCAAAAACATTGACATTGTGAATCTTGCTCGAGAAAATTGCATATCCATTGTAAGTTTACCCCCCACATACGTCCTATAAACTGCAACCTCTTGACAAAACATTTCTTGGCACCTTGAAACATCACTATAGTGAAAATATACGCCATTGGATGCGTCACAGTGAGAGATCTGTTGGGCCCTGTGATATTGCCGAGTTGTTGGTAAAGCATATTTGACTTGCCAGACCAAATTTTTTGCAGTGAATGAATTTCAGGTTACAGGATTATATCCAGGTAAACGGAATGTTTTTTTTCTGCTATATACCTTACGCGTTCCTCTCAAGAGGTGCTAGACTTGGTAATCCTGTAAAGAGAAAACACCTAAACTCCCCACTACTGAAGTAATAGAACAAAACACAGGTGTAAATCCACAAGAAGTGTTTCAAAACACATCTACGACGACAAGTGTAAAATCAAACCTCACTAGAACTACAAGTTCACTAGATTTGGAGAATTTGTGCGTGTGTATGTGTGTGTGCGCGCGCGCGCGCGCGTCACGGTGATTTTCGATCAACGCGGCATTACTCTTATTTGCTAATTCCAAAGGAGGGCACAGGCGTTTTCTCACGTTTCCATGGAGGGCTTTGACCCTGTAAACAGAATCTGAAGGTTTATGGGGTAAGAAAAAAGCGGTGCATCACAAATAAGGCAGCCGAAACCGATAAAACCATAGAATACCCAAAACTTTAACATAAAAGATTAGGGCTAAAAAAAGTGCAGAAGCTAGCGTGATCTTAAAATATGAAATTATAAAGAAAGTCATGAACGACATCTTATAGCAGGCAGTTGACGACGTTGGGATTTTTCTATGTATGAAATATTCCTCTTTCATATCTGAAATTTAACTATGCGTGGGTTATCTGAAATGCACCGAAGACCGCCAATAAGTTTAACTTTTTTTGTCCATTTCACATCCCAAGATTTTACCACGGGTCATCTGAGACAGGAATGATGGCTTAACGTGACCTTCAAACCAATATATAATCAGCACACTGAAGAAATTAGCCACCAGTCCACCACGCTGGCTAGACGGGTTGGGAGAATGAGCCCTCCCCTTTCCATACATTCTCATTCCCCACCAAAAGGGGTGTTTAAAACGGATTGTTTTTGCTCAGGGTAATGATGGGAGCTAGCATTTAAATATCTATTGGTATGGGTAGGCTTACACCAATAGATATTTAAAAATGGTAATTCTAATCCTTACCCTGCACAAAAACAATCAGTTTTAAATACCCTTATACATCGTGACTAGGCGCTAGCGGGAGAGCGTATCTGAGCGTGCTGAGTAAAAGGGCAATCCTGATGATCATGTGTGTGGACTTTGCAAAAATTCCTATCAGTGTTTCTATCCGATAATATTTACTCGACTAACAAAATAGGAGAAAATAGTTTCTCCTGTCGGTACTTCCGTACTATAGCGACGTCTGACTTTATTTGGCGACTTCTAAATTTCGCCAAGATCGCAGCTTTTATATATCAGGCAATAGCACACCTCCGTATTTGTATCCCCGCTAATATAATAATTTTATTATGAATTAGTACTTTTATAAATAAATCAGTACTTACCTGAATCATCTGAATTGGGGGGGAGGCTCCCCAATCCCCCACTCGTCGCTTCGCGGCTCAGGCCGTTTCCATCATATTCGATGTGCGCTGCCTGAATCAGTATAAGTTGAAGCCATTAATAAACCATTTATAAGTTCAGCCATTACTAGGTTATGGCTTGACGAAGTCCACGCGCAAGCGCAGAAACGCGACAGGAGAAGCTCCTTCCACTCCCGCTATCTAACAGCTATATGCTAGTAGATCTAGCTACTTTATAGTATATTTCGGCATTACTAGTATCTAAGAGGCGACGTGCTTGTATTTTAGAGTCCACGCACATGCGTATCAGGATTGCCCCTTCACTTCGCACGCTCAGCAATGCTCAGATAATCTCTCCCGCTAGCGTCTAATTACAACGTGCTCGTAAGGTTTGTGATGCTGATAACCTGACGACTGAGCTGTCTATTCTATCCAAAATATTTCTCATGAACTGATACTTTAAAAGCGCTATCAATCGGGCCATGAGTAAACGAAATGGCGCGGTTTTCACTACCTTGGCACCAATGGTATCCAATAAAACAACTTAAATCGATGGCGTTTCTACTTTATGTTAAAAATACCACAGAAAAAAAAAATTGACGCATTTTGCCCAAACATGATATTAGACCCGTCTTTCATTCCCCCCACGAACTCGGTGATATTTTTAAAAATCCCAAACGACCCAGAGATCCCCGTAAAACACCCGGGTTATGGAAAAGTCCCTGTCAGTGCAGTAAGGTTTACATGGGACAAACTGGTTGTTCAATTTGTACTCGACTTAAGGAACATGAACACCATGTTCGCTTGCAACAACCTAACAAGTCAGCGGTCGCTCAACACGCCATTGATTATAAACATCAAATTCTTTTTCACGACATCTCGGTTACGGCAAAAACTAGATCATTGTGGCCATGCTTATATATGGAAGTCTTGGCCATTAAAAACTGTCCTAATAATTTCCATGGAGAAGACCCCATTAACGTTGCATCAATTTGGAATTCTTGCCTAAAATTTCACAAAAACGTCGGGCCTCATTCAGCCAATCTAAACTCGCCACCCTCTGGGTCAATGAGAGACAACCTTCATCCAACAACCAATGAAAGTACATAATCCGAAAATCACCCAATCAGGAGGTAGCCAGGGAAAGGGTGCCATAAATGTGTCATGTTTTTAATCACTCATTTTCTGCCGAGCAATCAAGCAAAAGTTTTGCATTTTTGCAGAGGGAACTTGGTCGGCAATTGCTTCTGAGGATGCTCCGCACAGCACGGAGTGAAACGTTAAGTGTTTTTAATAAACAGACGTGACGGAATATCCCGCAAAGCTCTATAATGTATATTTGGGTTGTTTATTTTTTTAGAGCCATGCCAGAGTTTTTCGAGAGATCCAAACCTCTGTAGCTTGAGAAATCAAACCCCTGAATACGTACATGCAGATACAGCAAGCGTTCAATACCAACGGGATTCAAACCCAAGTTTTCTGCAAAGTTAAGCAGAAAAAAATCTGCAAAAATAGGCAAGACCACTGAATCTTCAGGAGTTTCATACTTAAAGCTTATGGATTTGATTATTTTTATAACGCAAGAACAGCAAAGGTCATGCTGCGTCGAGACCTACAGTTTTTTCGAAGAATCTGAACTTCCTAAGGGTGAGTACAGACATGCAACAGAACATCGCCGCGTAACATCCCGCGGTCCATAGAAGCAATGTAAACATTGCTTGTCTAACATCAATTTAAAACACATTTCTATTTTTTCCTTAATTATAAAAGCTCAGCAAATCTGTGTTATGTACATGAACTTTCATCCGCGGTCCAATTAACTACTTCGCAATTTTTTTCACTGGATGGCGCCACGGTCTAAGAGTGGGGCTTGTGACATCGAATGAAAAGCAATTTAATTCCCTCTTCCCAGCTAGAAATGTTAATTATGGATCTCCATGGACACGACTCCTTAAACTTTTTATTGTTATCGTATTTTTATTTCCTGTTTTATAGTGTTTTTTGCTTGAAATCCGAGTTCGTCGAATTAAATAATTAAATTTACAAATATTGTTTGTTTTAATTTTTTAAGCCGCATATGCGTGAAATAATTTTGATCTGATAAGAAATCCTCTAATCGCTTGCGTTAACGATAATGCGGCCATCTAGTAGCATCGATACTAATTTGTATTGCATTTTGGACAGCTTGAGGGCCAGAATTTTGGCCAACAAAGCTATCCCCCCCAAAAAAATATATTGCTTGCCTACAGTAAAATGTCCCCCAATACCATTGCGTGTTACGCGAGGTTACCGGGCAAACATCGCCGTGTATCATCAGTGCGTAACATCACTGCGTCCCACTGCAGTTCATGCCGATACCCAGACTACACTGACAAAACACTGTCGTTCATAAACCGGTCTAAATACACCAGCATGGGGTGCAACATAGCCCCCATAACATTCCTTCAATGCGACAGGGAAAACCGCAACTGGTGGGACGCGGAAATGTTACGATGTTCTGTTAAGGAGTGCGGTCCAGACTTGGTACGCGACGGTGTTACGATACGGTGTTCTGTTGCATGTGTGGACGCGGCCTTACACCTAGGGAATCAACCTCCGGACTACAATGAGTAGTTTGCAAGTAAACGTCCTATTTCAGCGCCCTTGGGAGGCGAACTCCGGTTAATGGCACGCTAGGGGAACGTGTTACAACTGCAAGGCCGCAGTGCCTCTAAGGCTTGTAGATAAATTTTACAGCAGGTCATAGATGAATCTTACACTCATATACATAAGTACAATAATTCAACGGAACATGTATTTTGATTACTCTAAGATGGATCTAAGCTTTAACTTGCATAACGTCCATCTTAACGGTTTTTTTATTAGCAAAAATTACGCGTATATAGTATATATATAGTATCTTTTTAAAACTCGTCTAGAACTCTGAAATACACTGTTTTTGTGGGCCTTAATCATTTATTTAAGAAACTCTGGTTACGCCCACACACACACAGGGTGATTCAGTACTAACGGAATAAAGTAAAAGGGGTGATAAAAGATGTCAAGCCATTTTTGGCCAAATCCTCATGCCCACAAAGGATCCGATTTGGCTGTACAGTGAAAGTATTATTTACATCCACATCGTTGCTACGTAGGAAATTACAGGAATAAAAGAATTTTTTAACACAATATTTTTTTTTTTTAAATCCAAAGCCACTTTCTAGCCTCTCGACCATTAGTGTTCTAGCGGCCTAATAATGATTTGACAGGTTGAAAAAACAAAATTTTTCTACAGAATTATCGTCCATGCTATTTTGTAGCTTGGGGCATGAAAGAACGTGGTTCCCTGTCATTAGGTCGAGTTCATAATGCAGCAGAGACAAAAAAAAAAATTTCTTCCCTGGCCCTGAATAGTGTTGCCATTTAGTCATCAAAGGTATGGAAAACGATTGTTTTACCATACTGAAGGCAATTGGGAATTGTCGAGCTAGCGTGATAGGTGAAGGAGAACAAAAGAAACAACTTTGGTCCAGTGAAACAATGTCCGAAAATGAGCCGTTCTGGAACTATAGGGCTGCTATTATTTACGTCCACATTAGTTGATGTAATAGAATTTGGAAAATTTGTCGTTCCAGCTTAGAACCGTATTGGAAAAGAGTCCACCACTTACGATGCAAAACAACTTCCTATTGCCAAATTTATGCAATTGGAGAATTCATGGCTCAAATGTGAGACCTACGTCGGGGCCACAAATTCCCCGAATTGCATAAATTTGGCCATGGGAAGTTATTTTGGACTATAGTAAGTAGTGAAACCTTTTCCAATATGGTTTTAGGCTAAAACGGCAAATTTTCCAAATTTTGTTACATGATTAACAAATGTGGATGCAAATAATAGTATCCCTATAGTTCCAAAACGGTTCATTTTCGAACATTTTTTGTCTGGTTGGTTGGTTGATATTTTTATGGCGCAAATTTGGTTCAGTGGACCAAAGGTTTTTTTTCCCCTCCCCATGTTCTTCACCTATTACGCATGCTTGACAATTCCCAGTTGCCTCCAGTATGGTAAAAGAATCATTTTCCATACCTGTGATGACTAAATGGCAACAGTACTCAGGGCCAGGGAAGGGAATTTCCTTTTTTAATTTTTTTTAATCTGCTGCATTATTAGGTCAATCACTTAAATTATGTGTCAAAAAAATTTTTTTGTTCATGTAATTGCCTACATAGCAATGATGTGGATGTAAATAATACTTTCACTGTACAGCCAAATCGGATCCTTTACGGACATGATTTCGCCAAATATGGCTTATTTGACGTCCTTTACCACCCCTTTCAGTTTGTTCCATTAGTTCTGAATCACCCTGTGTGTGTGTGTGTGTATATATATATATACACACATACAGTATATAGATGAACGAAAAGTGACTCATCGTTGAACATTGAATATATTGTCATTCTTTTGGAGAAATATTAGGTTTAACGAAATTTTCAACCTTCTCAAAAAATTCCATCTCCTTTCACCCTTTACCTATATTTAGTAAAAATGTAAGCTGTTCTTGAAACAAAGACTCATTTTTGCGCAATATTAAACTCAGTAAAATTACAAAATCAATGACTAAAATATCTAAAAGAATACCTTACTCAGACAAGTATAATAAAAAATACTTTATTCCAGGGACCAATCATTATACAGTATTTTTTTACAGATTAAAAAACAATGCTTAATGAACAGATCACCGAACATTCCCGTTAATGATCTTGGTCAAAAGCTCACGCCAAATTCCAATAAATTAAGAAAAAATCACTAATTCTTGAAAAGTTTTAAAGCATAGTATATAAATTTGGCGTATAATATACAAATAAAGGCTAAAATACAACTTTACAGAACGATTAAAACTGACTTAGAAAAATTGAGCAGTGTTTAGTATGTGAAAAGACAAGTATCATTTTCACAAAGTGCATAAGATAAACTACAAGGATACGTATAGAAAGGTGTTTTGTGAAAGGTGTTAAATGTCTCAGAATAAAAAATTAGCCCCAATATCCCCAAAAGTAAAATTTTTATGGGAAAGCCCGTAACATGCAAGACTTATCCGAATTTGTGTAAATTTTAAATTTATGATATATATATAAGTTAATTTTTTCACTCTCCTCGCTTTATAAAGAAATCTCGCCCCCTGTACATTCGATATTTCTATACATAGTATTTCCAAAGCCCATATTGCTAACGCCTTCATCCACCCTCCTCCCCATAGAAAAACTTATTTTGACAATCTTAATTATTAAAAAAATTTAGAATAAATCAGTCATTAAGACAGTTATCATCGCAACTATAAGATATATGCTGGAAGTAATTATTAGGCTCTTGCCATTTTCACCCTTCATGTGTTCAGTTTCATTGTGGGAGTGACCTGTAACATAAATCAACGAGTTACATTTACTCATAGGATGAGACATTTGATACAATTAGTAATTTTAACTAAATTCCCGTGCATTTAAAATTTATCCGATTCTGTTAAATAATATATAGCTCAAAGTAGAATTATTATTTCTCCCTCCTCTGTAAAAGTAATACTTGGCATCACAAGTTGCATTATCATCTACCGGATAATACTTGGCGCGACGAGTTGTATTACCGCCTCCTTAATAACACGTTGTCGTCAATTGCAAGGGAAGCATAGAGTAAGAAACTGACAACTTTTTTACATCAGAACTGCTGAACACAGAAAAAAAATAATTCGTAATGTTTATAAAATTGGATACTAAACTCAATATTTACTCTTATTGAATCTCCAAGCTGTTTTCTTATAAACATTTTGTCCCATGTAAGCAGTTTGTATTCTTAACATATAGCCTAACATGAAATAGCATTTTTGGAAACTTTAAATACTAAATTCTCGTTTTACTCAAATGGAAACACCGAAGGATATTGTTTATCCAAAACAAAGAAATATTTCACGAAGTAGGAATAGAAACGATCATGTGCTACCAAATCTTTGAGTACAAAAATAGTCTGAGAAAAATAGAAAGTATTACAGGAGGAGAGGGTGCTATGTATAGTTTTAAAACTCAACAAAATATATACTAAATTTAAAAACTCAACGAATCTACCATATATTCTTGGTAAAAATGTAAAATTTGTACATTTTATACCTCAACTTTTATGATGTAAATGTACTAAATATTACTAGGATTCATCTGATAAAGCATCGTTTCTAATTTGCTCCCAAAATCCCAAAAGTTCCAATATTAACTTTTTCCCCCCCCATCTATTTCAGTCACAAATCCTTTGGTCTGAACTTTAACTATTTTCTGAAGGTTTAATACAATAATTCAATGAAATTCGGAAGGTTTTCTAAATTAATAAAATATATATTCATAACAATTTTGCGGACATTTGTTTTATATATTAGTTTACTCACACACGAAGTTATATTTCAAACCCTTATGGAATACAAAAAATGTTTTAAAAGGGAAGTGATTGAAATTCATTGTACTAAATCATATTTTAGTGATGGTAATGCCATAGCCTCAAACATAATTATTAAATTATTCAACGAAATCAGATTATTCTAAAATGCTAACACAAAGCCAGACAAATAGGTTCAAAACTTACACCAAAATTATTAAAAAATACTTAAGCTCACTGAAAAGCATCTATACCGAGAGTCATTTTTCTCAATCGCCTTAATTTTATAAGAATTTTTTAAAAAGCAAACAAATGTTATGTCAACAATTGTATTTGAAATAATCATACATACACAGGAGTTGCATTATGTACAATATATACTTTTCATTCCAATTCTAGTTTAGCAATAATTTACAACCATACTCTCCAAAAATACCCCCTTAATAAAAAAAAATAAGCAATTTTTATATTTACATCGTCATTTCATATCTCGTGTAATCAGAAACTGGAAAAAAATTAGCAGAAAGGTATTACGTTTAATTTCAGTTTAAATGCCGGCTTTCTTTTAAATGATTGTACATATTTACTTAAGTTTAGAAAAGAAATATCAGCATAAAAATACACCTTTTATATAAATTAGAAAATCTCATGCACGTCTACTCTTGGTATTGCGATATTTATGAAATTAGTTCATGCAATACCTTTGTTCTCATCTCCCAATGCCCTTTTACACAATTTTCTATATAATTACTTTTAAAATCTTGCAATGATGAAATTAAAATGAATTTCTCATAAGGATGTTTTACATTAGAAAACAAAATTAAAAATGACAAGATACTTTTCTATGTACAATATGTTACAACAATTATTTCGTTTAAGTATTAAGATCGTCAATTCTTGCAAATATGACAATTTACGCCCTTAGAATTCTTGATTAGGTTTATTTTTACAGGTCACAAATATCTATATAACTTATTTTCGATGCATTTTTTAATGTTCAGTTTTTAATCAAATAATTTTTATAATTGAAGAATCGTGGGACAATTTGATTAAATCAACACATCAGGGTATTTGAATAATATTTATAAATAATAACAATGCACAGAAGACTATAAAGAAATCCCTTCTAAAAGTAAAATACTGAATTTTTACTACAAAACAGTGTAATTGGCCTTTAATAAATTGCTTAAACAGATAATCTTTACGAATTTCATTTACCACGCGATATAAGTTACAGTAATAATTGTAATCCTTTATTTGCTAAGTATAATTATGTGATTACGAAAAATCGCCTACAATGCTTCTGCACTCAATGGACTTTCACTATTAAAAATATTACGCATACAAAAACTAGATATCTTAGCCTTCTCATTTCCTCTATCATATCCGTTTATTATATACTATATGTATACATATACACACACTAAATTAAAATCAATAAATTTACCTAATTTGTGGTTAATTTCATTTTGCACCTAAATGCATGTACTTTTTAGCAGGTTTGAAAAATAACTACCATATAGTTTTAATGCATATCAAAAAATCAGAACCCTAAAACTGAAATGCCCTTAGATTCTGAGAAGTCGATTAATCCGTTTTTATGGCACAAGAAAAATGGTCACAGAGCTGAACAAGGTGTATTCTGAGAAGTTTACAGTATCAGTGCTAAAAATTCACTATCCGTAATTGTCATTTAAAAAGTCATGATAAATATTTTAACAAACACAATTATGCTAATTCAAGCAACGATCTAAATTCGGATAGGGAATCGTTAAATGACAAGATTACTTTTTGTTTTCCTTAATTCAGGCATATTTTAGAGGAAAAGAATAACATTTTGTCCTTGGTTTTTATTTTGAAAACTAAGCATTTTTGTCTATTGAATAAATCAAATATCTTCTATTACTAGAGAACAAATTATCTTACCGTGTATTTTAACTGCATCATCGGCACGTGCGCCTTCTATCATTTCATAGGCAGTGAAATTCACAGCTTGTTGAGAAGCTATGCGGTTTTCATGGCGTGATAGACCTGTGAAAAGAAAAATATACATTTTTACATGCCCCACTAACCGAACGAAAATAGCGTTGGAAAGTACTTTTTACATGGTTTGATGTAACTTTTATGGGCGAACTTATAATTAATTGATGACCATAACGACTCACATACATATCCTTTCTTAAAATTACCCCCCACTCTGTATACAGCCATTGTAGATGGAGCATTTTCCATAAAAGGTAGTATGTATGAACGTTTTTAATAGGCATGAAGAGTTATACTTGATGAATAAAAAATTATTGAGCATGATTTATATAACTTTATAAATAAATCTCCAGAAATAATACTTACGATTGTTTAGCATAGGTCCCTTAGCCATGAGAACATAATACGCTTCGGCCTTTAAATTAATAGTTTTTACCCCAGGATAGGTTATGTACGGTCTTACCCATGTACAACTAGCAAGTCCATTTCGAAGACTCCATTCATACATCCCTTCAGGAATCTGCAAGTGCGAAGTATAAAGAAAAATTATTTAAAACTCACAGCTTCCGATTGCTAATGAAGTATACTATTAGATGATCATTTTTGTATTTAATAACATATATATATATATTACCACCTCTCACAGGGTTAGCAACCCTGCTAGTTATGTGAAGGTAATACCTCATATAAAAGAAATTATCTAATATTCCACATCGGCTATGTTTAAAAAAAATTTCCAGTTTTAAATATACCATTGCCTTCAAATAACAAAAAGTTTCATAATGCAACACTGCATTATGAACCACCGTTTCTTAAAAAGGCACACAGATATAAATCAATGCCCAACTGAGGTGAACGTTAAAATTATAAAATGTAATTGGATTTTTCACGGCGTTACAAAAGTTGATTTTAAATACAGGGCAATTGTAATTAAAGTTTGCGTATTTAGAGCACTCTGAAGCTCTAACGAATTGGCACCAAACTCTGTATACAGACGATGCAAAGGCGATGCTGGAAACGCTTTTGCAAAAAATAGTGCTTCAAAAATTATGGGAAGGCGCTTTACTCAAGGTACATGGAAAGCAAAAACGTAAGGCTGCATTCATGCGTTCCGTACGGGGCATGATTGCTGTCCAGACTATTTACCGATGTAAGGAATTTTGCACAATGTGTTTCTCATTGTTCATGTGTAATATTTCTAGACAATGAATAGTGTGTTCATTTACTAATCGCAACTGCGCACCTGTGATGCTTTGCACATGCAGCGTAATACTGTTTTTTATTTCTACCAATGTAGCAACATTTTCACATGCTAAGCCAAATTCTTTAAATGACCCCACAACCAAAAATCACAGATCCGGAAAACGTGGCGACTAAGCAATCTTAAACAACAAAACACTAGGACATTGGTGGGAAGTTGGTTCGAAAATGTTCTATATTACTTCCACTATGTGGGGAAGGGGAATCATCCTGCATTACATATTACAGATACAAGGCATTGTCGTTGTTGAATTTGGGATATGATAGAAGTACATAAGCATATCATGATATATGAGAGCTCTGTAACAGGGCCATTAGGGGCAACTTCTTAGGGGTAAAAATTGAGCTGGGAATAAGCATGAATATGAATCCATACCAGACGGTGGCTTTAAGCGTGTTTAACCCCGCTTTACACACCATCTGATTATATAGCATTATTTCATTAAAAACGTCCAATTTTACAGGGAACAATAAGTGGAATTTCCACTTTGTCACCCTACCCCAAAGATTGTGACTTTGAAGGCAACAGGAAAGAGTTTGGCCAGTTTCAAAAGCAAGGGTGGACTGTTCTTTTAACATATTGTAAGTTGTGGGATGTGAAACATCCCGCGCGCCTGCTCGCGGGTTAAGGGATGTCGCGGGAAAACAAGCCGATCGGCCATGACCAAAATGCGACAAATCTGGGTGTTCATTGCACCATTAAAAAAATGCCTCATCGCCCTACACGATATTCCATGGCCACAACTCATCAACGTGCGTTCTACTAAGAAAAATCAATGTTAAGGTTAGACATTAACAAATCAGATTGCTTTTTCTTTGTTTGAAGCGCCATAATAGTGACTCGGATTGTGTGTGTTCTTTCACTAACTTCATTCGAAAGGTTTGTAAATTTAAAAATAAGGGTTTAAAATGTTAGTTCAGATTTGTCTTCGTTATTTTCTGTGGCTTTTTTTTTCGTATATTTTGCTGTAATGCGTTCCGTTTCTGGAGAAAAAAAATTTCTGTATCCTCTGTATAGTCCGAATATATGTTTTAGCGTCAATCTGCTTATTGGCTAGAGCTACAGCATGCTCTGAAAATTCCAAATTTAATTAAGATCACCCTGTATAACGTCAAAACGACATTATTTTAAACTATAAATCACAATGTACAACCAAAAATTTGTCAAAATTAATATATGAGTTCGATTTACCTGAGTATCGGGACTATTGCCATATCCCTTATTCCACGAGTTTTGAGCCACGACTCTACTGTCATCCACAAAACACTCCGTTACGCTATCTTCACCCTAAATTAAAAGTATGCGACTAAATAAAAAACATTTCTTGGCACCTTCTACCAAAAATATTTCCGTGATTATGACAAAATAAACCTTACCATTTGCCTGTCGAAAGAAAGACCAGTAGCCATATACTGGCCCGAACTCAAAGTACCAATCATTGTAAATTGTACACCATCCGCTGAATCAATGTAAGAGACAAAAATATCACAATTTTGACGCTCAACACAATCCAATGGATATCCAAAACAACCCTTGTTCATAAAGCAATCATCATACATTTCTTCAGAATTTTTGCTCTGTAATGACATTAAACAAAAAATTATTAGAAATCTATTTAATAGATCCCCACTCAATCAAATCAAATTTTATTCAGACGGATACAATTATTTACATGAGATAATAATTTACAATTAGTTAAGTTGTTCCGTCTAGACAGCAAAGGGTCTAAAGGCTTTGGGGTTTGACAAAACCCCCGCTGGCTATAATTATGTATAATTAGTAGAAATGGAAGTAATAAGTAAGTAAAATGAAAGATGGTTGATTAGTATAGGTATGGAAGGTATAGAAATATAAATTAAGAAGTGGTGGTACTATAATTCTCAAATAGATGCCCGCGAATATGTTTTTTATATTGGGTGAAAGAATATATTTAAATCAGAAGATTCCGCACATTTCACTTCCTTTAATTTGGCTTAATTTAAGTCAGTGGTTCCCAACCTTCAAGCCACGACCCACTTTTATAGTAGCCAATCAGTCCGCGACACCCCCACCATCTATAATAACCAAAAGATCTGCGACCCCCTCTGTCGCCACCACATTTGCAAAATAAAAGCATTTTTAACGGAGTAAAGAAAAGATTAAATTAAATCAAATTATATTAATTATATATATTTTATTATAGGTATAATAATGCACATTATAGGTAAAATTAACAATCCTTATTAGAATTTAACCATATTGAAATAAAAAACGGTTGGAATCATTTAGCATGAAATTCCTTACAAAACTTTTTGCAACTAAAACTAGTTGCGGCGACCCCCAAAAAACCTGTTCGCGACCCCCTTGACAGCAGCGACCCTCAGTTTGGGAACCATTGATTTAAGTTAATCTTAATCTGTGTAAAATTTCCGAAAATACCGTTCCTAAGCACAGATTGCACTTTTTCACCCTCTTTGTCCCTTATAAAAAAGGCAGTGACGGATCCACGGGAGGGAAATTAGGAAATCCCCCAAATCAAAATGTGGTGTGTGGGTTACTTGGTAAATGACGACTCACCGATAATGAAGAAATTTTACACAAAGTTTGATCCCTCAAAAAAATTAACCTCTACTAAAGGGAGTACTTTTGGAAAAAAAAAAGTCCTGCATGTCACACTTTTTATACATTACTTACTTATACTCTTACTCATTAACTTTTTAGATGTTACTTAACTTTTACTTATTAACTTGTTATACATTACTTCACTTATTAAGTTGTTATACAGTGCTGGAAAAAAGTTTAAGGACACAAAAAATCACGAGATACGTCTAATGAATTATATGCAAATCGGTAAATAAAATAGCATATACATCGAGAACTCTAAGTTCATAATTTTAATGCTGAATAACAAAAAATATAACAATTTGTTGTTTACATAAACTGTAGTTAATATGGCCTGGCAAAAAGTATAAGGACAATCAGGATTTTGGTCAACATATTAGAAAGTTAGAAAATTTCTCCGTTTCTCTATGATTTGAATCATTCGTGAAGACATGGAACCACAAAATTAATTTAATACAGTGTTTGGGATTTTCCGCCAGACAAGTTTGATGGCTCCAATTAACTCATCTTGCCTATCATACTGTTGCCCATTTTGTTATACCTTACGAACCAATATACCCCACAAGTTTCCATAAATTGGGGCTCCTAGCTAGCCAGTCAAGCAGATTTACATTATTTGCCTCAAACCATGATTTTGTTGAAGTAGATACATGGATTAAGGCTTCACCTTGTTGGAAAATATAGTCTCCAGGGGTGATGTGCGATTCCGAAGTCAATAAATTTTGGGCCAATAAAACCTGACAAGCATCTAAATTCGTTCTTGGCCCCAAAGAAACAATTGGGGTAACACCTCCAGAAGCAAATCCACCCCCACATCATCACTGAGCCACCACCGAACTGTCGCTTTGAAAGTGTGGATTTTTCATGACGAAGGTCATGCCAGTAATAATGGAATCTGTCCAGCCCATCCAAATTAAACTTCTTTTCATCTGAAAACACAACATTTTTCGACTTATCTCCAAAAGCCACATGTTCTTTTAGGGAATTCAACTCTATGATGTTTCTGTTTTTTCGGAAGAGGTGGTTGGGCTTTCATTTTTGAGTACTGAATGTTTGGATTCCTGATTAACACGTTACGTATTGTCTATTCTATCGAAAAACCTGTACAAGCAAATTACATTTTGCATAGATTCTACTCGTTCGTTCTTTATTTTGATAGTGTTTTGCATGGTGTCGTTGTCCAACGTTATTTTTATACATTATTCTTTTGAACAAAGATCCTAATACACTTACGAACTTTATGAACAGAGAACTAAGACACTAGAATATTGGCTTACAACAAATGAGCTACAGCAGATCAAAATAAAATATGTTGTTTTTAAATCGAAGCAAAAAAAAATAATAGAAATTAAATATAAAGCACACAGTTGCACTGTGTATTACTTAACCCCTTTAACCCTGACTTTTTTAAAAATTGTCAAGTTGTTTTTTTCTGAGTGATAATTATTAACCCTTTGCACTCGAGACCTTTTTCTCTCGGGCGAACCAGCAACTCGAGACGTTTCTCGATGTTCTTGGTGAATTTCTTACCTCTAACTTAAAACGATTACACTGACAAATTAATGTATAAAACTTTTATATTTTAACATTTTATCTATCTTTACAGGTCTAAGAAGATAATTTCTTAAATATTAATCTCTGTACTATTGCTTAGTGTGGTATTTTACAAAGTGATATTTTACAAGTACTCTGTGTATAAATGTAATTTCATCGTTCAACACCGTAAAATCAAACTTATCTTCACTTGAGCTTATTTCATTACTACATTCCATGTTTATAGGTCTCAAAAACTTTGAATGTACTAATCCTTTTGCCACGACTGTCAAGTTCGAACTGATCTCGGAAGGTTGACCGTCGAGAGCCAAGTCTGGGTCTCCGCAGACCCGACTACAATCTGATATCTCCAGTGCAACACACACACACACACAAAAGTCACTCCTCGATAGAGAAGAAACAATGTAAGAGCTGTTCAAACGCCGGGTCAAGAAAGACCCGTTCAAGGGCAGACGCCGGTCCGCGTTCGCGGGCTAATTTGGGATAAGAAAATCTTGTCTCTGTTTGAAGGGATGTCATTCTGCACTTCATAAGATTGTACCCAAAGAGCTTAGGAACCCGTTCGAAAGAAACTAAACATAAATAGTTATTGCTGCGCATCAAGTTTCCGCGTCAAACCAAGTGGTGAGCGAGAGTCACCTATCGAGCTGCGGCATCGAATCATGTGGTGAGTGAGAATCACCTCTCGAGTGCAAAAGGTTAACTGGATGTCCGAAGACACTAAAAATTAAATTTTATGAACTTTATTAAAAAATTATTGAAATTAAAACATATACTGAAGGAAGGACAACAAGTTTTACGTTAGTAAATTATGCTGTTTTTAACAAATTTTACTTAACGTGAAAACTTTTAAAGCAGTTCCTATTGGATTGAAAACATAAAAATACCTTACATTTTTTACAGAATGCAAAAGTTTTTAATCCACATTTTTCAAATTTTCACCTTTGTTGCTTATTAGCTCTGTCAATCAAATGACTGACTGCGTCATATCTGATATCAGGAGATGGTCTTACAGATGCTTTCAGTCGTTTCGATACAACTGGATTTTAAGAAGGACGTCCTTATTTCGATAAGATGGCCCGATTTTTGAAGACAAGTGATTCAGCAACTTCTAAAGTAAAATCTAATAGATCCATTTGTTTTCTTTGAGCCACTCAAATGTTTGGCATCAATATGATACTCTATCCAAGAGTTTATAACTGCCATACTCAAGGAATGAAATATTAATCTGAGTGTCCGCTTTTTACATCTTATACTGATACGGTATAATGAGGCCAGAAAATCTGTTTATCAACATCCCCCATGCCTGCGTTATACAGACCCACACTGAAGTGCCAGAAAAACTGGTACACCTACGTAATATTGTGTAGCCCCCAACCCCACGCATGCACACAGAAGTGCCGCAACACGACGTGGCATGGACTCGACTAATGTCTGAAGGTATCTTGGAGACAATTCACACCAGGAATCCTGCAGGGCTGTCCACCAATCCATAGGAGTGCAAGGAGGTAGAGATCTCTTCTGAACAGCACGTTGCAAGGCATCCCAGATATGCTCGATAATGTTCATGTCTGGCGATTTAGGTGGCCAATGGAAGTGTCTAAAGTCAGAAGAGTGTTCCTGGAGCCACTCGGTAGCAACTCTCGATGTGTGGGGTGTCGCATTATCATGCTGAAATTGTCCAAGTCCGTCGGAATGCACAATGGACATGAATGGGTGTAGGTGATCGGACATGATGCTTACGTACCTGTCACCTGTCAGAGTTGTCTCTAGACGTATCAGGGGTCCCATATCACGCCAACTGCACACGCCCCATACCATCACAGAAGCTCCACCAGCTTGAACAGTCCCCTGTTGACATGTAGGGTCCATGGATTCATGAGGTTGTCTCCATACCCGTACACGTCCATCCGCCTGATGCAATTGGAAACGAGACTCGTCAGACCAGGCAACGTGTTTCCAGTCATCAACAGTCCAATGGCAGTGTTGGCGGGGCCCAGACGAGGCGTAAAGCTTTGTGCCGTGCAGTCAACAATGGTACACGAGTGGGCCTTCGGCTCCGAAAGCCCATATCAATGATGGTTCGTTGAACAGTTCGCACGCTGACACTTGTTGATGCCCCAGCATTGAAATCCGCGGCAATTTGAGGAAGTGTTGCACGTCTATCTCGTTTAACGATTCTCGTCAGTCGTCGAATGTCCCGTTCTTTCAAGGTCTTTTTCCGGCCGCACCGCTGTCGGAGATTTGATGTTTTACCGGATTCCTGATATTCACGGTATACCCGTGAAATGGTCGTACGCGAAAATCCAAATTTTGTCGCTATCTCGGAGATGCTATGTCCCATCTCTCTTGTGCCGACTATAACGCCACGTTCAAAATCACTTAAATCTTGATAACCTGCCATTGTAGCGGCAAGAACCGATCTAACAGCTTTGCCAGACATCTCTTGTCTTATATAGGCGCTGCCGACCGCATCGCGTTACGCTGATTGGTTGCAAAGCTCCGTTATTTGCATACGCACGCCTGTACCAGTTTTTCTGGCATTTCAATGTATAACCTCTGGTCTACCCACTTTAACATGCTATTTTTCTTTTTTACTCCATGTCTGAATTTTGTCCTCTTCTCCATCACCAACGAAATTTTAAGCCATTGTAACGGTATTATTACCATGCCATTTTACTATGGCCCACACGAGAAAACAAATGACATTAAGTTCATTATTTATAGTATTTTGGATATTTTGCATTTTGGATGTTTTGCGTATGAAATTACGCTTGAGCCTTCCATAATTTTTAAACTGCTATGCCACTGGTAGTATTAGTAAACATTCAAATGACAATAATGGTAGAAAATGCCAAAAAAAAATCCTACTAATTTTCTTCAAATAACAGCTAAATTCAATTCCAGTTTATTCAGAAGTAATTTCTGCTTAAAGAACAATCGCAGCCCTGATGTTCTTGTCAGAGGACATGAATTAAATGTAAGTTTCAAAGAAATGGATGCATTTTAAATCACTAGATTATAAATATTACAAATATTTAACCCTTAATATTTTACAAAACAAACATTTCATTTGAAAAAAACAGTAAAAACTATTTTTATAAAACGTAATAAAAATCTGTACTCGCATGCTTCTCGTTTATCACTTGAAGCCATCCTTTTTTTCACATCATGGACACAGTATTGACATTTAGTGCAAAATTTAAAAATTGTTTTATTGTATGAGGTGTACAAGTTTGTTCAAGGTGTACATCAGGTTTTCATCTAACGGAAAGCAAAATATTATTATAATAGATTACAGAATACGTCCTCTCACAAGGACGCCAGGGCCGAAGAAGTTAAATATAAAGCACAGTTACCTTGCACCACCACAAGGCCTGAAACCAACTTTTTTTCCCCCACCAGAATGTTTTATAGCGCAAGGACAGCTAGGAACATGCTGATTAAGGATCCTACAGTTTCCCGAGAATTCTTGTTTCCTATCGAACCAAAACTACGGCTGGCAGTATATCGCCGGGCTTACTGCGGTGCCAGTGAAATCAAATCTGTGTAAACAGTACAATATACGAAACCCGTTACCGCTGCGTCACCGTAATGCACCCTCCGCATCTGTAGGTGCCCTATAAGTAGACGTGCTGGATTTAAGGACTGAAATATCATCCCAAAGTTTCCAACACCCTGAACAGTTTAATGCGCCAATATGTTGCTAGTATTGTAAGGGCGAAAGTTAAGGAGCAATATCTTAGCTATCTATAACTTGGCCATTCGATGTTGTTCCATGCCGTAAATGTAAAAATCATTGTCATCGCGACGCAAGTTCCATCGACTAAAACTGCCTTCAACCAAGAACCAAAACCTTTGTATAGAGTTGGTAATAAGAAAAAGACCATGCTAAACTACCTTTACAGAAATTTTCATAAAAAATGATATTTCCATTACGCAAGGTTATAATGTAAATAAAAAATCGGGAAGGGTGTAATTTATTTCGGTAATTAATGCCTCTACCATGACCTCTCTTCTTTAAAGGAAGTTTGTCTTTGAGAAATGTAAATACAAGAAAAGTTTCATGCATCACCTGTATTATACACATTCTTTCGAAAAAAAAAATCATGAATAAATTATCGGTTATTATTGAAATTAAATATGCATCCAGCATATACACAGGTAAGAAATGATAAAAAATCCAAGGCTGTAGGACCTACCAATAGCTGGGAATTTCTTATTGAATGTTCCAATCAATAGTGGGTGAAACCCCTCCTGGCGGGGATGCATGTTTCTATACGTCTAGGTGAGGAGTGATAAAGCTCCCTAATGTCATTCTGCGACATATTCTGCCAGGCATTTCCTCACCTGTTGCTCCAAATCTGCGACATTTTGCAGTGCCCGCATCTGGTGGCCTGGCATTATCGTATTAGAAAATAGCATTAGGCTGTAATGTCATAAACGGTAACGCAAACGGGCGCAGGATCTCAAAGTATTATCGAGCTGTTAAAGTTGGACGTAGGATGACTAGGGACGTCCTGCTGTCGTATGAGATAGCACCCCACACCATCACACTAGGGGTAATGGCTGTGTGCCTTTGTAAAACAAAGGGTGGTTGGGACCGCTGGCCCTGGCGCCTACACACATGGATCTGATGATCATCTGCTCCAAGACTGAAGCAGGATTCATCGTTGAACACTATGCGATACTAATCTGCTGGCAGCCACGATGACCGGCTACGACACCACTCCAGACGACTCTGTCGATGGTGTGGGGGCGTAAAGGCAGACGGCTTGAAGGCCGCTGTGAGAGTAATCTCACCTCAACCAAGCGCCTTGAAATCGTGGAAGGTGTCACGGGTGGTATTGAAAAGACTGTAGCGTGTTGGATGGTGGATAATGATGTCGTTGGGTCAGCTCCGGCCTGTCGCACAACCAACCGATCTAGCCTCGCAATTCGTACACCTTGGTCTTCCAGAGCCTTCATTCCGCCAATGAGTTCCTCGCAACAATCATTACTGCCAACACAACAGTGTCCCTGCGGTTCAGGTGGCGGCCTACTGCTAGGCAGGACCAGCCAGCTTCACGCATCCCGAATATGCGACCACATTGAAAGTCCTCCAATTAGCTAGGTCTTCGACAACGTCGTAAAAGCATTACTGTTTGCGTCACCAGGGAACTGCCACTCCGACAACAAGAAAAAATATACCGTCCGCAATTTTTACCACTTTATACGATACCGGTTGCAAAGTAGAAATGCGCTGTATGATCGAAGTTAACATTCATTGGTTTGAAAATTCACTCATTTGCATACTTGTTCTAAAGGAATTTGCACTCAAAATTTCGCGATGATCGGATTATATTTTAAGAGTGCTTTTGTTTTTTGCAAAAGAGTAGCATATCAGTCAGAGCGTTGTGTCTTCAACCCAACAATAGTTGGTTCAAGACGTGAGTGAGTGAGTGAGTGTGTGTGTGTGTGTGAGCAGGGCCGTTCCTGGAAGGGTGCGAAAGGTGTCCTTGCACCTAAGCGGACGCTGACTTTTCTTTTATTATTATAATAATTGTTTTTGATCTTTACATAGAAGGCATTTATAGGGTCTGTTTTATTTTATGCAAATAAATATTGAAATATATTTATCTTTTGCTTAATGACTTAAAGAATAAGTACATATAGATATAAAAGACACTGCATATATATCAAATTTTTAATTGAATAATATTAAGTTAATAAAGGGATAGCAATATTGTTTTTGCACCTGGGCGACCAACAACTCAGGAACGGCCCTTGGGGGAGTAATTCTTAGCTCTTATGGGTCGAAGATTCTAGCTCAAAAACAAAAAAAAAAAACAGCAATCTCAAAAATTTCCATTTCAATATGCATTTGCAAAGCATAAGTGATTGTATTAAACAAATCAATCTGTAAATTGGAATACCGGTTTCTACTCACACCAGCAGAAGAGCTCATTTTCACACGTTGGGAGTCTGTTTTTATCCAGAAAAGGCTGAATGTTTTTGCCACTGTAGCTCTAAACAAATAAGAATTTAGTTATATATAAAAATCTTACGTTACATTGAAAATGTAGGATAATTTTTTCGTATATCCCTGACTATTCTTACTTACCTAAAGATTACGTCTTCAGTTACACTGCCTGTCGGTGTCCATTCAGTAATGATCTCGCTTTTTTTACCTTTGTTGACTTGCGTTATTGTATTCTGAAAAAAAAATGCGCAGGAACTTTAGATGCATATGGAGTGAAATTGGTGATTTACGTATTGCAAATTACTCAATTTAACTGACCATTTCTTTAAGAATAAGTGACCTAATAATAACTAATAATTATAAACTAACATGCATAACTATATAAGATATATACTAATAATAATAACTAACCTGGTTGCCACTCTGGCAATTAATAGTTTGAGAAATATTTGGTCTTGTTGTAAATTCTCCTTCAATCAGACGATTTTTGTCAAATGCTGAGCGAGCCTGCATCACGAAACCTTCAAACTTTTCTCCAACGATCCCAGAAATTTTAACTGTAAAATAATGTATTCAATCAGGAAACGTAAATAATGAAAAACGTATCAATAAAAACTACGTTTTAAAAAGTGGTCATTAATCATATGATAAGCGAATGAAAGTACATTGTTAAATTACATTTCGTTCATAATAGGCAATGTTTAGTAGCAACCTTGACTAACGTTCTAAGCGATTTAATTTTATGCCCTGTAACTATAATAATCAGAAACATGGTAGATAGCTTTCTATGGTTCCTATGCACTAACCTGTCACTTCGTTAGGAACACTCAATCTATGCATAGATGGATGTCACTTACCTGCACGCCCTGCAATCAGGTTTGGAGGTATAGAGAACGATAGTTCCTAAAGCTCGCTTGTGTTTAACGATACCAGCAAAGCCAGGATCATTAGGTGCTTCACAAGTTAGTGTGCGTTTGTAACATTAGCATTTAGTACAGTAAAACAAAGAATATATTTCTACGAAATATTGCTGATATAAAGTGACTAACATCAACTAGGTGTAAATCTCAGTTACATGCATTTGCGATAAGCGTTATGAAGAGTTGAGCTTTACTAAAGCAGAGACTAAACGACTGTCGCAGAAATCTGAGGTCATGATTTGCAAATTTGTCGTGCAATTTTGCCTTCTTGCAATTTTGTCATCCACAACTGCACACTAAATAACATGTTCTCATATACATAAGGTATTACTTTCCTGAAATACGAGCTAAAGCCCCTATTTTATAAAATCGAACCCCAGTTAACAGCAGAAGCGTAGCCAGGGGGCGGTTTTGGGGGTTGTAACCCCCCATCGCAATGAAATTTTGTATATTTAACATAGGAATATATGAGTTGTAGCTCTGTAACCCCTCCCATTAAGCCTATAACCCCCTTATGAATTTTCTGCCTACGCTACTGGTTGATAGCACAAACGCGCTATCACTCGGTCACCACATAGTTAATTTCACTAGACTCGATTGACCTCAATTTTACTTTCCGTACTGCTTTTGCTTAAATTAATAATCCACACACAGAGTAACTGCATGTTTAATTTCGCACAATATCATCCTCACTTTGCGCGTTTCTCTCGACTTTAAAACTTTCGGCCAGTATCTACATACCCAATTTTTCCTTTTCAACACCATGTGGAACGTCAATTTTCTCTTTTACCATTAATCATTTTCCTTTTATCAGCATTTCCCAAACTCGTGTAATAGTTTAAACACCATAACCACGCGAAACCTTCTGTACACCAATGGCGTATACAAGGGGGACAAGTCCATCTCATTATATACCAATTTCCATTCTGCGTAACGTAGAATCTCACACGTGTGATCCTTGTAAAGCCACTCGACCTCCCCCAATAATTTTTGAATTGCTACACCCCTACTGTACATGAGATCCAATAAGGATGAAAAAGGTAAGTGAACTGGGTGCTTGTCCATTCAAGCGGCCCCGGAGATTATGATCTCGCCAAGGTAATCGCCAAGCTCACAAATCGTCCAAACACGCCAACAGTCTTATATAATGAAATATTTTCCAGACGTTTTTGCAATCCAGTAATTTTCCTGAATCGGTATATACCTAGTAGGGGGTGGCCCCCACACCCCCGATTTAAATTTTCTTCTAGTTGTACCTGAATATTAAAAAGGGTTGAATCAATGGTATCCTGAAAATTTGCTTTATAAATAAGAAAGTTTTTGTAATTTAAAAATTTTTGCGCTATATTTTAAAGGAAACAGTTTTCGAAAACAAAAAGCTATAAAGAACGCTAAAATAAACCCACAGGCTGTCTCTTTATAAGTGTAAACAAAAGGCAACATATCGCAACCTACCTTGGCGATACATCGCGGTCGTTTGGTGGCTTACCCCGAGGGCCGCTTTAACGGACAATTACCCCTGTGGGTTACACTTTCGAGAAGATGATTTGGCAAATACTTTGCGAATATCGGACTGCGAATAATCTGTACGAAAAGACTGGCAAACACTGGATATCTGTTGGAATCAAGCCTAAATTATTCGACAGATAGCTAGATATTATCACTACACCACTGAAAGCGTGCCTTTTTTCTGTCCACCGTAGTCCAAGGTTTAGTTCCCTAGGCAACACTTCTCGGAAAACTGTAGGTCTCTGCGTAGCATGGTCCTTGCGCCGTAAAAAAAACAAAAAAGGTCAGACATAGATTAAAACTTACCTATCTGTAAGGAAATTCATCAGATATTTGCATCCTCATTCCCTTGAAAACCATCAATGAATCATAGTAAGCAACTTTTAAGGTGGTTTTAACTCGAAGGAACATTTACCTTTAACACTATTTCCGCTTTTGGTTGCTGTAACAGTGTACGGATTCTCGCTTCTTTGAGGTTCAATGTTTCCGTGACGAGGCGTAAGATTTTCGCAAGCTGATTCGGGAGCCCCAGTTGGATAAGCATCATTAATATCGATCCACAAGGAAGATCCAATTAAAAACACTAAGACAAAGTCCTTCATGGTGGTGGTTCTAAAATCGGAAAGAAAAATCATATATAGAAAATATAACCTGCTCAATAAATGAAAAATGCTTGCGAGTCGGTTTAAAAACTATCTACTTTCAAAATCTAAAGGCGCAGTATAGCCTAGATATTCTTGCGCCCTAGAAAATCCAAGCAAATCTAAACGTTAAACGTAATTTTGAAAATTTTGGAGATTTGATTCCGGAGAACTAACTATCAAATTTTCTACAAAATTACTGCGGTCACGGTATTTGTGCGTTAGCTCCTTAAACGGTGTGATAGGTCATCTCAGAACTGGACCGACTGCTTAAGGCGGACATCTAAGTTACGATTTACCGTAAGCTGCTCGCTGGCCGACCAGATTTCCATTGTTTGACCACATATGCCCAGTTTTCAGTTTTGGCGACGCCGTCATTTCCTGTTGGAAACGAAAGAATGGTTTTTCGCTCTTATTTTGACCGGCCTTAAAGCCCATAAAACAGAGGAGTTTTATTATACACACGCTCCATTTTTCCTGCTTCCGCCCAACGGCAAATCGCAGCCTTTTAGACTTTGCAGTTGCATACCCAGGGCTGCAGATTACATGACTGAAGACGGGGAGGAGGTAGCTTAAGCTGACTTCAGAACCAAAAGTCGCGTTTACAAAACCGAACTTACTGGACTTAAACCTGAACCTACCTATTCAAAGATCATAGCCACTAAGTAAGTTGCCATGCCTTCTAAACTAAATGTGACAATTTACTGGAAGCAGAACAATCCTGTGAGGTCAGGGGTCATGGAACCATGAGATAAGAATTTTATACTTCGGCCTTATTTTAGATTCATTTTAGACCTGCTTGGAGAAAGAAGCCTCATTCGAGTCAGATAGCGAAAACACTCATCAGCTTATTAGCTCCTACAATATAAATGTTCACTTAGCAGGCTTCCGCAACTGTTAGCACTTACAATCGCAAGGAAAACTTAAAAAGTTCAATTTCTAAAATTGACACCATGCCAAATCTGTTACTTTTATTTCATATTTTTCAAACATTGTATAATTATAATTTTACTTTTTATATTTGGAAACGGTATTTGTAACTGCGTTTCGAATTCTAAAATAATAAGTTGTCTTCAATTTACCATCGAAGTGTACACATGTACTACTACGGCTCCGCCAAAAAGGTGCACTAAATTTGTTTCACGTCGTATTTAATAATTTATCTTTTAGCGCCTTAATGAACTATTCTAAACATTTAATGTGTCAAATATTTTTTTCAACTGGATGAATTACTGCATTCCTTCAATAATTATATCTTCAAGCTGCCCTTTGACTATTACAAAAAATCGATTTCAGCCTTATTAAAAACACTTCCCGTCCCCCTCCCCTTTTCTTTATATGTAATGTATTATGTAATTTGAAAATCACGCACATGAGAATAGAGACCTGCATCTGCGTAGCTCGAGTTGGCAGAGCGAGGGGCAACTTCAGTATTGCGCCCACTAAAACCCGTTAGCACCCCCTTCCACCAGTTCAAAATTGAAATTTTCCCCAGGATCCTCCAGGCCTTACAATCTTCACTTTTAGAAGAATGGTATTTATTGCCACGAGGTATGATCAACAATCTCATTTACAGCATGAGAGCCAGTTGTGAGGCCTACAAAGATGTGCGGGGTGGTCATACTCCATATTAGCCGGGCCGTTCTGGAAATATGAGGCACTGGGTGTTGGCCATTTTTGATTCCATTTGCATATCGCAAACATTTTCCTTCTTATTCTTTTCTTACGTCACTGTTGGATGTCTCATTATTAGGAATCTGTGTACAAATTTTCGTTAGAATAAACCAATTCGTTTTTTAATTTGGAGATATCACATGTTTTGTGTTTGCAACTTTAATTTTGGACACCAGAGTATATACATTTATCTTCCTTAGTAACTGCGTGAGTCTACTAAATATGTATATATATATATTTACACTTATGAATTACAGCTGACATTGACACAGGTTCCGTAATACCTAAATATATACGTTCGTCTGTATTGCCTTTTGTGTGTACGTATTTTTATATACCTTAATAAGAGAAGTTGAGAGTAGAGAGCATAACTTAATTGGGTAGAGTATTCGACATGTGATCGAAAGGTTCCGGGTTCTTCTGTCCCGGTGGAAGGCGGAACGCGTTCTGCCTTCACTTGACAAAGGGAGCAGTTGGCTCCCGAAACGTCGTGTTTTTGAACCCCACGCCGGTGTCGAAATAACTGTAGTTACAACGTTTACGGTAGGCGATTGACACATTTGCTCTCACATTTTTTGTAAGAATGGAATTTGAAGATACTTGGTCTTCAAGAATTCTGTGGAAAGGTTAGTCATATTTTTAGTTCGACAGCGGACCTTTACGCAAGTTCTGATTTTCTGTAAACTCACGAAGAGCGACTACTGAGTGAGACTGATGAAAGTAAAACAACTTCACAAACAACGCACGCTGAAATGACGGAAGACAACTTAAGCAGAACTGGTAATCGGAACGTCCTTTTTAAGTTTTTCCATCCTTTTATAGCCCGACTTAATGGCGTTGTTGCAGCCTATGTATACTCCGTTCTCGGAAAATCGGCGGGTAGTACCCTTAGAATTCAAGGGAGCTGACGTCACACGTCTGTGACATCAGCTCCCTTGAATTCTAAGGGTACTTACTACCCGTCAAGTCTCCGCAAACGGACTGTAGTCGCGAATTTTCATTGAAGGCTTCTACCTTCGTTTTATTCAACTTCATGGTTACGTAGGCTGAAACAACGCCACATTTTCAACTATCGGCGACTTTTGGAACTTTTTCTTCACGCAAGTTTTCTTCTAATATATTGAATAGTCCACCTACCCCCATTTGGTGCCATTCCGGTTGTTATATCGAGCTACAGGTGGCTTGAGTACCACCAATTTAATTACTGTCACCCTGTATTCTGCACAATATATATTTATAAATTATAATGTAGAGTTTGAATACCATAATCTTTTCCTCGTAAAAACGAATTATAAGTACTATATACGATGTTCAGGGTAATACGATGTTCAGGGTTTGATTTTCCCCTTATCTAGTATAATAAGGAAGAGTTTTCTAATTTTAGAATGAACAAGGAAATCTTCCCTACACATTTTTTTTACAGATGAATATTTGGTTGATTAGCTATCCGGATTATCAAAATTTAATGAGAATTGAAAAGCATGCTCAGTTGGTAAAATCCATCATTAAGGAATGCATAAGTATCTTAGAAATAAGGAGAGGCATTTGTATTTTACACTACTGAGAAAGTTTTCTTATATAGAGATGTAAGGTAAAGAAATTTTACATCTGTCTCAAAAAAAAAAAAAAAAAACGCTTCAAAACTGAACACCGCTGGGAACTCAATTGTCAAGCAAATTTTGGCTTGCACTAAAAATAGTTTGGGTTACTTGTGCAAAATTTCCACGTTGCACGCAAGCTAACTTTTTTTTCTCTCTCCGATTTTCCCGGTGATTAAAATTATATGTCCGTAAGCATACATTTGTCTTGTATGTACAGAAACGCAAATTGTTTTCCTCAAGATAAATTAATCGACCAGTTGAACGTGTCACGGAAATAACTGCAGCACACAAACAACAGAGTCCTTGAAACGAACTTAAAAATTACGACAATACCTTTAAAAAAATCTACTGAGGTACTATGTGAAAGTGTAAATTTGTATTTTGAGATCCCATGCTTGAATGGTGCGTGTTCTGGAACGGGACCAAACAGTTAAACGTAGCCACTGAACTTCAGTACGTTTCGTTTGAGTTTTACGGCGCAAGGACAACAAGGGTCATTCTGCGCCAGAACCTGCAGTTTTCCAAGAAATCCAAACCTACTAAGGCCTAGGGAACCAATTTTCGGACTAAGATGAGCAGTTAGTTTGCGAGAGAATTTTGGCATCTGTGATGGAAAAATTGGCTCCGTATGTGAAAGAAATTTTGCTACTTCACAATTTTAAAATCACACATACAATAGTGAAGGTGAAGAGTGATGTGGCCGAATTAAAAACCGTATAGTGTAACAGAGTGTACATTGTGAAATTACAATACCCAATTCGTGGCTCCTTCCCAATTGAAAATCCTACATATTAAATTCGAATAAGATTGGAATTCAATGATGTTGGAATTCATAAATATAATAAAATATTTATTAAAACTATTTACCATTACATGCACCTTACAACACTTAATTTTTAATTGGTTCTACTTCATAAAAATACGACAATTTTATCTTCGGCAACCTTTAAACAATTTGTTATTACTCTTATCGGCGGCCTATCAATACACTAAACTTGCGTAATTTTAAAACTCAACTCCTTTAGTTTAAACCCTCGCGTCTGAGAGAAGTAAATTTAAAAGAGACTTACATGGGCGTCTGGGTCATCTTTCGGTCACGTAAACTCATAAAAAGGATTAATACTTTTTATTAATTTTCTCATACACGGAACCTATTCAAAACACCTCACCAAAAACGAGCCCGTAGCGGGGCCCCCATAATGCCTTCTCCAACAGGCTTTCACATTTTTAAACTCGAACTTGTTTCTATAGTATCGGAGTCAGAATTTTCAGACTCCGCTGGCTTCTCGAGCTAGCACCAGAATCCCCCAAATTTGTCCCATACTTCTCTCTAATGTGAGTTTCTTGAATTTTCTTTTAAGCTACGCTTCTGATTGGCTAAACCAAGTTATTACGTGGTGACCAAGACCAATCAGTGATATGGCGGGAAAAGGACCCTTATTTGCACCCTGCTTCCAAGAAAAGAAAAGCTAACCTTTAGACTGGGTTCTCTCCAATCTTTTCCATATGGGCGACACACGATGCCAGCGGTACTCTAGGAAACGAAGTTTACAAACGCTATACGATAAGCGATCTCCGCAAAAGAGGAGCATTTCCTTTTACCAATGAAAACTTAAGTGTAAACTACCCAATTGTTGAACGACATACCTTAAAAAAAAACGATCAGTAACGACCCATCTGACATCGACAAGGATTCGTTATAAAGGATAGGTCATTTAGCCTAAGCTAATGGGTTTGTTTCGGGCGAACAGGTGCCGATCTAACGACCACAGTATGTACAATTTTCTTCTATTAACCCTAGAACAACACTGAGTTTGCCCACGACCCGGCTATCTTAAAATCTCGTCTGCACATGCGCGAAATGGCGTTACCATTCTGTTATTTCGTCTACCTTCAGTATTTCAGCGACAGTTGAAGTGGCTGCATCGGTGAAGCGTTTTCCTTAGTTTATTGTGACTGATTTGTTCGTTAGGGTCACATACGACCCCATAGTGTGGTTTGTGTAACAATATTCTGTTCAAGACACTGTTTTTTCTTATCATATATGTCACATTTAGTTCAATGACCGTTTAAAACATTAGGATACATTTACTTTAAAAATTTTGTAGAAAAAAACAGTGCTGGGCTGTTTAATAGGTATGGCATGTTCAAGCCGATGTTTTTCGGTCGGTTATTGTATAATACAAATTAAGCTTATACAAATGCACAGTTTAGAGAAAAGAATATTAATACAGTTCTCTGAAACAGTAAGCAGTGAAATAAGAAATTAAAAAAAATGCAGTTTCCTCAATAATTTTCCAAAAAATGGGTCATCTGTGACCCCACTGTGTGGTTTATGTCCTAAAAGTGTCACAATGTTGTTCTAGGGTTAAGGTGTCTACAGGGGTGGACCGTTACATATAGTTGGTTGTCGAACCCTGGATAACCGCACGCTAGGCGAACTTGTTACCACTACAGGGCTTGAACACCAATACGTTTATACACAACTAAGCTATCTGAGAATCACAAGCTAGTAAGCTCAAAAACCTTGAGAATAACCATTGTACCACAGGTGAGTCGTGGTAGAATAGATAATTCTGCAATATAGTCGAACCTCGTTAACGCGAACAGTCGTCACAAACTTTTTCGTGTTAGAAGTAGCTGGAGTTATCAGGAAAAGGGATGAGACAGCCGTAGCCAGGCTGGTGCTAAAGGCAGATGATCCCTCCCTTGAAATGTAGTCGGCCGTCCCCTCTGTAATATCCTCTCAAAATAAATTGTTGCAGAATTTTATTTTAAATTTTTTGTCTTGTATAAAATTGTACATAACAATGCAAATTGTTCTTTGACGTTGAAAATGTACTCAAAATAGCTTTTTACGGTAGATCTTGTGCGCATCATTTTTTTTTTTTTTTTTTTTATACGGAGGTTTGAGTCTTCATCTAGTTCATGATAAGGATAAGGGAAATTATTATAAGGTGTACTAAAACTTATAAGTTTTCGATGCAAAATTTACTTCAAAAAATTTATTAATGTTAAATATATTTGTCTGCTTATATGCACTGTCCTTTCACGAAACATAAATAACGGAAACGTATGAAAAATAACGGAAATAACGAGGGAACAGAAATAACGGAAGGAGACGTCACAAATGGCCTAGCCGATTACAGCTAGAGACCAAATTTTAGAACTTGATTTTGAAGTGAACGTTTGTCTGTAAAACAAGTTCTGAAATGAAAGTCCCCACCCACATTGCTGTAATCAATTTGAGCCGTTTGTCACCTCCGGTAATTGCTATTCCATCTGACTACTTTCATGAAGGGACAGTATATTCAATGGTATTAAATACATCAATAAATACATCAAAGCATTTAAAATTTTAAGCCCCTTGTAGCTTTCTGAGCACCCCGTAGCTGTCTGGCCTAACGTGAGTCTAGCTACCGGCCTCGGATGAGATCGTGTTATCCGGGAACAGGACGAGATTGAGTTACTATAATTATACGATTTGTCAGCGATTTAGTGAACAGTGTTGACTAATTCGCGTTAATGATGGTTCATTATAGAACTGTTTAAAAAATTGTCGATGAAAGCTTGAAACATACTTACGCATAAAAAAAATTCTACAATTTACCAATATTAACTAAAAAACATGCAAACAAAACTAATTAGGCACTGGCTAATATTAGGTTTGGTTATAGTTTCATTTCTGTTTTGCGTTACAGTCATCTGGAAGTAACATAGGTCTACCAAGCAGGATATCCGGGTTCGACTCCCACTGATACCGATCATGGCGTATTCGGGGTTCCCTAGACACCAGAATTTCAGATTCCTTGGACCAAGACCGTAGCCAAGATTTAATTTCGGGGGGTTCAAAAATTTTTACAGCATGTATCGATACAATCACAGCATGCAAGGCCGTAGCCAAGTCCCATTAAAAATTTAGTTTCAGGGAAGGACCAATTCCTAAGATTCCCCCGGATACAGACATGCCTTGGACAACTATAGAACCCCTAACAAAAAAAAAAAAAATCATCCTCGTTCCATGAAACAGTTTCTGCTTTCGGAAGACCGTTCAGTAAGCCATCAGAAACAAGGGTTAACAAGACTAAATACAACATTTACAAACTAACCTTGTTGGGATTGAAAACCGGACTGCGGAAAACGCAAAACTGACTTGTCCGATGAGTCGAAAGGGCGCAATTTTCAAACTAATTTAAAAATGCTACCAAAAACTATAATATCCTCAGACAAGCTCTTTTTTAAGATATACAAGAATACGTGTTCTATCTCTCTCAAGTGAACAAGGTTTAACAATATTTTGATACTGCCACAACTCACTGTGTAAAATGGTATATTACCGAAACAGATTCCTTTTATGTTGCAAACATGAATTCGTAATAACGCTTTAACAGGAAATGTGCAATTAGCTAACAGTGTTGCTAGTAGCTGCCGGGCAGTCATATAATCTCATGACTTGGGTTATTGTACATCTACGTGTTATATTTCGCAAGTTCCATTGCCGAATGAGTAATCATTCAAACTTTTACTCAAAGCTCGTATAATTTCTTCGTATTCTTGTTTGTATACTTTACGTTCCAAGATTGAGCTATGAGTGATCCGGGGACCCCAAAATACACTTATAATCATAATTAACGGAAGTCGAACCTAGACGTCCCGCAAGTGGTTGGCACGCACACACGACCACTGGACCGCATTAGTATTCTTTAGAAATACTGAAATAATATATGCTATTAATGATGAGTTATGCCGTAAAGTACAAACGAAGATATGGGCTGCGTTTGGGGGAGGGGTAGTTGCCCCACCCCCTAGAACTGAAAGGGTTTTTTTTAATTATAGGTTAAACTAGATTTTAAATTTGAAAGTTAATTGCTGATGAATAACTATTCTAGATATCTGAACTAGAGGTCCTTAAGAAAACTTATACACACGCTGTTGCAGAAATCCTTAAAATTTAAAATAAACGAATGGGTACTCGAATGGGTCTTAAATATATTGATATTATTAGTAAATATATGCAATATTTTGAATACATTAAAAGGTTAAAGTGGTTATTTTCTTCTGGTTAACTTTGGCAAAAGGCAAACCTCTAATTTGCCTTAACACCGTCCTTGAGAAAGTCAGACTGCGTCAGAAGTTGTTTGTGCCGTCAATGAATAACTAGAATTGATTCTAGTATTTCATTTGGAACCCTGTTCTTTACGCTTTGAAATTTACTCTGAAATTTACTGACACATCATAATGAAGGAGTATCTGAACCGATGCAGGACTTTGGAGATGATTCATAATGAAAAACGATCACAATGAATCCATCACCTGTATAAAAAACTAAACTTATACTTAAAAACCACTATTAAGGAGTGTTCTTGAAAGTTCCTTATAAGCATTTCGATCATTCCACTAGTTCTGCACGCAGAGGACAAGTTTTCGTTTGCATTTATCAGATCACTTAAAATTTGCAGCATAGAAGTAAAGGTAAACATTTCCTTCTATTCTTAGTAAAGATGTACGTTTTTCCAACGAAGTGTCAAAAAACTGTTTTTCCAAGTATGATTAATGATAAAGCGGATGCCTGATTCACTGTCGAAGTGAACATCACTGTTTGCGAGGTCAACGCACATGCAGGAAGTGCCGAGCGAAGACTATTCGGAATCTATTATTCAAGGTTGGAGTTACACCCACAGGATTTCTCGTGAGTCAAGTACGTAGTATATTTATATCCAAAGGTTGGTGGTCAACAAGCAAGTTCTGCAACTTTGAACCAGCCCACGAAAATTCGTTTTCCGAACGATACACCTACCGTATATTTTCATCTACGTAATTAACCTATGCTTCAGTTTAGCAGAGCAGATTTCTTTACGGTACAAGAATAAGATCCTATTATACCAAGACTCTAGGAGCAGGGGTTGGCAAACCCCGGCTCCAGAGCCGCATGCGTCTCTTTGAGGATATTAGTGCGGCTCTTTGATAATTTTTTTTTTCATACATCTTTATCGACAATGATGATGGTAGTAGTAGCGTCGGCGAGATTTAAAGACTAAGCAGGCTACCAGACCTCATATTTATTTATATTATATATATAATTTTTTTTTGCAACATGAAGGCTTGCGACTAATATGCAGAATTTCTGCGCTCTGCTGAACTACTTATTTTGCCACGTTAAAAATCTCATTCAAGGCGGGTTTTTGCCTGGATCTATAACTTGTTTGCTCCGGATTGTTTTTCCGGTAACTTTTTAGTGAAGTTTTTACTTAAAACCACTTTTTTTTTGCAATACTCTCTTTGAACGTTTAGTGCTAACACTAACGTGGCCGACAGCGGAGGAAAATTTAGTGGTTTTTTGTTGTTGTTTTTTTGTCCCTTCTGGGTTACCATTCTGGTTATTTCCTGGCCACGTTACTTAAATTGCTAGTCATTTTTTGTGTTTTATTTGTTTTTTCTTATTTAATTCTTAAAAATATATTTTTAACCTTTCTTTATAGATACCGTTAAATGGTTTCTAAGAAAAAAAAAAATACGAAAAATAGCAGATGAGCATCGCGAATTCAAAAGTGAATGGATTGAGTCTTCCCACATGTCTTATTTGCAAAAAACAACTTGCAAATAATAAGAAGTCGAATGTAGAAAGACACTTTCAAATAAAGCATGGCTCATTTGCCACAACATATCCCGTTGGTGATATGCGAAAGAAAGCAGGAGAACTTCAAAAAGTTCGAAAAAGATCAACCACTACATTAATAGTTGCGTGGAAATATTCGACGAAACAATACGCAATATAAATAAGAGACAAAAAACAACGTTTTAGAAGCGTATTTATGTCAAGATTGAGTTCAAGCTACGCGTTTCGGGCGATAAAAGTTCGCCCTTCTTCGGGAGTGAACACGTGGAATATCGTCAACAAACGAGGTTGATTCGCGGATGTAACTAGAGTTGAGTTATTAAGTGAAATGTTGACTTCCAAAAATAGGAAGTCATGTAATACGTGGTTTTTGTGGTGCGGCCACTCCTCCCAGAATTACCAAATTGTGGAAAAGTTGGCTGTCTGTTAGTAGAGGTGGCAATTATGGCGGGACTATGGACTAATATCAGAAGGAGTTAGGTGGAGTACATTTCGCCAAGCTGAGCTGAAGGAAGGAGTTGAGCTGTGGTCATTCACAATGGAATCACGAAACATGTTAATGAAGAAAGCTTCGGCGAAGTCCAGTTCAAGTGGTGAATGAGGTTGGTGGATGATACGAGCGTCAAAAAAGTTAAAGCGATGGTTGTGTTCGTGGCTGTGAACAGCAATGGATGATTTGTGCACCTCACCTTTCTCAACGTATCGGCGATGTTCTTTCAACCGATGCATGAGGGCACGTTTTGTCAGTCCTATGTAGGAAAGTCCGAACTGGCAAAAAATTTGATACACGCCCCAGCGTTGGAGTGTGGAAATGTTATCTTTGAGTCTAGAGGGCAAAATCTTGTTAATAGGCGAGAAGGTAACTTTGAATTTGGCTTGCCGAAGGACTTTGGCAATGGCGGAGCTAAGTTTGGGCACGTAAGGGAGTGTTACGGAGCCAATGTAATTATTTGAAGATATTCGACTAAGAGATGTACTGTAAGAACGTTTTGAGAATTTGAAAACGGCAGCATCGATAATGCTGGGACAGTACCCACGGATGCGAGCGATGGTCTTAAGCAAGGAGATTTCATGATATGAAGAGTCCGTTGACGAACAGAACTGTAGAGCCCGGAAGACATAGGTGTAGAAGGCGGACATGTTTTGTTGATACGGATGGAAAGAAAGATTATGTGGAGGGAGAGCAACGCTGAAAGGCTTGCGGTACACCGAAGTATCGAAATAGTTATGATGTTTATTAATCTGTATATCCAAAAAGTGAAGGGAATCATCTTCTTCAATTGCGAGGGAGAAATTAAGCGCAGGATCCAAAGAATTGATGGTGGGAAGGACTGTTGAGATTTGATCTGGAGGACTGTCCCACATAATAAAAATGTCATCCATGTAGCGATCCCAGAGTTTAAACTTGATAGAGTTGAGGAGATTGGATTCAAAGAAATGCATATATATGTCACAAAGGATTGATGAAAGTGGGTTACTCATAGCTAAGCCACTGGTTTGTTGGTAATGTTGCCCGTTGAAGACAAATGCACTGGAGTTGACACAGATTGGGGTGAGATGGATAATTTCAGCAATTTCTGGTTGTGTAAAGTGGAATTCAAAAAGACGAAGTTTAAGGCAATCAAGTGCACCTTCGACTGGTATGTTGGTGAACATGGAGTTCACATCTAACGTGGCGATGGAGCAGGTGCCTGGTGAGATAGAACGTAGTTTCTTGATGAAGTCTAAAGAATTCTTGCAAGTGTGGATATTGGCAGTGGTAAGCGAGATGGTAGAAACAGGGAATTTGACGAGTTTATGAGATACCGCGCTGATACACGATGGGTCGGAACGGTAAACCGGGTTTATGAATTTTCGAAAGGGCGTAGGAACATGCTGGAATGGCGTGAGACAAGTAAAGAGAGTTCTTTTGTATAAGAGTGAGCAAAGGCAAAGCACGAATGATTTTATTGTAGTGGACGCGTAGCTGTTCTGTGGGATCACGAGTAATTTAATAGTTGATTGCAATCTGCTAATGCCATTTATATTGCCAGCTTCATAGCGAGCCAGGAAATCGCTATTAGAAGAAAACCTTTTAGGGATGTCGAGTACATTAAAAGCTGATTTGCAAATGTATTTAAAGAACTCTTTGCAGATTTTAAAAATAAAGCTAACATCTTAAGTGAATTTAAAAATATTCCATTGTCTGCTAAAACAGTGACAGAATGGCTAAGATTGCCTCAAACGTAACTGACCAACAAGCGGAAGATATTACATCAGTTTCAGCCATATCAATTGCAGTAGACGAGTCTTGCGACACATAAAATACAGCATAAATTTGCCTTTTTGTGCGCTATATTTCATCCGAAGGTCCCAAAGAAGAACTTTTAGGCTTATTTCCACTTAAAGGCCCGACCTGAGGAGTGGATATTTCAAATGCTGTCGTTAGTTGCATGGAAAAAAATCACATTCCACTGACTAAAATTGTATCAATAGCAACAGATGGAGCCAAGAGTATGTTGGGTTCCGAAAAAGGATTTGTTTCCATTTTAAGAGCAAAAATTAATCACGAGGTGATTACTTTTCACTGCATATTCCACCATGAAGCTTTTTGTGCACAAACGGTTCCAAAAGAATTTAGTCAAGTTATGAATTTAGTAATTAAGACCGTTAACAAATTGTAGCACAAAAGCTTCATCACCGTCAATTTAAAGAGCTTCTTAATAAAATGAACAGCGAATATTCAAATCTTTTTAACAACGTGCGATGGCTTTCAAGAGGTAAGATGCTAAAACGATTTGTTTCTTGCTTAAAAGAAATCGAACTATTCCTTGGAAACAAGGCGTACATTATTCAGAATTGCAAGATTAGTGGTTGCAAAAGTTACATTTTATAGTGGACGTAACGACACATCTGAATTAACATTAAACTGCAAGGTAAAGGAAATATTGCGTTTTCGCTTCTTGAAGAAGTTACTTCTTTTAAAAGAAAAATAGTTCTTTTGGTTAATGGCATAGAAAGGAGGACTTCATTGCATTTTTCATTTATCACAATATGAAAACGAAATCAACGTTGAAATTGATACCGAATTTTTCAAAACAGCAATTTTAAAAATGAACGAAACTTTTCTAAAGAGATTTCAAGACTTGACAAGTAAACGAAACTCTGGAATTTATTATAGATCCTCTCAAAGCAAAAGTAACAGAATTAAGGTCTCATCCGTCGGGAATTGAAATAGCAGCTATTGAAATGCAATTGCTAGACTTTGCTAGTAAATATTTATGGAAATCACAATTTATACGTCTTGTTATTGAAATTGAGAATCCAGAAAGAGAAAAATGCACTTCGCTTTCAAAGAACATGCTAACTGCTATCAAAAATGTACAAAAGATAGACGAAATTATCTTCAATACCTGGAAGAGCTTGTCGGGTTCATACAACGAGTTGAAGTTTGCATTTGGTGTTCTTAGCATCTTTGGCTCGACATACACGTGTGAACAAACGTTTTCCAACATGAATTTTATTAAAAATAAATTCAGAAACCAAATAACCGATGTGAACTTGGATTCATGCTTAAAATTAAAAGCAAATTACACACTTAATATTATAAAACTTTCTAAGGAAATGCAAGCACATTGTTCTCATTAATTAATTAATACTACTTACACGTGAATTATTTATGAATATATTATTTACATAAATGTGTATATGATGGTGTATTGATTATTCAATATATTATATTAAAAAATTTCATTAATATTTTTAATATTTTATTAAATTTCATAATTTATTAATTTAAAAATTATTAAAATATAACTATGGCTTTTAAAATTTTCCCGACCTCTTCAATGGTGAAATTGGCTCTTTAGCGTCTAAAGTTTGCCGACCACTGACCTAGAGTATTCCGAACCTCCAAATTAAAAATCGAAGCCCGGACTACGGTAAAAACTAGAGGTAGCCCAGGGGCGGACTGGGTCCTCTCAAAGGGCGCATACCTTGGATTATCGGAGGGCGCGAGTCCTATCGCCCATGAGGGCACCAGACCGGCCTGGGGGGTATTCAGCCCGCCCTGCGTTCTAAACCCGCCTTAGCTGGTGCGGGTTCGGATTTTAATACTTTGAGGCCCCTTACATAGGTATATATACTCCTTAACGGGCACGCTTGAAAAGCGGACACCTATTTAACGGACACTTTTCTAATTCCTATATTCAGGCACCAGAAAACTAACCATAAAGCGAAGCAATACCATTTTGCTTTACTTTGTGACATTCAAAATTCGTTTATTGATTGATTTTGTTGTATTACAGGTAGCTCTCATCACTAAGCCAGATTCAGATATTTTGATTGTGTTCCCGCCACAAAAATTGTCTCAATTTGCAATTTAAAAGAAAAAAAATCTCCTTCCCAAGCGCGGGGCCCAACACAGATAATTTGGTTAAATCGGTACATGGCCAGCCCTAGGTACCCCTGTTGGCATAGGCGTAACTTTGGAGGGTTAAATACAGCGTAAACAAAGGGGGGGGAACAAAACACCAAAATTATAGGAAATATACGATTTTGCCTTTTTTTTCTATAAAAACAGGGCAAGTGCAATTCCTTGCCCCCTTCAGGTCACGCCTATGCCTATTGGGGTCGAACGCAGGTTGTTCGCAGAGTAGCCTTACCCTTTACCACTTCACTATTACAAGGCAATACCTATTTATTTATTCCTAGGGTTCTATTATGAATTTTACAAGTGAACACGTTTATTTTTTCCCTCCCTGAATTTTTGAGATTCAAGAATTTCGTTTCCAAATTTTAAGTGAAACTTCTCAAATAGATAACTTACAGAAAAGACTAATAAAATGTCAAAATATCGTTTCATATAACATAGCTTAATATTCAACAGAAACTTGAAAGATGTGCTTTCGATTTCATTTAAAAACGAGTTCAATTGAAATGAAAAATTAAAAAAAAGACAATTTTAACAACATATGCAATCGGTTTGCATTTGAAATGCAAGTTTAATTAATCACCTATGCAAAATGAATATTATCATTTGTAAGATGTCTAGGAAGCTTGGAAACAGGCAACCTACAAATTGAAAATCAGACAATTTAAAAAAAAAAGTGAAGTCGACAGCAGCAATTTTTAAGGAGCAGACAAAATTGAATATTATTTAAATTTAAAATGGCTTTAAAAATACGTTCGCTTAACATTCAAATGTCCTTAATTGATTACAAAAAAATTTAACATCTCAGATTTACAATTTATAGTCCAAAACTGACATCGCGAAAACCCTTTTCACATTTATGAGGAGAGAGAAAAAGATTTGCATAGTTCTTTCTTTAGTCAATTGCAGAAACATCGAGACGAAATTTAAAATTCATGATTAAATTTCTTAATACTACACGAAGAGACAGACATTCGTAAAAATTACAATTACTCTTGAACAGCGTTCTCCAAATAGTGACAGTAGGGGGGGTGAAAAAAAGAGAATATGTAAAATGAAATTTCAAATCTTTTCTAAAAGTAATTTTATTTTGAGATAATTAAAAGTTTAAGGTTAATTAAAACAGCAGTCGCCAACCTTTCGGACCTCACGGACCACTAAATTCATAATTTTAAATCCCGCTGAACATTAATGTAAATTTTTTTTTAAATAAATACTGGGATTCTCCTGGTAACCGCATTGCAGCAAGTGAGGGGTTTTTTTTTCACTAATTGCCGATAATTATCTCAAGTACAGTCTATAGATACAAAAATTTACAATTAATTATTTTAACAGAAAGTTAGAAATTAGTGCTTAAACGTTTAGGATCCTATCAAGCATATTTCGTGAATTTAGTGCAATATAAAGGCAAAAATTGTCATTCAGAATGAGAATTTCTTAAAATTTTTGTTTTATTATCAATAAAACATTAAAAATTCAAATAATATCCAGATTTTTCTGCGGACCACCAATTGGCGACCGCTGAATTAAAATGTTGATTTTACCCACCTTTCCCCAAGAAATAATGACGTTTTTATGGTAGTTGTAATTTACACAAACCTCTACCCTTATACCCGTCTAGGGTTAATGTACTATTTCGGACTTTACCGATTTCAGCCTACTTTCTAAATGACAACCTTTAAAGGACAACATGAATAAAATTCGATAAATTTTACAAATGAAGTAATGACAATTTTCAGTACGTAGCTAAGAGGGATTTTGGACTAGAAAACGTCCACCAACTCGAAGAGCCAGTAAGCCACAAATTACACACACAAGAACCAAGGCCGTAGCTATATGCTTTTTACACGAAGGGCTCTGAAAGCTACGGGGTCTTGGAGTTCTTTAACGTGTTGATGTATTTTATTAATATATTTAATGGTATGAAATATCTGAGACTAATACACTTAACAATAATGAATAAATTTCTTAACGGATTTTGCATTGAAAACTTGTAGAGGTATACTATGGAGTAGGCGAAGACTCAAACCTCTGCAAAAAAAATTACCAGGTCAATAGTTAAAATCTGTTTAGATTACATTTTTAACATCAAAGAACAACTTCTATACAATTATATGCAAGACTAAATATTTGAAAACACAATTTTGAAGTAAATTATTTTAAGGAAAAATATTTCCAGAGGGCACCTGCCCCTTTCTTGCCCTATCCTGGCTACAACCCTGACGCCGAACCGCTTTTCCTTTGAATCGCGAATTTTATCTGCGTCCGATCGTTATATGGATTTGCATACCGTAATAAGTGCTTTCCGAAGTTCAACTGTATTTTCTAACACTTAATAAATCAAGCTACACGGTATCCACAACTTGCTTTACTTAGACGAATGCAGTCGATTATGTATAGAAATTATACCAATTGATACCAATCAAACTGGGGCCAATATTGTACCATAGATACGTTTGAACCATTGTTTATAAGCATTTTTTTTCCTGTACGTCTCCTGATATACGAATAATCCGTGAATCAGCTGATCTGGAACGAACAACTTTTTATGAGATCCGGATACACGTTGAAAATCATTCATGTTTGCTAAAATTTCTCAATCCAAGTCAATAAAAGCAAAGCCTTAAAATTTAGTCATTAGATGGCGCCACTACCGTTATCGTAGAAATATTAGTCGGTTTAATAATTGTACAAAGTTATTTTTTAAAATCTTGCGGCAAAAGGAAAAGTTCACATATTTCAATTATATATCGCACAATCAATGCTGCGTTTTCAGTTTTAATCGTTTGTTTGGATTTTTTATGGCGCAAGAGCATCTGGGCTATACTGCGCCAAACATGGTAAAATCAAAGACTGTTGTAAAAGCCAGTTCTTTGTAAAAATTTAAAGATGCGTGTTTAGGCAGAGGCGTCTTAAGCGGGGGGTGCAAGCAAGGGTGGGCACAGGGGTCATGACCCCCAAAATATTTTTTCACTGTAAAAAATTCCAACTTTCATGATAAATGAAGGGTGTTATTCCAAGACCATAGCAAATTCGTCCTGACCCCCCAAATGAAAGTGTGCACATTGGGTGCAAGGGGGTGCCACCCGGGCGGCAGGGCTTAGGGGCGGCATTTAAGCTTTGGTTACATAACTGATTTTTTCAAATTCGAAAATTTCGAAATCTAGCAAGACTGACAGATTTCGGAAATTAAAAAAAAAAAAATAGACATTAAAAATGTGTTTAAAAAAACAGTGAAAATCTAGGGTTTTAGCACGTTTTTAACAATTTTTGCATTTCAGTATTGGTAACACGTGAATGTGTTACGCATCGTGAATTATGCAGTATACCGAGAGGGGATCTTAGACACCTGGTCCGCATGGCGGTGACGGACCGTTTTGCTTCATCTGGACAGTTGGCAGAATGTTGGTGCACTGCTACAGGTGTATCATTGTGTGCTTCATCAATTCGTCGGCGTCTACTGCACCGTGGACTGCGTGCAAGAGTTCCTTTATACAGGATCCTCCTGACGCAAAACCATCGACACTTGCGGCTACAATGGGCTCATGGACATAGAGACTGGCGTGCTGATTGGCAACAAGTGGTGTTTTCTGATGAATCCCGCTTTAATTTGGGGTACAGTGATGGCCGCATCCGTGTTAGACGCTATACCGGTGAACGCCACCTTCCGGAGTGCATTATCCAACGTCATAGTGGACGAACCCCCAGCGTTATGGTCTGGGGTGCGATTGCGTATCATGGACGATCTCAGCTGCTACGAATTGTGGGTAATCTTAACAGCAACCGGTACATCAATGAAGTTCTGGAGCCCGAAGTTGTTCCCTTCCTTCAAGGCATTCCCGGAGCTGTATTTCAACAGGACAATGCCCGCCCACATATTGCCAGGAATGTTCAAGACTTCTTTTCATCACAACAGATACAGCTTCTTCCTTGGCCTGCCTATTCGCCGGATATGTCGCCGATTGAACATGTGTGGGATTTCGTTGGTCGGCGTCTCGCTCGTGATCCTCGTCCCATAGCTACTACAGATGAACTTTGGGGTCGCATACAAGCAATCTGGAATGCTCTTCCTCAGGCACACATTCAACGTCTGTTTGATTCCATGCCACGTCGTATAGTGCCCTGCGGTGGCGCAGTGTGGTAACGCGTTCTCCTATTGCGCGGCTAATCCGGGTTCGACTCCCAGCAGTGCAAAAAGAACGCTTACTCAGAGATCTCATAAAGATCGCACTGCTCACTGTAGTCCGGGGTTTGGTTCCCTAGGCCTTAAGAGGTTCGGATTCCTCGGAAAACAGTAGGTCCCGGCGCAGCATGACCACTGTAGTCTTTGAGCCGTAAAACCAAAAAGAAAGATGTCGTATAGCTTCACTTATTGCAGCGCGTAGTGGCTTCACCAAATACTGATTTTCGACATGTAATATTGGTTTTTTTTTTTGCTTTGTAATTTTAATCGTTTATTTGTATCAACACAGGTCGTTTGTACATTAAATTTCATTCAATTCGGACGAGTCCTTCATGGTGTTGCAATTTTTACAAACATGAGTATATAAAGGGTGTATACATTTAGGGAACATTAAATAATTATCTAGAGAAAAAATATTTTTCTATAATTAACTATAATTTGCTTCATTTTAACATTTCAGGTGTCTTATTGTACCAGATAATCTGATAATGAACTTTACACTTAAATCCTTTGAAGAATGCGCCGGTTAATCGGTTTAAAATATTCTGAACCCCCAATAATTTTTCAAGTCTGTGCCTATGTATATAGTACACATTTAGCAGAAAGATTTGCTTTGACAATACCCACTGGCGCCCATATGAGTAGTTCTAGGAGAGTGCTGAGAAAAATCATTACCTCTTTCAAGCATTTTAGTAAATTTATACGATAGGCCTACTAAAATACCACAAAAATAATTGATACTGCTTGACAATTAGTAATGAGCTAAAAAGTACCTTATTTTAAAATGTGACTGTAAAACTTTTGAAAGTAAATGCATAGCCGAATATGGCTGATAAATTTTTTACACAGCTAGGGGGGGCTCAAGCCCCTCTGCCCCATATACGGGCGCCCATGGCAATACCTGTGCCGTTCAGGAACGAATTGCGAAACTGTTTCCGATTTCCACTTTTAAAGCCAATATCCCTCCCAATGTCACTAGAGTTCATAAAGGACAAACATTTAATAGGCGTTTGCTTCAATACCACTCTACCAAGGCTGATCAAATGGTTTCACTGTTAGTAAAAGTAACGACTATTGTGACCTCCATGTGCTTGAATTGAGAAATAAAAAGGCGTAGGCGTGTTTTTCTAGGAATAATAAAAACGCAAAATAATGGATGGATGTGTGGCAAAGGACGTCGGGATAACTGTAGGGAGTGGTGTGGGGTAGGCAATTGCTTACAAACTTGCAGTAATTTTTTCTTAATTTGCCGTGATGCAATGCAACAGTATGATTACACAGTAATTAGCTTGGGGAAAAAACATGAATTCGAATTGTGTCCCTAGGCTAACTACGTAATGAGTTAGCTGAGGCGAGACAGGCGGCTAAAGTAGACCTCCGAATCAACGACCCATGCAAAAGCTTGAACTTAATATTTAACTGTCCAGCACGGCCAGATGCGGCCCGCATTATCGGTTACGTGATGCAGACCATTCATTTCGAGGCGAAAGGATGGCTAAGGGTCATGCTGCGGCCAGCACCTACAGTTTTACAAAGAATTCCAACTTCTCTGCCTAGGGAATCCTAAGTAATCAAATATCCGACTGCGGATCTTTGAAAAAAAAAAAAAATACCAGCAAGTACCAGGGACCCCTGCTGCATTCATACCAGGATCATTCGCCTGGTAGCCCAAATGCGTTGTCATGACGCGGACCATTTAGTCAGGAAGGGTACCTTTTTGTTCATGCAAGTTTCTTAAACTCGCAACAAAAAGACGCAAATAATAATAGAAGTTTTCTTAAACCGCTTCTTAATATATGGTCGACCACGTAGTATTGGGTTTACTACACAAAGGGTAAGCGTTTAGCAGTCGGCACATTCAAGAGACGTTTGTAGCTTTACGACGTAAGGATAGCAATATCATACTGGGCCGGGACCTACGGTTTTCCGCGGAATCTGACCACCTACTACTAAAGAAGTCAGACTAGGGTGTGCAGAAAAACGGCAAGCGTTCCACGACACCACTGGGAGTCGAACCCGGGTTAATAGTAGGATAGACGAATTTGTTACCACTGCGCTACAGTAGGGTAAGTGAACCTACATTTTCTCGAAGAATCAAACTTCAGGCCTAGCAAACCAACCCTTAGACTAATGAGCAATTAGTCTCTGTAAACTTTTTTGGCAGCTTTGGGTGTCGAACCCTGGTGAACTACACGTCAGATTAACGAGTTACCGCTGAACCACAGCAGGACCAGTCAAGAGATTTATAAACTAACGTAAGACCTGCCACAATCGTATATCACAAAAGGGTATAAAAATGCTTCTGTATAATATTTCCTTGTATAAGGGAAGAGTGAAGATATGAAGGTTTGATAGGGCGCAATGGATCCACATTAAGAATTTTCAAGTCCTACACTTCACGAATTAATGTGGTGTTCAATGGTACTTTAAAAACAGAGGTATGGTTTTCGAACTCTGCTTAAAAGACTCGCATGAACTCAAGAATGGTCAGCATTTTTTAAAATCCATGTTAGTTTCTAGCAGGTCATTTTTTTATTAATTATTACCCTTCGAAGGAACGGCAGCATTACCTGTAGTTAACACCTAATAGTTCCGTGGGTACGTTTTTCTAATTTTCGTGGAGGGATTTATGAGATGTGGTTCTGACGACCCAAGCATTTTAAGCTTAAACTAAAGCTATCTGTAACTCACCACTGCAATGTTTGGTGAATCGCAAAAAATGGGACCTCGTCTGCAGACTGGAGCCGAACCAGAAACTTACTATAAACAGCGTCACGCCAATTAGAGCAAGAAGATTCAGATTATCCTGTCCTTACCACTGCATCAGTACCCTTCCCTCATCATTTTTGAATTGGTATCACAATTACCAGTGATTAACACCTAATACATGCATATGTGATACAGTATCCGAAGGTTTATACAAAGTAGTCATTGGTTTGACTCCAACCCAAAACAATACCCTTTTTTTACGACCTACCAAATGTTGCGATGGCGTGTCATATACACGGGGGGGTGTTGAGGGTTATGACCCTCAACACCCCATTGCAATGAAATTTTGTATATTTAACACAGGAACATGCGAGTTATAGGCTCAATGGGGATTACAGAGCTACAACAACCCATATGAACTTTCTGCGCACACCTATGGTCATATAGAGCTATAGTTCGAGCATAAAATGTGGATTTTCGAAACATTTCATCCACAGTAGATTTTAATTCGATGATTTTCTTTACTAATATTTTTATACATAGTTTGTTGAAAACACGCCACCATACATGTTTTATTCACCCCCTACTTCTCCTTGAGCTACAAATTGAGATACTCTTACATAGCCCGACTTTCATAATTGAAATCCGTTCCAATTTAATAATAGAAAGACATGGTGCTTTCGATGTTAACTAGTCAAACGTTATTTGCGAGATAAAAAAAAAATTCAAAAGCTGTATATTTGTGGCAATAGCCAACAACACACGCACATTACGCAACACGTGTATGATGCCAGAAGAAAATTCATGTCTACTGTAAGAACAAAGACAATCATTGACGTGTGAAGCATAATCCGGTTTTCCTATACCATAACAGTAAACTATAACAGCTTCACTGTAATACTTGTACGAGGTACAATGTGGTTGGGCGGAAACCTGCCTATAATGCCCTTTCAACGATCTACCCGTACACAATTATCATTTCAATGTAGAAGTTCTCATCTGAGAAAAATCTCGAAACACATTTAACAAAGCTCTTGATTTCTCACTCTCATACACAAATATTACCTTTGCGGTAGGATATTACCATAGACGTACGCAGAAAGTTCGTAATGGAGGGTTACAGAGCTACAACTCACATATTCCTATGTTAAATATACAAAATTTCATTGCCATCAACACCCCTCTGCTTACGCTAATGGCTATTACCATAATGAAGACTCGATATTTTCTTATTAATTACAGCTAATAAAGAGAATTCAAAATGTATTGGAAAATTATTATAAAAAATATAAAATATCGGCGATAATAGATATATAAATACGGTGTTTCAGTAAAAATGTTTGAAAGATTGAAAATTCAATAGAACTTAAAAACAGAAATTGGAATACGAATAGAGAAAGGCAGAGAATGAAATATGTTCTTATTGATGGCAGAAATTGGGCGCAGGGGCGGACTGAGTCCACTCAGAGGGCGCATACCTTGGATTTTCGGAGGGCGCGGGTCCTTATCTATTCGAAGGCTCACGTCCTATTGCCCATGAAGGCGCATCGGCCCTGGAACCGGTGGGCCGGCGACCCAATCCGCCCCTGATTGGACGTGGCTCAATTAACTATTCGGGACCAAAATTGTAGAACGAATTAACAGAGGAAATAGAGAAAATGAATATACAATTATTTAAAAAATATTCGAAACAAAATTTTTAAATAATTTGGAGTGAACGTATATGTTTTAAAATTATCTAGTGTAGTGTTTCTAAACCGCTGAGCCGCTAAAAATTTTCCTGGAATTTTGTCATTTTAATTTCCTAAGCATTTTTCATGAACAAATTTTATTGTGGCAATATTCTGAGAAAAAGTAATAGTCGCGAATGCATCGGACATCTCAAATCCAGAAAGTCTCTTATTGTGCTGCGGAGGAAAGAGTAATAGAAGTAGATATACAGAAAACAGGGAATGCTTGCTGCCAAAGGTAAGAACTGAAACAGGTCGTGATAATATAAATTACAAGGGATGTAGATTTTGGAATGAGCTACCCACTGGAATTAAGATTACTAAATAATCTGAAGTTATTTAAGAAAAATATGAAGAATACAATATTAATAGATATTGATAATGCAATCTGGGGCGTTTCTTATACATGTATTAACCATTATAGTGTGAAATACCTATTATAGATTTATACCGCATACTGATAGTTACTGACAATTGTTTAATTTTTATTTAATTGGATGAGATGATTAAGTTTGCTATGTGTATTATTTCTCCTGATTTTCTTACTCTTGACAGGTCTATAGCTGGTTGTCATTTTTATGGGATTTTCTATAGAAAATCCCATAAAATTTTTAAAAATTAGGGTATTTTGTGGCAAGTCCATATATGGACTTGCCACAAAATACCGTAATAGTATATGTATAAGTGGAAATAAATTTTATTAATTTTTTCCAAAAAAAAAAAGAAAAAATAAGTTGGACCTGGATTAATGGCATGAAAGGTGAACGAGTTACCCCCGAGCCACTACTGCCCCCGAAAAAAGGTGGACGATGCGCACATATTAACTGAGCTGAAGAAATCGAACTATTATATTTCCTCCGAATCATGTGTACGTGAAATGTACGAGGAAAGTTAAATTTATACATTATATTCACAAAAAATAATTTCTCGTATGAGGAAGTAGTAAGGTGCCTGTCTAAAATAAGTCACATGAGGATAAAAAGTTTGGCATATGACCTTACAATTAATTTTATTTCATCCAACAAAGGAATGTTTCCACAACTGCCTACTGTAAAAAGGACGTTCACCGGAGGACCGTGGGCCGCTGAGGAAAAAAAAACGTTTGACCGAAGGTTAGAAACCCCCCCTTATGCAGGGCCTCCTAACTGCAAGCGCGAGCTGAGAACGTTGGCGGTCGCAAATTCGCAAGAACCCAGCATCAATTAAAATAACATCGTCGAACGAAAGCTTGGTAACACTGACGATGGTTTTGAACGAAACATCGTAAAAAGCATTGCTAGAGAAATTACTGAAGACCAAGTAACAGGTGAATGATGAAAACGAAATTTCAGACTATGGTGATGCTGTCAAGGCTATCCAGTTTGTTAACGACCAGCAGCCTTGCAAAATCGTCGAAACGTAACATCGTTACTGATTACAAAATTGAAACATGGGTGAATAAAACAAAACAACCTTTTGCTTTCGTATGAACATGAGGGGAAAATTGTGACACTTTTTAGCGATTGAGAAAATTTTTAGAAGTGAAGAAACAGCTATAGCCACTTCCTATAGAAAAATCTCCCTCAGGAGTGATCGAAAATCCAAATTAAGAATATTTTCCACTCTGATTAAGAATAAATTTTGAAGATTTTGAGAATGCGACGTCCAGAAGTGACTTTTTCGGGACTTCAAACGGGAGCGTTGAAAAGAAATTCAATGCTCGGAATCTGTAATCAGCACCACGGGCGCCGTTAGCGGGGGTGACCCGTCCCTCCCCCAATGTTGGTATTAGGGTTCCATGTCCCCTTCCAATTTCAAACAAAATGCCTTCTACTGGTATATTGTCCCCCCGCCCCCAATATTTTTATGCCCTCGACACCCATGATCAGCACCTTCCTGCGAATACTAATTGAAAAACATAGCAATCGTTCTATACCAACGGAGATCAAACCCAATTAGCCACACGGTGGACAACCACGTTACCTTTACGCCATCCTACGTCTAAAATGGAGAGAACGGGTATAGACACGCGTGCTTTATATTCAATTTTACGACTCAAGGTCAGTTAAGGTCCGGCTGCGCGGGGAACCAGGACCTAAAGTCCCGGTCCTTATGCAGCACAGGTTACCGAGGAATCCGAACGTCTGCTGCCGAGGAAACCAAATCCCGAACGAAGACGGCACGTATGCCACGATACCATTGAGAGTCAGGTTAATGCCACAATAGACAAATACGTTGTTACTAGCCGTGTGCCAAATAACTGAATGACAACCACTGAACACGTCTGCTCGTTTATGATAGATGGGCAAAATCTGTCATTGATTCGTTCTATGAACTATGCCACTATGTCAACGTAGGTCAAAGGACCTACGTTTTCCTGGGGAATCGTAACTTGTAAAGACCTAGGAAAGCAACTCACAATGAGCAATTTTTTTTATATCGTTGAAAGTCGAACTCGAGATGACCGTACGCTAGGTAAATGCGTTATAACAGCACGACCAATTTAAGGGAACTGGCTGCAGAACGTGCTGTGATGTATGCACATACAAAAGCTCATTTCAGTCGAAGACGCTTTCACAATGAGCTCGTAATAGCGTCAAATGAGTCGCGAATAGCCTCTAAGATAAATATGGGGAAGTTTCAAAATATACTTTCCATGACTCAGAACCTTAATCATTAAATGCGGATTGTTTATTTTGATAAGCACTAAAAATAGTTTATTTTTTTATGCACGAGAGAGAAAGGACACATTTGATATCCCTCGCGTGTGAATTTACGTGCCTATATAACCGGTTTGGAGGGGAAAAGACGATTTCATCAGAAATACGAAATTGTTTGTGGGCGTTCCTAATATTTCAAAGAAAATTGTTTTGTTTCGCGGCGCAAGGGCGGTAAAAGGTCATACCGCGCCGAGACCTGCAGTTTACCGTGGAACCCTCTGTAGACAAGGGAAACAGGCCACGAGTTACAGTAGCACGGTACGCGTTCTAATGTGCCACTGGAAGTCGAACTCGGGTTAATAACACGATAGACTGATGCCTCACCACTACGCCACCATAAGGTAGCGGACCTACGTTTATCCAAAGAACAAGAATCTATTAAAACCTAGGAAGCCATCTCCCTGTGTACAATGAACAGTTACTCGGTATGAACTTTTTTTTTTTTCTTTTTTTTTTCCACTGTTGGGGTTGGACGCGGATATTTAGAATCACTTCACAGCACAAACCGAATGCGTAGCCCCATTCCACGTCATTGGGCAGTGCTATTCACGCTATTTTTATTTCTACGCCACCCCATATGGTCATTTCTCCGCCCTCGCCGCATGGTTATTAACAAGTCATCATAACAGGACCATATTGAAAGTAGGCAGCCCATTCTTGAGAGAGAGAGAGAGACGTAGCATAATTTAACAACACTTCAATTTCTTCATAAAACTGTTTAGATTATTTCTTTCGTCAAAAACATGAACTGAAATTCTCGGTGTGCTTTACTTCTAAAAAACTTTTTGCAGGAAACTGAAAACAACTGAATTACGAAAAATTACAAAAACAGACATGTCATGAAGGAAGAATCCACTAAAAAAAGTTAAACAAAAAAAATCGCTCATTTAAACAAGTTATTTAAGAATGAGCGCTGGCGTTTACATGAGCACATTTGTTATTATAAATCCATTTTATGCGAATTTTAATTTTTGGCCTTCAATTCTGCATCACATTTGATCGTAGATTCTTTTCTGAAATGATCGGAAGTTTTTAATTCGTCACCACAGGCGTAACTTAAAGGTTAAACTGGCGTATAAACTGGGGAGGGGCAAAAATGGGTGGAAAAAGTACAAATTTTGCTGTTCTGAAAACATTGGGGGCGCAATGTGTCCCTGCATCCAGATTACGCCTATGTTCGTCACACTTTTGCTAAGTGATTTTATGGCTCTAATTTCCTACAAAAATATATAAGTGCGGCACTGAGAGTTATACAACAAAATATATACCTGTCATTGAAATTACATGCAAGTGTGTATAATAAATTATGAGCGTGCGGGCCATGACATTAAATAAAAGACATCATATAATTAACGTAATAAAATATTTTGCTATGAGCTTATTTATATATATTCCACTTCAATGAAATTTCCTGTGTTGCATTTAAGTGCCACACAAATTTTTCAGAGCTTTACAAGACCACTTTAAATACCTAAAATTGCATTAATGCGGATTAATAGAGTGATTATTATGTAATCAGCGAAAGAAAGTGGCTAAATATGCGACTACGGTGACAATGAAAGCTAAAGGCCAGCAGAACTGGCAACTTGTGGTAGCCACGTACGTGGTAACACTGATGTCAAATTCCGGTTTTGTGCTGAGAGTGGCAGGGATTCAAAATACGCAGCCCGGACTACAGGCGCCTGGGATTACAGTGCTGCCTTTTGGCGGCCACCCTTCCCATTAAAACTATGCACAATCGACGACTAACGGCGCACTACGCTGAAACATTACCATAGCACCAACCGCAATGACTTCATTGTTAAAATTCATTGTAGTTTTAAGGCTCAAGGACCACCATGGTCATTCTGCGCCTGAACCTACTGTTTTCCAAGAAATTCGAACCTCTGGACCTAGAATTTTCCGAGGAATCCGAACCTCTTAAGGTTCTGGGGGGGTTGGTTCCAGGGAACCAACCCCCCGGAATACAGGCAATGCGATCTTTCTGAGCTCTCCGATCATTGCTAAAAGCGTGGTGTTACATGGCACTAGGAACAAAAGTTTGCGGAGGTTCTGCCACCAAAGACATCAACCCTGGAATACAGAACGGCAGTAAGACTACATTGGCAACCGTGGAATCTGCCGCACCTAGGGCCGTTTTACGGCGCAAGAGCAATCAAGGTTATCATGCGACGGAACCTTCAGCTTTCCGAGGAATCGACCTCCGTTGCCGAGAGAACCGAACTACAATGGGCAAACAAACATCAGACGCTCTACGGTATCATTGAGATCGAACCCGTGTTAACAGAACGACAGACGAACGCATTACCACCACACGACCTTCAAAAGGTTAAGGATTGTTAAAGTACGAAAAGAAGAGATTTTAAGTACTACTACCCACTGGCGTGTAAACTTGTTCAACTGGAATTACTCGGAAAAATCTGTTTTAAATAATTTATGAGGATATTTCCAATAAACAACTTCGCTCAAATACATTGTTTTCAACTTCGATGTTTGCGTGCGGATTGAGGGCACTTCCATTCAACAGACGATTGCTCGTTAGCTAAATGACAACTACGATTAAAGGTAGAGCTACGTTTCTCTGCATATTTTTGGGAGTCGAGCACATTCTATGCACAAGATTCGCTGCATTGTTTTTCCTTTCTCCTTTTTATGATAAATCAAAGCAATAAGCATATTTTATATAGAAATACTTACCAAAACGCCTGTTTCGCTCCAACGGATTCTTACACCAAAATATTACGGCGTCACATCGTGGCATAGCAAGTGTTAAACGTAAAATGTTCACGCAATAGTTGTTTTTACGGCTCAAGGATGTAAAAGGTCATGCCCGAACTTAATTGTCTGAGGAATCCGAACCTCTGCTCTCAAATGAACAAACCCCGGACTACGATGTCATCGAGAGTCAAATTCGAGTTAATGCCACCATAGACCAATGCGTTCCCAGAACGTCATGGTAGGGTTATGGACCTACATTTTCACGAGAAATCGGAACACTGAAGGACTGAGAAACCAACCCCCGGAACACAGTGTGCAGTTTAGCAGGTAAGTTTGTTTTTTCTACTATTTGGAGCCGAACCCAGGATTGACAGAACGTCAAATAGACGCGTCACTACTGCATGGTTGATTGTTAGGAGTAAAAATTTTCATGCGATATATGTTATTGCAATGCATAAAATCATTTACTCAAATTGAGTTTTACATATGGCGCAAGGACAAGGGTTACGCTGCGCCAACGTTTATTTAGGCGTTTATTCATTCGATGAGTGAACGTAACAGGCTTGGGTTTGGTTTCGTAATTATTTTCTGCTTGCATGAAATACGACCGTTTGTTACGAGCGGACCGCTCGTAATAAACGGAAGGAAGACGAAACAAACAGGGAACAAAAAATCTTCGTTCATCCAAATAACTTTTGAAGGAAAGATCGCAGAGCTATAAAGATTAGATATAGCAAAGGACCATGCTCGGTCAGATGGGATCAACGGCAGCGCCCTCTGCGGCGAAATTTAAAGGTATTTCACATAATTCGGGGACGAAAAGAGATACAGAAAAAAAATTACGAAGTCATTAAGCATCAACTAATTAGTAGGAAATTATATATCCTGTACGCCGATAGGGTAAATGGAAGATTGTACACAGTGCACTCAAAAAGTCATGCCATCATACAATCAAATGTGCACTTACATAGAATTATGCATATTGCTCAATAACCTACGATTAAATTTTGCCGTCCAACATCAGATGGTAGATCTACATACTATTTCGTTCGGAGATGTGCTCATTGAATACATTATATTCCCACTATTTGACGCTGGACCGCAAAATTGCCCATTGTACAATAGGCATAATTTTGCTATGCAAGTACACACTTGACGACAAATTTTATTTTTATTATTATTCACGATGCGGCAGTGACGAGAACATGATCCCACCAAATATGTACAGTCTACCATAAGCGTAATCTGGCGTGGGCAATTTTTTTTTTTTAGAAAAGTGGCAAAATCGTACTCCCCCCCACCCATACATTTTTTTTTTTGCCCCTCCAGTTTATGCTATATTTAACTCCCAATTTACGCATATGCAGTCTATCTTGTCTGCATGCATATTATTTCCTACTAATTAGTTGATCCTTAACTTTGTAACTTAAATTATTTTTGTGTCTTAGTTTCCGAGTTAGGTAAAATAATTTCTAAATTTCGCCACAGAGAGAGATGCCATTGATCGGGAATGACCACTTTACTATAGAGTGTCCCGTAAAGAACGCAACTTTTAAAATGCCCGCCATTTCTGTTCTAGTAAGTTGGCAGCACTGAACGTTATACGATTTTCATCTGTTGTCTTTGTGGTTAGTAGACACGGAGCGCCGAGTAGCGCATGATTGTCATCTGTTTTCTGTACAGGTAGGAATGGAGCGCTTCACGGCGGAACAGCGTGTTGTCATAGTGAAAACTTATTAAAAATGTGGTGAATGTTGTGCAGAGACTGTTCGCAAACTCCGTGGAATTTTCGGTCAACATTTGTTTGTTTGTTTTGTGGTTTTACGGCTCAAAGACTACAATGGTCATGCTGCGCCGGGACCTACTGTTTTCCGAGGAATCCGAACCTCTTATGGCCTAGGGAACCAAACCCCGGACTACACTTCGGTCAACGTAATGCAACGAATAAGTCGACTGTGATGATACTGATTGCTAAATTTGAGAAAACCGGTTGTGGACATTAAACCCTCGGAGCGTCCTCGTGTTAGTCGTTCTGCGATTTCATACATAATCACAGGTGGCATACACTACAAAAATATGTAAATATGTAACATGTAAATTACTGAATTTCATCAATAAATTTGTTATTACGCACTCAAAAGTTGCATTCTTCATGGGATACCCTATAAGGTGGTTCCACCAAATAAGGCCAATAGACGGTGTCAAAAGAACTGACCAATAAATCCGCTAGAGGGCAGTATCCTCTTAACCGGCATGCTCTGCTGAGTATTATAATATATATCTAAAACTATTTGGTTCTCAGTAAACAGCGGAGAAGAGAGGGCGATAGTAGAAGCATCAAGTCTGATTTTTGTAATACTAGCACGTGGCTTTTCATTCATAACTCTGTATCTATTTATGCAAATACAATATGTTTTATATATTTGCAAAGGGGGTATTTAAGCTACTTTCAATATCGGAAAGTTTTAAAATAGTACTTAAAGAGTGATTTTTGTTGGTAAAAAATGAAAAGAAATCGTGTAGCCATATAAGGCCAAGGGTTGGCCTTATTAGGACCACTTGTTTTATGAAATTGCTTGCATTAATATTTTGGACTTATTTTTGTTCTCTTTATTGTGTATTCTCAGATTCTAAAAATGGCGACAAAAAAAAGAGGTCAGGGACAAGAGGGTTTGATTTCGTTGGCAATTCGGGATGGCATGGATGTTAATGGAGCCGCAAATGTGTATGGAATTCCAAGGCATACTTTAAGGAACCACTTAATAACTGGTTCTATGTTGAAAAAAACGTGTCACTCAACTTAAATGAATCGCAAGAAAGTTGTGTTCCCGAATCATAAAATTAGCTGAAGTCGGTATGCTTATCACACCAGAACTGTTAAGACAATAATTAAAAACTGTGCGTCGTAAGTAACATTGAACACCCTTTTTCTTTGAAAACATGTTTAGCAGGTAGGAAGTGGTTGCATTTGTTCCTCAGACATCACCCGGAAATTTCTGGGCGAAAGGCTCAACCCCTAAACCCTGCACGAGCCATAAAACTCAACAAGTTCATCGTGAGTGTCCACTTCAATCTTCATGAGGTATTAAACGAGTTACGATTAATGAACAACCCACAATCAATTTACAATATTGATGAAAAGGGATGCAGATTAACTATCCAATATCAACAGGTCGTTTTAGCGCGGGTCAATGCATGTTGTGGCTCCAGAGCACGCTGAAAATGTTTCAATTGTGTGTTGTGCTAATGCTATTGGGCATTCCATTCCCCCATGGTCATTTTTAAGGGTCAACGCTTTAACCAACACATTTGACTGCAGGCTCAGAAATATGTATGACTGCAAAAGCTTCCATGACGATTACTGTTTTCATTAAATGGATTGAAGATTTTTCGAATTTCAAGACTCCTGGTAAGACTTCGTTAATTTTTGACGGCGCGTCTTCTCGCTTAGATGCTAACCTTGTGGATGTCGCTGAGAGGAACAACATAACGCTGTGCTGTCTCCCTAGCAACACCACACATTGGCTACAGCCAATGGACATATCTGTTTTCAAGCCATTTGAATCCTTCTAGGATGAGGAAGTCTTGAGATTCTGGGAACATATCCTGACCGTAAAATCACAAAGGTAACTTTCGGTTTACTTTTTGGAGAAGTCTGGTCGCGAGCGGTAATACCATCAAACATTTCAGGCTTTCTTGGAACAGGAATTTATCCATATGACCTCAATGTCATTCCTCCAGAAGCTTTTGCTCCCAGTGAAATAAAGTGAAGATATTTCCTGAAAGTTCTGCACCCAAAAAACGGAAAGTCTGTCTCCACTGGTAGCAAAGAGAAGAGACGTGTAGTAGAATTATCTGATGGCTTATAGGATAGCTCTTTCTCTGAGGGCTTAAATTTGCCATCCACTGATGATTTCGATACCAATTTAACTGACACTCCTGCTTCCTCAACACCTACTCAGGCAGCTGCTTCAAACTCTTTCACAGAACTGCTACGCTCACCTAAGATTAAAAAACCTCGAACTGCCAACAGGAAGGCCTTAAATTACAAAGATACAAAAATTGTTAGATCACTGAAAATGAAGTCTGAGAAAATGAAGCAAAAGAAGCCTCTAAAAAACCCAAAATTAAAAACTCAACGGAAAGTTGATCTGAGCAAACCAGGACCTAGTGGTACACAAGAAGTTTGCAAAGAAAGCTGGTACTGTTTTATTTGTATAGAGGACGAAATCAATGACATGATTTTGCGTCAAACTTGTCATAGGTACGTTCACGATCTTTGCCTTGGTGTCTCAAAATGTAAAATTTGGCTGGTTTTGTGTGTCCAGAATGTGACGATGATTGAGGTATGATTTATTTTCAATTTTTTATAAGTTGCTAAGCTTGAAGTAAAGCTATTTTTCAATAACATTCTAATGTTTTCTTTGCAGTTCTTTAATAAAAAATATTTGAGTTGGCCTTATTTGGAACCCCTGCTCATAATAAAGCCAATTTACCTACGGTTCAAAAGATCGCAATTCTTTTAATAAAAAAATAAAGTTTCCCCCAAAACTTTATATTGTTCTATTCTTCATGAATCAATTTAGAGGTATGTTTAAGTAGAAAAAAATTGATTCAATAACCATTTATCAGCGATTCAAACCTCAGCTTGGCCATATTTGGTGGAATGACCTTATATACCCAAACGTTACAGCTCTGCGAATCTTCCTCAGAAGTTATTTGGGTGAATAAGGACTTTACTTTGCACTCTGTATAATCTTAAATATAGCGAATGCAAATAGATTTACATACCAGGTAATCTAAGCCAAGCCGACGACTTAGCGTGGATACTGCCATAATCATTTACTGGCAAGGGGAACCTACAGTGAGTGTTCAATAATCAGCAAATAAATTCGAATAGAAATTATCACTGCTAATAAGCGTACAATTAGCATAACTACAAAAATATGAATTTTATTAAAGTTCATGAACAAAATCCGATTGTAAGCAAAATATTTTTACTAATAAAAATACAGAAATGAATGTAAAAAGAATACGTATTAAAAGTGACCGATTTCCGCAAGCATCGAACGCAAAAACCACGAAGCGATAGGCCAGTAACTTAACAGCTAGTCTACCGATTGGCTTGCGAAGGATGTATTTTAAGCTTATATATGGGATTCAAAATCTTTAAATATTCATATCTCCGAAAATATGCCGCATTGGCACGAATGCCGAGACACGCATTTCACCTATTTTGGCTCTACTTTCATCAAAAAATTTCATCAAAATCGGCGGGGCACTCACTGTGGATTCCCCTTGTTAGTTTTTATTTTGATTCAAGTCCGAGCTCAGTGAGTTCAAAGCACGGTTTGTCTCTAAAATATGTATATGTGTCCGTCTTGTGGATGTATTTTCTTTCATATCTAGCCATTCCCCGAGTTACGTAAGTCATGCGTTACATAAACATTTACTTGACTTGAATTTTACGCAAGTCGAATTCGTAAATATTATATGAAATATATATAAAAGGAAAAACCATTTTTCCAATAAAAAAAGTCTTGTGACAGCTAATTTGGCTAATTGTGATATAATTTTCCCGTCTTCATGCGTACGAATTATTTTCAACGGGTAAATAAACAACGAGCACTAACGGTGATAAACAACTGTACAAGGCATAGACTACTACTGCCAACGACTTAGTATTACACACTAGACAACAATTACGAACATCGTTTGAACATGGGAAATACTGGTCGGGGAAAGAGGGATTGTTTGCGGAGTCCTTATTTGTAACTTTCTAATTGGTAGTTTTCAGTTTGAATGTTACTGCTCTTAGGCACTTGCCCAAAACTCACTGCCTGTTACTGAAACACTTTCCTCTTGCTATTCATCACATTTGCTGCGACTAATAGTACTTACGCGCTAATAGTTTTAATTTTCGATACAACGTAACTGCGAATTTACCTAAGTCGCGTATTAAGTCGGGGGTTTACTGTATGTACTAACGCAGGGCTTGACAAGACGCCATGAACTGTACTTTCCAAACAAGGACGGTACTCGGCCATCTTTAAAAAAATAGTAGGAAATATAGCTTTCCTACTCGCCAGCTGTAAACATCCAATCGCCAATACGGAGACTGAATTTGTCTACTCCTATATACAGGGTGTACAGAATCGACCGTTGATTCTCCCCACAGCCGTATTCCTTGCAAAACTAAGCAAAAAGTTGGAGCGAAATTTCTCAAAAATGCATAATTAAAAATTTATGAACGATCGAAGATCCAATTGCCGTCGAGATAGCATTTGCAAACGCCTCACAGAGTTTAAAACCAGTTATAAAACACTTGCATCTAAAAAGGTGTAGTTAAATAATCTAGCCCTCTTATTCGATAGTTTCACTTCAAAACGCATGTACGAATTTTTTACTTCAACCAATAGTAAATCATTTGTCATTTTGTAAATTATATTACTTATAACTTTTATTTTGTTGTATTATTTCTATTTTATTATATCGTATTAATTTATTACTAATTTATTATTAATATAGCATTTATAACATATCAATTATCAATATTCCACATCGAAGTTCAAATATGTATGGCCGTGCTTGTAAAATTTAGTGTCCACACAGGGGAAGTGTGAGACAGTGATATCGATGGACGGCTTTAGCATCTCCGAATGCAAACTGACTTTTTTTTTTTTTTCAATACAGCTTTCAGATTGTGTCGAAATATAATTCAACAAAATAAATTTATTTGACAAATATTAGGTTGCTACTGAATTAAAAACGTAATAAATACTTTTGAGCATCAGCATATCATTCACCAAAACTCAGGTGCATGTCATATTTATTTTCGTTTAACATTACCAGTACAGAGGCCAGTTGAAGGTGCGGGCGACAGCCCGGTGCGCTATTTAGCGAGGAGAACGCCGAAAGTAAATTAACATTTATTGGTTTTTCCCAATATTGCTCTTCTTATTGAAATGAAGGTCATAAACAACTCAGAATGATATGAAGAATTAATACACATTTAATGGCATATTACACTTCTTTCATAGTTAATAATAAATGTATTATTAATAATAAATATCAATAATAAATTATACCACGACAAGTACTCAAGATTATTTATGAGCACAGTATGGACGGCGTTTTCCCTACCACATGGATAAACATACGAATTTTGCTAACAATTCCTATGAATAATTTAATTACAGAATGATTTTTTTGAGAAATTTGAACTAATAAAAATATTTACATTCCACTACGATAGAAGAAAGGCTAAGTTCTCTTGTCATTTCATCGATGGAGCAGAACATGATTCAAAAAATTTTCTATGACGAATGCAAGAAAAATTTCCCTTTAAAACATATATTATAAACATATGGGAGCCCTGCGGTGGTTCAGTGTTTTAACGCGTTTTTCTAGTGAACCGTTAACCCTAGTTCGCTTCCAATGGTGCAAAGAACGCATATTCAGAACTCTCAAAGATTGCACTGCCCACTGTAGTCTGGTTCCCTAGGCCTCAAGAAGTTCGGATTCCTCGGAAACCCGTAGGTCCAACGGGTTCGGATTCCTCGAGAAATTGCAAGTCCAGAGGTTCGGATTCCTCGGAAAACAGTAGCACAGCATGACCACTGTAGCCCTCAAGCCGTAAAACCGCAAAACAAACGAACAAAAAATACGAGAGTTCAAGCATTACGTACACAATATTTTAGCCATTTCAAATGACGTAGATTTTATTAATTCTAAAGAAAGAAATCATTTTTGCTGAAGAAAGAGCAAAGAAATGGAATTTTAATATAAATTTTATAATCTTTATTATAATGAAATTTTCATATTTTTTAAATTTTTGGAAGTTTATGAGTATTTTGGTTTAAGTTAATCTTAATTTTTCCTCTATTATCTCAAAATAAATAATTACGTAATTTATAATAAAAGGGGCCCGGGGATAAAAAATTTTCAAGGGTTAACAGAAGCCTTAACCATCCCTGCGTAGTAGTTAAGAAATTCCAAATGCGAGGCTTGTGTGTTTATTAGTAAGCTTGTTTTGTTTAGAAGGTAAGATTTTAAAATGTCTTTTGAAATTAGCCAATCATTACAATATAACTTGGAAAAACTGCCAATTTTGTAAACTTTGTCCTTAATGCGACATAAAAACCGTAAATAAATTTGGGGTGTGTTCATAGGCGTAGAGTTACATGGGCCCGTGGGACCTGAGCCCCCCAATAATTTTGAAAACTACGCTGATGGGTGTGTTAAAAAAAAACTCGGTTTGGAGAACCACCGCCAAACTGCGCTTTGTAGCGGCCATAATAAATTGAAAGAACAAAAGAATTACAGCAAAGGGGCTAGGTTCTCGAAAATGAGAATTTATTTATAGATGGTGGTGTCCCGACCATGTTTTGCTCTCACGTAGTTGTACATGTGGTCATGTGGCATTTTTCACAGTTTTTATTTATTTATTTTGATAGTTCCGTTTTAATTTCTTTGAGAAATCATGGTTCATTGTTAGGTTCCCTTTTGCAAGTCTACCAAAGGTAAAAGTTTGCACATTTCATTTTATAAATTTCCGTCTAATAGCTGTCAGAGAGATGCATGATTGCATGGCATTTTATATTTTGTTTACTTTTGACATGGTCCTATGAATTCAGAATCACCATGTATGATAGGAGCTTTCCATTTTTATTTAAGTAAAAATTTAAATTCTAAATAAGTAGAATATATGTAGAGTGAAAATTTGCATTCCAGTGAAATTATTAGATTTTACTTACATTATACAAATTTTATTGGTTATATTTTCAAGCAAAAAAATATACAGTTGTATAATCTTTAATAATTTAAAAAATGAGTGGTAAAATTGCTGAATATATCAGTTATTTTTCTGTTTTGTTCATTTAGTAGCAATTGTTTTTTTTTAAAAATGTGTTGTAGCGATTTCTTTATATTTAGTATTAATAATGATTGACTTATATTATTTAACGATTTATTAGTAATGCAGAGTATAAATTGGTTCTATTTTTTATGTTTATTGGGATAAATAATTTTATAGTTTTATAGTTTGGTTATTAAGTGATGAAAATGGTTTTGTATTTTTTTTTTTTTTAATTGAATATGGCATCTCATTTATTTATTTATTTTTTCAATTTAAATGAAATTGTTGTCATGAAACTTATTGGGCAAGCCTGTAGCAGGGGCTTTGCTATAATGTTTAAACCAAAGCAGTCTTATCGTGTAAAAATAATTAAGTGCATTTTGTCCTGTAAAAGAACAAAGCTTATTTCATTTTATAAAAATAGCAAAGTGTATTTTATCGCGTAAAAACTAAAGTGTCTTCTATTTTGTAAAAGTGACAAAGTGTATTCTAATAAAAAAAGTACAGTGTATAAATGTAAAAATAGATGATGAAATAATAAACATATGCCACATTCATCTGAGACATTGTAAATAATAAATAAATAAATTCTGTTAAAATACTGACGTTGATTCTAGTTTTATGTTTAAATAGCTAACCTTATCCAAAGTTTGCAAAGTGTCAGTCTGTTACAATAGAATCGCCCTATTACTATTTTTACTGCAA
>QLNU02015360.1:248007981-248018241 GCA_006491805.2 Dysdera silvatica
TTTCATTAAATTATTAGAGGAGAACAAGGACTTCAGTCGTGAATTTCAGGTAATACTTCAGGCTTAACTGACATAAAAAAACGGACGCTTGACGTGGATCAAAGCGGGAAAAATAGATTTGAAACGTCATTAAGAAATTCCCTTTTTCTAGATTTTAAGGTAGTTGTCTTTCAGTGTAAAATTCGAGTTAAATATTCGCAAGGTTTCCAAAAAAAAATGCTTTTCTTTTAACGGTAATAGATGCGATAAAGTTTTTACCCAAAATTATTAGAGGAGAATAATCACTTGAACAATGAATTTCAGGTACTTTTAAAAATGGATTTATAAATGGAACGTTCTTCTTAAAAATGAGAAAAAGATGCCATGCAGTCAGAAAATACGATCTATTTAATGCAATTTACGTCTTGAAAAGTTGATGAAATTTGAAAAATAATTAAAAAGAAGTGCCTTATGCGTGTATGTGGAATCGAACCCAAGACCTGTTTGTCCGAATGGGGTCGCTGCAATGCTAGAGATTTTTTAAAACGATGAATAATAAATGAACTGTTGGCTCAAAGAAAATAGTTTTGGGTACGCAGGTTATAGAAAAATATGCTTTAATTTATGCATGTGACATAAAAGTCGGATGCTTAATGTAGAATTGCCGGGAAAGAAACAATAGATTTGAAACTCCATTAAGAGAGGCCCTTTTTATGGATTTTAGGATAGTTGTCCTTCTATTTAATATTCGAATTAAATATTCACAAGCAGGGGTGGACTGGGCCGACGGCCCCCGGGTGTGGCGGGACGGGGCGCCCTCATGGGCGATGGGATTCGCGTCCTCCGAAAATTCAAGGTGTGCGCCATTTGAGAGGACTCAGTCCGCCCCTGGATAGTAACATCATTAATATAGTGGCAACACTGATAATATAATATAGTGGTCATAATCATCATCAAGTGCCTTCTCCAAATCGGAGGTTGGCTACCAAAATGGATCACATTTTCCTGTCTCTACTGGCATGGATAATGTCTTTCGTGCTTAGCCTAGTCCAAGCCTGTAAGTCATCCATGTATCCTCTTCTTTTTCTGCCTCTGGATCTCTTCCCCACGATGTTTCCTTTCAGTGCCAGTTGGGGTATTTTGTATTTTTCTCCCCTCACTATGTGGCCGCAGTAAGCTAACTTTCTTCTCAGAATTAAGCTTCTTTTTGTATTGGACCTGTTCAGGACTTCTTGATTGGAGATCTTCTCAGTCCATTTTATTTTTAATATTCTTCTAAGGGTCCACATTTCGAAAGCTTCGATTTTATTTCTGGCGTCTTTTTATATGTTTGTTTTTTGGTTTTACGGCTCAAAGACTACAGTGGTCATGCTGCGCCGGGACCTACTGTTTTCCGAGGAATCCGAACCTCTTAAGGCCTAGGGAACCAAACCCCGGACTACAGTGAGCAGTGCGATCTTTATGAGATCTCTGAGTAAGCGTTCTTTTTGCACTGCTGGGAGTCGAACCCGGATTAGCCGCGCAATAGGAGAACGCGTTACCACACTGCGCCACCGCAGGGCCGCATCTTTTTGTAATGTCTGAGTCTCGCAACCATAAAATAGTATAGGCCAAATATAAAGTTTTAAAATTAAAATTCTGAGATGTATGCTGTTAACACAACATCGACAGTGTTAAATATACGCTACTACCACTACATTCTACTTCTCAGAATATAGTGGTAGCAGTGTATATTTAACACTGTCGGTGTTGTATTAGCGGCATACTGTAACCAGTGTTAATATAGTGGTAACACTGATGATGTAACACCATTAATGTAGTGGAAACGGCATATATTTAGCGCTGTTAATGTTGTATTAACAGTGTATATTTAACCCCGTTAATGTAGTATTAACGGTGTACTGTAAACAGAGTAATTAACACTGTTAATGTAGTTAAGACTATTATAATGTCGTTACATTATTAACACCGTTATAATGTCGTTACATTGTTAATACGGTTATAATGTCGTTACATTGTTAACAATGTTATAATGTCGTTGCATGGTTAACACTGTTATAATGTCGTTACATTGTTAACACTGTTATATTGTCGTTACATTGTTGTCTTATCATTGCTGACTTTAATAATAGTTTTAACAGTTAACCCTGTTAGCTGTTGACACTGCTAATCTGTTTTTAGAAAGTTAGTGTAACTTGAAAAAACATAAGAATTCCGCTAAATTTAAAAAAAAATTAACTAAAGGGTTGATTGTTCAATGAGGTGGATTGATGGTCTGTTAGTTTGTGGTTTTACGGCTCAAGGACTACAATGGTCATGCTGTGCCGGGACCTACTGTTTTTCGAGGAATCCGAACCTCTTAAGGCATAGGGAATCAAACCCCTGGACTACAATGGGCAGTGCGATTTTTATGAGATATCGGAGTAAGCGTTCTTTGCATTGTTGAGAGTCGAACCCGAGTTAACGGCGCACTAGGCGAACGCGTTACCACACTATGCCACCACATGGCCGGGTTGATGCTCTAGGCGTAACTGGTTACAGATTGTAGACATGAATGCTGTCAGGGTCTTGAGGGAGTTCTATACTAACGTATATTTACCCGAGACCAGCTTCAAACATATAATGCTAGCCTTAAAGAATGTTGCACTGAATGATGTGGAAAAATGAATTGTAATTACGACAACTATTTCTATCTTTTTCACTTAATTTAATTTTTCGCAAATCAGCATACCTATTATCAAACAATCATCTAAGAATGTGCACTCAGATTTTGCAGAATTATAAGATTTAATCCAAATAGACGCTCCCGAAGAATTGTTTTGTCATTAGAAAGTCTTTCATGCCATAAAACAAACATTTAAATTACTAATATGTGGTATAATGAACCGAAAATGTTGACTATAGTACTTTGAATGAGAGAAAAGTCTTAGTACTCTGAATGAGAGAAAAGTCTTAGTACTTTGAATGAGAGAAAAGTCTTAGTACTTTTACTGAGAGAAAAATATTTTATGAGATTTTTATGGATGAACAAATATAAGTATTATACTGATCAATTTCCCCAAAACTTGTGGCAGAATTTTAAGCATTTTCCATTAAAAAACTAGCAGAAAAGAGAATCCAAATATAAGTATCGTAAACCTTGTGAAAATTATTCTCAGACCGTTTGTAAATCATGTAGGAAATCGCTACAGAAAGACATAGAACACAATGAAAATGATAACCTAATAGATCTCCCATTTCCTAACCTCCCAAAAGAAACTGGTTTTTTTCTTGACTTATAGATTCAAATTATCAGCATTCTCCACCTTTCTTTCAGTAGTCTTCCGTCTACAAACCTCCTTTGCAAGAACTGAGTATGGTTGATTGAGCAATTTTCGGATTTGCCTCTGTCGTAACAATTTCTTTGACAACAACTGATAACAGTGTATCAGCTGTAGAGTAAGACGACCCAAAATATTCACTGTTTTCGATACCTTATAGTCAATATTGCAAACGAAAAGCGTGTTCATCGCTCAAGTTGTCGAAAAATGGAGAGCGTTTAATGTTAGACTGGTGAAAAGAAAGACTTCTTAAAAAAATGTAACTTAGGTTATGCTAAATTCGGGATTAATTCTGCATATCCAAGTACTAATCGTATTGCTTCGAAGCTAAATAAATGCCCATCCTCTGAAAGAGTTTATGACAGTAGATGAATAAGTTGACATCATTATTTAAATAGTTTATAAACAGGGAAGTGTTGAGAAAGGTCAGGTTATCAAAAACGTTCGGTTTTCATTATAAATGCTGTTTTTTTTCTATTATAAGATTCAGTGATATGATAAATATAGAGATCAGATTGTCCTAAACAACCAGAATTAATCAATTAATCTACTATTATTACGATGAAACGAGGGTAACGTTTTAGAGGAGTCCAGAGATTGACAAAGAAGAGGAAATTTTTAAACTAAACCGGTAAAAAGAGAACAAAATTACATATCAGTGAAATTTTTGAATGAGAAAATTTGCAATTTTTATAAAACTAATCAAATATTACGAAAAAACCGAACTAAATTTTTGCACTGTAGGTTCCATGCAAGTCAACATTTCCATTTATAGTACAAAGCGTAATAAAAAAATCAAACTTTCACCAACCGGAACTCTTGTTCAAGATAAGGAATTGGAAATTTAAAAAAAAAATTAAATATAAACACAAAACTAATCTAGTGACAAATGATGCTAGAGCAATATGAGAAAATGCGCTTAAACACATTATTCATAAAGGTTTATTCACGAAGTGTTTTACGATAATTTCCTAAGAGATTGTGGTAACGTATGTTTATTATTGTCACTAAACGATCGTTTTTAAAAATAGCGATGGTTTATAAATTTCAAACTCAGAATAAACCATGTTATTTTGCACGTCGATTATCATTTATAAGGGAAAACTTACTTTTATGGCGAATATATGTATGATTAGGGAAAATCATTAATAATTTCTCTTAGGCTTCTGGGAAACTTAAAGGAACGTAACGGATTTGTTTTAAAAATCAATGAAATTCAGGGAGAAAGAAAGGTCCAAAACACAGAAACGGTGTTGACGTAATATCCCACTGCTAATCGCAGCAGAGAAAAATTTGACGCAAGATTTAGAAAGAAATTGTTGCTATTACACATTTAGCATCATATAGCATGCCACAAAGGACATAAGTAGAGGGTCCCAGACCCCTAAAATAATTCAGACCCAATAAAGGAATCCGTGCAACTAAGGAAAATCCAGGGTCTAGAGGAGAAAGCTATAGCCCTCCCCCTCCATAGACGTCACAATTTACATTAAATTCTCTGAAATAAAGCGTTATCTTGTCCACTGGACTCAGTCATCTCTTTGAAGATTACACTCATGATTATCATTATATTCTGATTGCTTTTAGATGGAAAGTGGTCAGTGCTCTGTGGCGTAAGGACAACAAGTTCATGCTACATCAAGACCTATAGTTATACGAGGAACACAGACCTCTGCAACCTAGTAAATCAAACACTGACTGGGAATCGATGGAGAAAGAATGAAAACGCTAACTACCTTCAGGAATCATCCCCGGCTTGTTTCCACATGGTACAAGCTCATTACTATTATGTCAGTGTACAACAATGCTGATAGAATACATAAAACTTTGAAACCAAATTCACCAGAAATAAATAGGAATATCCGTCCAGTGGAAGCTATGAAAGATGCAAGTTTTTCAATTAGAATATATATGCAGACCTCTTTAAACAATCAAAGAACAGATGGTGCAATGCTATGTACTGGTTTGTGGATTCAGTAATTTTTCCCATTAGCCATATTCAGGAAATGGCGAAAAAGTCGTTATTTGTAGCGGCGTTATTGAGAGATATTTATTGTAAAAAATCGTACTTTATACTTCCCACTATGGTATGAAATGCTATTTTGGTGCAAATAAGAAAGATCCACGGATCGTGGCGTGTTCAAAATAAGTATTTGCATAATGGTGGCAAAAAAATTTCAGATTCGATTTAAGGGTGATTTAAAATTAGTTATTTCTAAGTCTTAATATTACAACAATTTTTCATGGTATTTACTCTAAGCTTCCATATGAAAAAATATCAAAAATAATTTAATTTCTATATAATATTTCGGAGTGGCGAAAGTAGGAACTGAGTATTGAAAGAACTCAAGGATATTTGACGTCAACTAACAATCATTCATCCAACATTGGAGATTTTCTGCAGAAAGAAGACTGATTATATATTTTGAAAAATAATCTTTGGCAATTAAAATAATCCCAGAACTTTAAAATAGATCATTGCAAACGTGCTGAGCGTGATATTTATCTAAGTATTATTGTTATATGTCGCATTATACTTGTTGATACGGTATCTGCAAAATGCAGTTTTATCCTATTAGAGTTTATAAAAATGTTTCTGTTATTTACCAAAGATCGGCAGAGAATGTCTGTTTTCGAAATCATATCTATAGAAAATGGCATTATTGCCAAACGCGATTAATATTAGTACTGAGGAATTCAGAATTTTTTTTCTGTTAAGATCAATTATTATAAACAAGAAATTAATATAATTCTACAGTAGTTTATAAATAATGTTAACTTTTTGAATGTCTGCACTTTTTTTCCTTTAAGCATTGGTGCAGGCACAACGGTACTAGAAATTACCTAGCAAAAGTGAGTTGCCTTTTCAATGCGATCAATAATCACAACATCACTTGTTCAGTTTATAATTAAGAGACCAGAAAACCTGAACCCATAATGATCGACACTTTGAATCATGAAAGTAATATTGGCTTTAAAAAAAGTGGAAGACATGTTTTTTCGTGCATACTTCAATTAGAACGAGGTTCCCCTAGTAGTTTTGTGCAACTTTTCTAACCTCACGAATTTAGCCTGCATGTGTGCTGTTGCACTACTGAGTATTGCATTGATTAATTTTGCATTAATTATTTAATGTTACATTAATTAATATCGTGTTAATTAATTATTAAACGTTACATTACCAAGAATTATTTCGTCAATAGTAGCATAAAGGAAAATGTAACGTTAGGAATAAGATAATCGAACATTTATTTCTTGAATTTATCTCTTTTTAGAATAATATGTCAAATAATACTCATCAGAATATCAAATAATGAAATAACCTTCTCAACAAAAATAATTCCTTAAAATTGTTAACGATAAATCTCATATTTATACATTTCAGTTTACTTAATATGATTTTTTATGTGGTAATTCTAGTCATTCAAAAATAAAGGCCATGATATTTTTATTCTGATAATTTTAAATCTTTTAGCCACCACACCTTTGCTTTTTTTAATATAAACAAGAAAGTTTAGAGCCTTTTAATTTCTAATGATAATCTTGATTGTTTTATTACTCTAATTCCCTAGCTAGCTACACTTCCTCCGAACTTTTTCCATTCTACAGATATCTTTATTTTATTTTGTTTTTCAGAACAAGGGAATGGATTATATCATATATAAGATAAATCCACACAGAAATAAGAATCTCCTTTGAGAAAGCAATATAATTTCTTAATGTAAAATATGTATTACTTTCATATATTCATTCCCCTAATTATATCTTAAAAACTCAACTACTTCAGCATTTTGTGCTTAGAATGTGTACATATTTTTTTAACTGCATTTTGTTGAAATTTTCGTGCATTATTTATTAAAATATTTTTCATCCATATTGAGTCGTATGTTAGAAAACGCAAACTTTCAAATCACAAATACACATTTCATTTAACAAAAAGATAAACCAAAACACATACTTGAAAAATTATATCCTCACTGGCCCTTTATCACTTTTATTTTTTCTTACGCTTAAAATTTATAAGCTCTGATTACAATATCAACCGCATTAAATTTCGTGAAACTTTCAAGAAGATTAAAAAAAACTAAGCATTTGACATTAAGTGCATTAAGTTAAAGTGAAAGTTGTGAAGATAAATATAGCTCTTACCGCATAAATCCTGTGACTAACAATCTCTGACACAAACTGTGCTTTTAAAGAGAAAAAATCCGCATTACTACTCCAGCATACGAGCTCTTAGAATCCCACGTGCAACTGAGGAAATTATGACTGCTTGAAAAAGTCTGTTACTTCTCGGACAGTGTTGCCAGGTTACTAAAAAGTAGCAACTTCAAAGACTAATTAATGGAAACGCAAGTCGAAAAAAACACTCAAAGGCAAAACCCAGGCCTTTTCGTATCAACACTGCAATCACCGCGAAAATGAGGGCACTTCGCCGGAAAGCAATTGAAAACCAGCCCTAAAACATTCTGTTTTCCACGATGGCGATACATACACGCTTTTATGCTATCAAGGAGCTAGGTTTGGCAACTGTAACCTTCATTGCGGCGCCATTTCCTCTGTATGTCACGTCGAGTATTGTTCAAGAAAAAATGTTACGTCTAAAGTAATAATAAGCTACATACAACCGTCCTTGAAGTTTGTTTTTAAAGTACATTTAGCCCCGGCGATTGAAATCGCGAACCAAAATTATTCGCGTTTCATTTCACTGAAATGATTGGGAAATGATAAAAAGAAGGTAAATTGTGTGTGACCACGCTTGACTACCCTGACTTGCGCGCATAAATACACATAATCTTAATTCACTCTTTCTTTGATAAAAGAGTGAAATGCAGATCTATAAAAGTGAATGCATTGTGAGAAAAATAATAATTAAAAAGGGAGAGAGAGAGGGAGCTAAATTAAAGGCCTTTTTTGGTTATGTTTCATCCCATGTCTTCTAACCTAACGCTAATTTTGTGAGGGCTCATCATTAACGACCACTCAGCTTTTTTTATATCCTGTCAAATATGCGTGATTTTGATATTCTGTCAAATGTTGGGGCGTTTAAGAAATATAGTTGCTTAACACTAACACTTTGCTTAAAGCAATCTGAATAATATTTATATTAAAACAATACTGTGATATAATAAATGCATATCAAATATTGTTATTTTAAAGATATATTGCACCCTTCACCCACGTAACAGAAGTGACACAACTTGAAATTTATGGTTTTCGGAATATGTATCCATATTGTAGAAAATGCATCATATTTTCAACAAAAAAGTTTCATAACTACAGTTACAAATTGCTTGTTACATAGTGCCATAGGTCAAAATGGCGTGGCGAAACTTTCTTTTGACTTTCCTAAAATTTGCAGTTTTTTAGTTATGACATTACGAGTGTGTGATACACTCAGATTTAAAGATTGTAGCATACTTTGTACAATGTATGTGCCATACTTTGTACAACGTATGTACCATACTTTGTACAATGTATGTACCATACTTTGTACAATGTATGTACCATACCTTGAAGCGCGGAGAAGTACAGCAACAAACTGTAGCTACTTCCCATAGAAATTCTCCTTGGTTGGGGTGGGCGCGAGGTGATCGAAAATCATCAACACTAATTAAGAATATTTTTGACGTAGCTAAGACCTATCTAAAAATGTTGAAGGTGCGATGTCGGGAAGTGATTTTTTTGTGGCCTTCGAATTGTAGAAAACACGGTTCTCCTATAAACTTTCATTGAAATTTAAAGTCCCGATATCGCATTTTCAAAATCCTTATTCCCCGTAATCAACGTCAAAAATATTATTAAATAGTTCTCATAATTTTCGACCACTCTCAGGAAGAATTCCTACGGGAAGTGTGGTTATCGCTCTTTATCGTAATACTCGCAAACCTTGCTCTTTCTCTTTCTATATAATTTTCTCAATGATTCTACTGAAATTTTTAAGATTTTCCACAGCTTTCTTTGCACTGACTTGCCCTATTTTACATACTTTCTATTTTCTCAAGAATCTAGCACACCTGGTTTGTTTGAACTCGCTAACAATAAGCTGTGACTCAGTCAGTGTGATAGGCCCACTACACGCATTGATGCAGCAAAAAGCAATTACCCTATTTCGCAATGTACAAGTTGACCTTTAAATTTACTTCAAAACTTCATATAATTTTGCTAATATTCAAGTAGCAGAGATTAGCTTAGAAAATACGAAATAATCCTTTTTCGAAAGAGTGATGTCATTTAGAAATTTTGGGCGAAAATCTGCACTGAAGTATCTCTCTTCGTTTTCTACCCTGTTTCTCTCCAAAGAACCCATTTGATCCTAGCTTCACAAACCCATAGGGCATTTTATTTATAAGGGTGTCTTTTTTCCTCTTTGATTTCATTGTAGTATCATGGACTCGCACTTTCATAAATTAAATCTCTAGTTGCATTATTCCAAAGAACTCTGAAATTTTGCATTCCATAGAAGAGAAAATTATTTTTCTAGACTTAGAACGAGTTGTTCTATTCTATTATTCGTATTTTTTACTTTCCAACATAATTGGAACACAAATGGAGTTGGCCGAGATTTCCTTTATGTATTTTGTAAATGACCTTAAACTACTCATAAGTAGAGTAATGGAAAAGAAATAGTAGTAATAGAATACGAAAAAGTGTTTATTGCAAATGCCACTTCAGTCGCTTTAAAGTGAGTTAGGCGTTGTAAAAGATCAAACCACCATTTTTCTTGCATGATTTTCAATTGCTTACGAAGTTAGAATTTCATGGTGTAACGAATAATATGAATTCAAAATGATACTTATAGATTGAGATCTTCAAGCTTGTTATATTCACTAGATATTTACTTAGGACCTTTCTTTGTGTGGTCATGTATTGTCACAACGACTGTTCAAAGAAGAATAAATAAATTATTATTATTATTATTATACTCTCTCATTTATAGGCCTTGTATCTCATGTATGGG
>QLNU02015360.1:248018341-248031448 GCA_006491805.2 Dysdera silvatica
TTTTGCTTGCATAAAAGTACCAGACAAAAGTTTGTAATCTCCTCCTTTATTTGAACATTTTTGTCGAAGGACGACACGAGTTTTTCTATACCTTATGCGAGAATTGTGGCCCAATGTGCGATAACCATTGTTGGATTGCAGCTTTCTCCTCCTCATCCGACTGATATCGTCGCTTTGCAAGTTCATGGTTCATGGAAGATCGAAGAGGTGGAAGTCGCATGGCACAAGAGCTGCGCTATAAAAAGGATGGTCTCACACTTGCCACATAAACATTTTCAGAACATCCCTGCAGAACTGCATGCGGTCTCGCATTGTCATGCAGGAGCACAATGCCTTTCGGAAGCTTACCTGGCCAATAAATTTCAGTGCAGTTGAGCACCTGTTACCAAAAAAAAAGGAGGTCATCTACGGCTTACAAGGCACGTTTAGATCTGATTAGCGAGCGAACTTGAACTGACACGCCAAAGCTGCTATTGCACCCATGGCAGATAAACGTCTGCAGTGTTGCCACAAAGTTTCAATGAAATATCTATTTTACCGAGATTTTTACGGAGGAATGCAACTACTTTTATTTTTGACTGATCCTCGTGTTTTAAATTCTCCGCAAAAGCTAACACAAAAGACAAGATTATGCAGAAATAATTTTGATGTTGATGTATTCGACCCAATAGACTTTGAATATTAACATACGGGTATAATACATTAATTATAAATGGCTTTAAGATATGTTCCACAAGGTTCCATCTTGCGTCCACTGCTCTTTATATTTTACATAACTTATATTTTTTATTTAGATATAAAATCAAAAATGTTTTGTTATGCGGACGATACTACAATTTTCTTTAAACATAAGGACATTGATTACCTCAAGGGACTTGTTTCATCTAACATTCCCTCTATAACAAACTTTTTACTGAAAACCATCTGACGCTAAACACAACCAAAACAAAAATTATTCTTTTTTTTCAAAGAAATTGAATAGTTCCAGAAACTTTTTCTTTCGTAAAAACAATGAGCAGCTTCCTCTCTCAAATGAAATCGACTTCTTTGGAGTTAAACTTAAATCTAATTTAAGTTGGGATGGTCATATTAATAATATTGTTTCTAAAATAAATAGAAATATTGGCGTAATTAACAGAATTAAAATCTTACTTCCACTTGAAACAATAATCTAATTATACCATATTCTAATTGAATCACAGCTACAATATTGTACCTCTATTTCGGCCTCTGGCACCTTTTCCTAACCTAATCAATCGTTTGTTAAGACTCCAGCGGAAATATTTTAAGCTTATTTATAATTATGGATCTCACACTCCAATCTCCAATACTTACCCTAATCATAAATTACTAATCATTAGCAAACTATATATTTTTAAAATTCTACAAGTTTTATTGAATAGACTAAATTCTGATAAATACGCCAAACTTACACCAACTGTCACACCTTCCCACCATATCCCTACCTCTGGGAGTAACAAACTTATTCCCATCAGAGTTAGAACTGATCTCACTAAGAGATGTCTTGATTCTTCTTCGCCAACGTTGTGGAATACCCTCCAGCCAGCGATTGCGAATACTTGTATTTTTACAACCTGTAAGCGTGCACTGAGGAACTACTTATCTTCTCTTTAATTATTAAATTGTAACCTGTAATTTATTTTATTTAAACTTATTGTTTTTTAGTATAGTTTTTTTTTAAACCTACAGTTGTTGGGCTTGCCGTTAATGACTTGCGTTCTAAGGTTTTCACTTCTTATTCTAATCTTTTCATATCATTGTATTTTGTACTTTCATTGTTTATTCTTTTTTATTATCTAATGGCTTTGTCAAACATAAATTTTCCTAGTGCTGCCATGGTGAGGTATCTAGTCTTTTCTTTACATGATATACTTATGTGGATTTTCTTGTACTACATGATTGGATATTTTGCCAAAATTTGTATATTTTAAAAAATAAAATAAAATATTTCTATATTTTTAACTGGGACGTGAAGAATGTAACTAATACCACTAATAAAACATCTTAACACTTACTCCTATGATTAAAATATATCAGTTTTACGCTCTTTGAAATAACCATTTCCCTTAATTTTGACATGACTATTATTAAACGACTCTCAACGCTTTCTGATTGCACTAACTTTTTGTAAATACAGACATAAGTTTGACATCTTCAAATATTCAAACTTATTTCACATTCAAACGACTATTCATTGTAAAGCATTCTTAAGTACACACACTTGACTGTAAATATTCTTTTATTCTTCTTTTTTATGTGATTTGCAATGGTCTTCATTTGGCTCTATTTTTTAAAATTTGCTTCTAACACAGCACTGAAAAGTACATACTGCTTTTCTTTTCTTTTTTTATCTTACTGCCTTCATTACACTTTTTTAACCAAAAAAATATAATTTAAAGGAATCGAATTTAATCGTAAATCAGTACATTAAAATACTATATATCTTCACGATAATAGCAAGATGCTGAAGAGGTTCGTCATTATACACAGAGCTGGCTCGTCCATTAAACAAACCTAAACGATCGTCTAAAAGACGCCAAAGGTTCTGGAGATGCATTCTAACATAACATGGACTTTTTTTTTAAAAAGTAAGATAGGGGCTCACTACAACACTCCAATTTTAGATCTCGCCTAGGACATATGCAATCCTTACGAGTCGTTGTACCCGCCTTGGTTACACAAGAGGGATACATTATTTCCATAAAGGAAGATATAGCCGTGTAGCTAGATAAGCGTGAGATCTATATCTATTCAGATGCTGTGTAATGATGTGTGAGGAGAAGACTTGGGGAAAATGTTACGAAAAAGTACCTCAACCATTTTTCAAACACATGCTGGGTATCCTACGTCAGTACCTAATATTTACACCAAATGCGTACTCAAATATTCCCTCGATGTAGCTAAAACAGTAATTCATTGAACCTAACATTTTCTCACATGCTTATAATCCAGTTTCTAAGCTACTGCACCCTACAAGGCTTAATTCCTCGTATCTGCAAACAAGCATAGTACTCTTAACATAGACTATCATTACCCATGCACAGCACTCTGCTGCGCATGATTTGTGTACATGTTTTCCGTGGCACTTCAATTGCATACTAAGCAGAGATTTTCGAAATTGCAGCCCGTCCTTCCAAAGATAGTAGTTCTCACGTTCTTCGATCATCACACCCGTGGCCAACTCAAGTGGCTATCCCTATATTATTTATTAGCAGTTAAAAGTTCAACCGTTGTTCCAACTACTCACCATAAGCTCTTAACTCAACAATAAGAAAGCATCCCACCATTATCGTCAGGGGCAGCTCGAGGTTGATTTTGAACCCGGGCGGCCTGACACAGATTGCTTTTTGGCGCCCCCTCCGGCGAAAACAGAAGATTTTCACAGATGCACAGTGAGCCATATATCATAGGCGCCCCCAGAATTATATGCACGGGGCTGCATCCAGAAAAAATTCTAATTAAATAATGTTGTTGGACAATAATTTCTTGTAGATTCAGTCTTTTTTACCCCTTTTTTCATAAGCCAAGAGGGTGAAAGTGCACCCTCTTACACCCCTATGCCATATACCCTATAAAATTGACCAAAAGTCTTTGGAAGAATTTCTCTAAATTCCGTGACGAACTTCGAACCTATCGTCCCTTAACTGTTTGTACAGATGCTCAAGTGGAACGAGTAAATCAGATGATTTAGGATGACAAACGGATTAAGATATGAGATGTTGTTGAAGCAAGGACCATATCAATTGGTTCTGCTTACTATATCATGCGTGGCATTTTCGACTACCATAAAGTTACGTTCCATTGACTCATTCCTGATTACCACAATAGAAAAATGCGCTGAGGTCAGTTTTGAAATACTTAGATGTTAAATAGGCAGTACCACAATTCTTCAACAGTTTCGGCCATACTTTTTGTATTGAGTTTTGTACAGTTAATGCAGGAGACACAATTACTTCAATATAAAAATTGGTTACGTGGATGAGAATATGTAAAAAGTTTATATGCGAAGCTTTCGTGTTTAGATATATTTTATCAGTTTACAAGAATCCGTAAATTAAATTGTACACCTCTTATATATGATTGGGTGAAGCGTTGGCAACGGTGCATCGAAGCAGGGGGAGAATACTTTGAAAAGTTCTGAAAAGATTGTAAACTGATATTGAATAAATGATTTTAAAAAAATCATTCCGGGAACAAACCCTGTATTTGAATTATAATGTCAAAAATCCCTTATCTACGAATTTCTCCTGCATGAATTCGGAAAATTATCTGGCACTTGCATAAATTTGTTCAAGTTCTGCTCTTTTTGAGGGGACTTATTTGTGCATAGTTTTTACATAATTCGAAACTGCAATGTAGTCAATGTCCTGCATTTGCAGATAGGACAAAGCAGGTAATGTCATATTGAACAACTCACGGCATACAAATACCAGAAATATGTTTTTAAATTTGCACCAGTTCTCAAGCAGGGTATTTGACTTGAACGAAACTTTGGAACTGAAGCCATTGCTGTTTGCTATGGTGTATAGAGTTTAGAGCACCATGGAGAATTTTATGCATTCATGCACTAGTGTGTTAATATCATAAAAAGAAAAGATGGCTAATTCTCTATCTTTGCTCCACCAGCGTGTGACACACACACACCTTCTGAAGACGAAGTAGTAAAGCATGTCTTTCAGAAGATTCTTATTTTTTATCCAAACGAACATTCTCTTGTGAGACTCAGAAAGGAAAACTGCAGCGCTTTGTATCAGGCCAAGGAAATCTTTGACTGTCTGCCATGATTCAGTTGTATCCGTCATCACAAGATTCAAAACATGAGCTTGACAGTGGACATAGATGAGTTAGTAGTTATACCTTATTTCAATTTTGCCTGAAGTTCCTTGTATTGAGCTCTCAGATTGACGGCACTATCAAATGGGCAACCAACTATTTGCTTTCTACTCAACCCTAAGCATTCTAACTAAGATTTCAGTTGTTGATATAGGGCTTCACCAGTGGTATGTCTTATAGCAAACAGTTTTAACAGCTTGACTTTAACTTTCTGCACCACTTTTCTTCTTCTTGCCAGTTCTGCTCTGTTCCATATCGCGAATTTCTTTTGCATGCACAGCTTTCAAAATGAATCATTTCTGTTTCCGGTATAGTGCCGTAAAATAATTTAACGTAAAATAATTTAAAGTTTTATAAAGCAGACAAGCCAGAATTATTGACGATTTGTAATATAGCTTTAAAATTCGAAAAGTACTCTTACGGCATGAAACAAAAAAAAAATAAACATTAATTTGTTGATGCATAATGCCATGGCTCTGTACAATCATGTGGGGGGGGGATTGTGGGGAGTCAGACTTCCCCCCAGTCCACATCCAACTAACAAAATGTGTCAGAAAATTTCAATTTGTAATCGGCAACATTCAGACATACATCCCCCTACGAAAGCTATATCAGATCGCCACTGGCAATGTATTTACAATTATCTGAATCTACGCTAAATAATTATAATAATAATGATTTAAATTATATATATGATTACTGTTCATTCTGTATGTACGAAAATTAGTAGAAATATTGGCTTTATTGGTAAAATTGTATACTTTCTTCCGAATCATATCATATTATCACTATAGTATTCATTAATTTATTTATACCTTAATTATTGTACTCCCAGCTGGGCTCTTACTATCACATGTGCTAACTTAAATCGACTAACACAACTTCAAAAAAATTTTGACACTTTTTAATGCCCTATCATTCATTTCACTTTAATAATTTACAACTTATATATAATTTACTTAACTTTGAATTGATCCACAAACAAAAAATTCTACTGCTATTGTTTAACACTTAGATTTAATAAACTCAATGAGCTCATACCTTTACTAACCCCAAATCACCGCTATCTAACCTCTAATAATTCTAATTATATCCCTATTTCTTGTAGCATAAATATCGGGCAGGGGCGCATGGGTTATTTGGGCCCCAAATTATGGAGTTCACTATCTGTGACGACAAAAATATCGGTTCCGTTTTTTCAAAATGCATATTCGTACCTTTACTAACTCAATGGCCCAAAATTCTTGCCACATTCTTTTTTTGTGGTTACTACTTTTATCGCAATTTATTTATTAAAAGTTAAAAGGGGAAAGAGGGATAAAATTTTTCCTATGGGTAGTTACAAACTTTGTCAAACTTTTTGCTTTTTCTTGTGTCACCAGGGATTTTGCATGTTTTGGGTCAAGTTTAGTATTTCGGTGTATTACAACTGAATTGAATGATTAACTTTCAGTCATTCGCGCTTATTAGCGTCAAAATTTAAAAAGTCTCGACCCAGAGGGTTAGCCAGAATGGCGGAGGATCGCCCATCAGCCCAGTCCTCACGAAATCTAAAAATTAGTTTTCGGAAGGGGGGAGAAATAAAGACGAAACCCGTGTGGAACCCTACAATAAGTATACATTTATTATTCTCGGGGGGGAGGAGACGTATCCCCCTGAACCCTTTTCCTGAATCCGCCCTTACTTATACCTTGCTTTTAATTTTTTGTCTCAAAAATTAGTCATGTCTTTGTTAACACGTAAACTTTTGGATTTATATGTAAAGACAACGTTACAAGCATAAGTAAGGTACGTAAACTTTTGCTCCCTTGATATACTACATAGCAATCGCTTCTTTAACATAACCCGGCGATAATCACTGATCACAGGCGCCATCTGTGGGCGATATAAATATCTAAACCCGAATTAAAATGTATGCAGTCAATTCCATTTCTACATGGCTTGGGCGTTATTTATTTAATATTTATGAATATATTTGTTTCTAAATTAAAAAATTTTAACGAAATTTTACAAAATTTTAATTTTAAATTAATTAAAATTCATTTAATTTTAAAACTAATTTTTAGAAAATCTCATACAGAATTAGCCCTCACTGCCGTTCCGTAAAGGAATAGCCTCTACTCAACTCTATATTTTACAGTTTTTCTATATAATTTTCGTCCTTATTTTGTTAAATTTAAGTTTTTTCTATCACATTTTAGAAACATTTTTTTGTAATGTTTCTATCATTTTTACATTCCCCTTGTCCATATTTCTCCAATATAATACTTTCTTTGCAATACAATAATAAGTGATCGAATTAGGTAATCCGATCGTCACACTATTAAAGAACTCCAGTTTCGTTCTTGTGTGCAATTTTTTTTTTGCTTTAGTTTAATTGTACATTGAAAAATGACTTCATCTGCGTATGTTACTTTAGTATGTTTCATCGTGGTACGGATGTTTTGATTATCTACAGAGATACGTTTGACGCACAAATAAATTTTCAGTCACCTAATAAATATTTCAATTTTCAAATTTGTCTCTTATTTTCTCTCACAAATGGTCTTTTTTGAGCAGTTTTGCTTTTAAACTTGAAATCTCCAAAAGTAATGCTTAATTAGATATTTTTATTGAATCTAAAAGTGAACAAAGTGCAAACTACAGAAAAACACAATATCATTGAGAGACAGTTTCGGACAATATCTTAACCATACATATGGGTTGAAATTGTAGTAAATCTTGTATCAGCTGTTTCTCCGTGTTCGCTATCACCGTGAGTTGCTGTTAACCCACCTGAAGAACCTCCATGACCTAATGCCATTAATTCTTCGGGTGAAAAATGCATTTCAGGCATTGATCCAGAAGGTTTGCTGGCCCCGCTTGTACCTAAAAGTGAAGTAAACGTCAACAACGGTATACTTGCTAAGATTGAAGTAATAAAAATGTATCTTTGTGAAGTATAAATGCAAAAATAAGGAATCTTTTAACGTATCTTTCGCCTGATGATCTTATTTTCCACAACTTAGGCAAAGAAAAATGTCCCGACGAAAAACGAAGGTTATTTTGTTGTTTAATTGAATAACTAAACATTATCCCCTTCCCTTGTACACAAAATGAATTTGATAACATTTTACAAAACTTTTTAAAGCTAGTGAAATATTTATAAGCTTAAAGCTGCTTCTGTGAGTAAGAAATTTTAACGTAGCGCTCAGGGCCGTGCTCAGGGAGGTGCGAGCTGGGCGGTCGCCCAGGGCCGCCAAAAATTGTAGTGCAAATACCAAAAATCAGTTTTTAGCAACTCCATATACTTTCAACAAAGTATTTGGTTAATTCACCTTTTACGTGTTACGTCATACTTCCCATAATGCAACCTCTAAATGGTGGTCAGAATAAATACACGTGTTATTAGTCAAATGTGTTATCATCAGGAGCCTATGTACATTATCATGTTTATTGTGGTGGCCATACGGCCACTGCAGAGACTCGTGGCAGCACAAAAAACTAGAAAAATTACTTTGTAAGTTCTAATATTATAAAACAAGCAGCTTTGTTCGTTGAGAAACTTTTCATTAATTCGTTATAATTATAATAATTAGAGTAATAATAAATTACAATGATTCGTATTTTATTTAATTTTTATCCCCTATTTTCAATTTAACTTCATTATCTGCTCTTTATTTTTACCTACAGCGTTTTAACCAGTAAAGGACTTTATGCTTTATGAAGGACCCAATGCTAAACCCCGGTAAATCATTTTATCGTTGTGTTATGTCCAAAATACTTTTAAGAGCCGCTAAAATCTGCTTTGTCCAGGGCCGCTAACACCGTAAGCACGGTCCTGGTAACGCTGCAAAATATATGCAAGTAATAGAAAAGAAATTTTTTTGAATATATGTTTGGGTTACAAACTAATTTCTATGCATCTCAAACGGATTAACCCTCTGTTTTTCGACAAAGTATAATTTTGAGTCGATCTACAATAAACACACAGTGCAATTTCTCGCGAGTTTTATTCACGTGTTAGAAGTGACCTCTATCGGTAGCAAATAGTATGAAAAGGTTTATAAAAAAAAAAGTAGTTTCTTATAACGTGGTTTAATAGATAAATTTGTTAAGGCGCAACCGAAGTAAGGATTTATTTTGTGGCTATTCACATTATTGTTAAAGTCATCTTTAATATAAAAGTCTTTTAGTAAAACTAGCCTGAGATGAATTTGAATTTCTCCATATTAACATACACAGAGACTACAGCAAAGGTCTAACCAAAACGAATATCATGCATCATACGCATAGGCGTAGCCAGGGGGTGGTTTTGGGGGTTGTAACCCCCCCATTGCAATGAAATTTTGTATATTTAACATAGGAATATATGAGTTGTAGCTCTGTAACCCCCCATTGAGCCTATAACGTCCAACCCCACTTTGAACTTTCTGCCTACGCCTACGATTATACCTACGAAAACAAGAAAAGAAATGAGTTTTAGTAAGTTTATAATCATCATACAACATGCAGTGAAACCCTTCAAATACGGTCACCTCTCTTTAAGGGCAAAATTTTCTGTCTAGTGAGTGTCCACTAATGGGAGGAGAAGTTTACTGTATAGAATTAAATTTACGTAGTCCATATTCTATATTTATTTAAGGGCGGGGCGGAGGGACGCACCCGTAAAAAAAAATGTTTTATCGCTATGAAACTTCGTGCACATAATGAGTATGTAAAGATAACGAAATTATTACATTTTTATTGCAATGGACTTTCTATTAGCAATAACAAAAGAATTATTACATATTAATAAGTAGTAAATCCTACTCTGTTGACCACACAAACCGATATATAATGCGGCATGTAATCAAATAACAATCTAATAATGTCTCAACCGTAGGAGTAGGCAAAAAATTCACAAGGGGGGTTATAAGCTTAATGGGAGGAATTACAGAGCTACAACTTATGTATTCCGATGTTAAATATACGGAATTTCATTACGTTGGGGGTTTTAACGACCAAAACCACCCACTGACTTCGCATATATTCTTAATTAAACATGGGAGGAAAAGAACACCACGAAGGCTTTGTCTTGTGAGGGGAGTCTAGAATTATAATGATATGAAACAGATTTACATATCATGGTTAAATATCTGCAGTATCATCATCATCATCATATTCAACCATTATCTATCCACTGCTGGATGAAGGTCTCTCCAAATGCTTTCCACACAAGTCTATCCTGAGCAATTCGCTTCCACGTCACCCCAACCTGTTTTCTTATTTCATCCACCCATCTAGTTTGAGGACGTTTTCTAGGTCTTCGGTGGTCTCTTGGAATCCAGTTCAGAATTTCTGTTGTCCATCGTTGATCAGTTCTTCTTGCAATATGCCCAGCCCATCGCCATTTCAGCCCTTTTACTTTAACAATGATGTCCTCTACTCTAGTTTGCTCTCTCACCCAAGTGTTTCTTTTTCGATCTCTCCTAGTTATTCCAAGCATGCACCTCTCCATGCTCCTTTGCGTTGTCTGTAACTTTCGTATTGCTCCAACTGTTAGACTCCATGTCTCTGATCCATAAGAGAGGACTGGCAATACACACTGGTTGAAGACCTTTCTTTTTAGACACAAAGGCAATTTCCCCTTCAGGATAAAACTGTTTCTTCCAAATGCACTCCAGCCAAGTTTAATACGTCTGTTGAGTTCTTTCATAATGTTGCCATCCATTGAAATCAGCTGGCCAAGGTAAATATATGAATCAGCAATTTCTAGCTCAATGTTGTCAACTTGTATTTTTGTTTCCTCTACGAAATTATTGAACATGATCTTAGTTTTTTGTAGGTTCATCTTGAGTCCAACTTCTTTACTTCTAGTTGAGAGCTCCTGTACCATGTCTTGGAGTTCTGATGGGTTCGTTGAAAAAATAACAATGTCATCAGCAAACCGCAAATGATTTAAATATTCACCATTTATTTTTATTCCCTTGTTATTCCAATTTATCTGCTGAAAAATCATCTGTAAAGCAAAAGTAAAAGGTTTTGAAGAAATGGTATCTCCCTGCCTCACACCTTTACCAAATGCTGCAATATATGCAGTATCTTTGTAAACTAGTTAATGTACAATTTAATGTGAATGGTTGTCTCACATTGAAGTTTAAAATAAAAAATATTAACCATAACTTATTATTTCCTTAAAAAGTTCTTTATATATTTTGTTTTGTTTCATATCGCCCAAAAAATTATAGTGTTTCGAAAAATACATTCGGCTCGGATAATACAGAAACTCGCATAATCGGAACTCGGACAATCAAGGTTATACTGTACTTCACAAACGCATTGAATACTCAATAGTCATATGAATTAAATTATTAATTGGCAAGCAATTTTAATTAAACTGACTGATTTTTGTTGCATGTATATAACAAAAAGAACGGTCTACTAATTAACAGCAACATAAGCTCCATGGATAGTTTAAGAATCATCATAGTAAATGATGAAGTTAAATAATACATTTTCGATTTGAATTCGAATGAACTTCAACATTTTCATATGTTCAGATGAAATTATGGGTTAAATCTTATCTTTGAAATCATTTTTTCATTGTGGGTGGGTAACTTTTGGTAATGTATTTAATTGTGAATGGTTCTGTTCTAAACTTACTTTAAATTGTGCCGTTATTTCTTCACGTTCTACCATAAATTTAAAGTACAAATATTCTCGATCAGTGGAAACTTATTTATTATTACTCTAGCGCCGTACTTCATAACCAGTCAGTTAATTTGTGAAATTTCTGAAAGTTTCTTAAAAATTTGGGGAAATTTGTCTATACGAACCTGTACAAAAGTTTAGACACAGAGGCAAATTATAAATAAAAGCGAGAATTTGCATTGAACTTCGCCGATATTGTATCTAAATAATCCTAGAACCAATAATAAATTGTGCAACTTAAAAGATTACCAAAAGTACTGAAACAAAATATCCCAACACCGTAATATTGGAATCTGCATGCCACAAATGTTTAGGCACATATGTCAGATTTATGCAAATTAACGGCGCGAAGTTCCCAAGTGATCGAAGGGGCGTTTCCCAGAGTTGTTATATAAGGCCTGAAATAATTTAGAATGCTTAGAACGATGCCGAAGTCAAAGCAATTTACGAATGACGAGATTTTGAAGATTTGGAGGCTGAAAACTAAAGGTAAATCTGTTACTCAAATTTCTGTTGCATTGAACCGTTCAAAGCGAGGCATTTATCGAGTGTTATCCCGGGGTGATCAGTATCAACCAAAATCACGATCTGGGAGGCCTCGAGTGACCAGCATTCGGGATGATAGACAAATACGAAGATTGGCTTCAAATGAAAGCCTGTCTGCAAATCAAATAAAAAACACGTTAGCAATGCGAGTGTCAAGAGAAACCATACGTAGAAGGATTGTAGAATGCAGGCATTTGAGATATGCAAAAATGCGCCGCAAGCCCTGCTTGCAATTACATCATAAACAAGCACGACTACAATGGGCAAGGCAGCACATATCATACAGTGACGAATGGCTGCAGGTGTTATTTAGTGATGAAAAAAAGTGGAACTTAGATGGTCCCGATGGCCTTTCGCACTACTGGCACGATCTTCGAAAACGCCCCTTAAGTCGGTTCAGCAGACGTCAAGGAGGAGGTTCAGTCATGGTTTGGGGAGCCTTTAGCTTCAATGGACAGACTTCTTTGGCGTTTTTGAATGGAAAACAAGATTCCAAGGCATACCAGGCAACTCTTGAAAGTCACCTATTACCTTTTGGCGAACTTTTATGTGGACGAAACTGGGTTTTCCAACAAGATAATGCGTCCATCCACACATCCAGGTCAACAAAAGAATGGATGAGCGCTAAAAATATTACAGTTCTCGATTGGCCTGCTCTTAGTCCTGACTGTAATCCCATCGAAAATGTATGGGGCATACTAACGAATGTTGTGTATGCCAATGGAAAGCAATATCCGTCCGTTTTAGAACTTAAAAAGGCTATAGAAGAAGCGTGGTTTAATTTTGAACCAGAAACCTTTCAAAATCTTGTGCTTTCAATGAACGACCGCGTATTTAATCTAATACGAAGTAATGGTGGCTACATTGATTATTAAAATTGTTCATTTCCTTATGCAAGTGCTAAAATTTATGTTTGTGCCTAAACTTTTGTGCCACATATTTTACTTATTTTAAGTTATATATTGCAGCAAGTTCGCTACTGATGTGATTTCTGTTCTCAAATTTTTAATTTGCATATTACATGTGTTCATACTT
>QLNU02015360.1:248032448-248044667 GCA_006491805.2 Dysdera silvatica
TATTGCAATGGACTTTCTATTAGCAATAACAAAAGAATTATTACATATTAATAAGTAGTAAATCCTACTCTGTTGACCACACAAACCGATATATAATGCGGCATGTAATCAAATAACAATCTAATAATGTCTCAACCGTAGGAGTAGGCAAAAAATTCACAAGGGGGGTTATAAGCTTAATGGGAGGAATTACAGAGCTACAACTTATGTATTCCGATGTTAAATATACGGAATTTCATTACGTTGGGGGTTTTAACGACCAAAACCACCCACTGACTTCGCATATATTCTTAATTAAACATGGGAGGAAAAGAACACCACGAAGGCTTTGTCTTGTGAGGGGAGTCTAGAATTATAATGATATGAAACAGATTTACATATCATGGTTAAATATCTGCAGTATCATCATCATCATCATATTCAACCATTATCTATCCACTGCTGGATGAAGGTCTCTCCAAATGCTTTCCACACAAGTCTATCCTGAGCAATTCGCTTCCACGTCACCCCAACCTGTTTTCTTATTTCATCCACCCATCTAGTTTGAGGACGTTTTCTAGGTCTTCGGTGGTCTCTTGGAATCCAGTTCAGAATTTCTGTTGTCCATCGTTGATCAGTTCTTCTTGCAATATGCCCAGCCCATCGCCATTTCAGCCCTTTTACTTTAACAATGATGTCCTCTACTCTAGTTTGCTCTCTCACCCAAGTGTTTCTTTTTCGATCTCTCCTAGTTATTCCAAGCATGCACCTCTCCATGCTCCTTTGCGTTGTCTGTAACTTTCGTATTGCTCCAACTGTTAGACTCCATGTCTCTGATCCATAAGAGAGGACTGGCAATACACACTGGTTGAAGACTTTTCTTTTTAGACATAAAGGCAATTTCCCCTTCAGGATAAAACTGTTTCTTCCAAATGCACTCCAGCCAAGTTTAATACGTCTGTTGAGTTCTTTCATAATGTTGCCATCCATTGAAATCAGCTGGCCAAGGTAAATATATGAATCAGCAATTTCTAGCTCAATGTTGTCAACTTGTATTTTTGTTTCCTCTACGAAATTATTGAACATGATTTTAGTTTTTTGTAGGTTCATCTTGAGTCCAACTTCTTTACTTCTAGTTGAGAGCTCCTGTACCATGTCTTGGAGTTCTGATGGGTTCGTTGAAAAAATAACAATGTCATCAGCAAACCGCAAATGATTTAAATATTCACCATTTATTTTTATTCCCTTGTTATTCCAATTTATTTGATGAAAAATCATCTCTAAATCTGAAGTAAAAAGTTTTGAAAAATGGTATCTCCCTGCCTCACACCTTTACCAAATGCTGCAATATATGCAGTATCTTTGTAAACTAGTTAATGTACAATTTAATGTGAATGGTTGTCTCACATTGAAGTTTAAAATAAAAAATATTAACCATAACTTATTATTTCCTTAAAAAGTTCTTTATATATTTTGTTTTGTTTCATATCGCCCAAAAAATTATAGTGTTTCGAAAAATACATTCGGCTCGGATAATACAGAAACTCGCATAATCGGAACTCGGACAATCAAGGTTATACTGTACTTCACAAACGCATTGAATACTCAATAGTCATATGAATTAAATTATTAATTGGCAAGCAATTTTAATTAAACTGACTGATTTTTGTTGCATGTATATAACAAAAAGAACGGTCTACTAATTAACAGCAACATAAGCTCCATGGATAGTTTAAGAATCATCATAGTAAATGATGAAGTTAAATAATACATTTTCGATTTGAATTCGAATGAACTTCAACATTTTCATATGTTCAGATGAAATTATGGGTTAAATCTTATCTTTGAAATCATTTTTTCATTGTGGGTGGGTAACTTTTGGTAATGTATTTAATTGTGAATGGTTCTGTTCTAAACTTACTTTAAATTGTGCCGTTATTTCTTCACGTTCTACCATAAATTTAAAGTACAAATATTCTCGATCAGTGGAAACTTATTTATTATTACTCTAGCGCCGTACTTCATAACCAGTCAGTTAATTTGTGAAATTTCTGAAAGTTTCTTAAAAATTTGGGGAAATTTGTCTATAGCTATAGTAAAAGAAAGTAATCCGATAAATCTAAACTCCATTACCCCATTTAATGTTAGCGATTAAACGTTATACGGGATGCACACATCACAAAAAAACTAGTATCGTATATGCACTGGTATATGTTAACTAATAGTTTAGTAGATGTAATTATTTTGGTATAAACATACATATGAAACAAATTAGTGAAACCATATTTCAAAATAGGTAAAGACTTATAATAAAATATGAGGGTAAAATGTGCAATTAGGCTCATATTCAATCCTTTAGCTGCTCAGGGGCACCAACTTGGAAAAAAATATTAGGGGCCTAAGCAAGCCTCAATCCAATCTACTTCATTAGACTTAGTGTTCGTCTAAGTTAGGGGTATCTTCGGTCTCATCGTCCATAAGTTTATTAAAAGAAAACGCTCAAAAACTTCAATAGACCATAAATAAAATTCCATTTATTTCAATTATTTAATAATTAATATAACGCCGCAAACCTATGTTTTAATACGAAGTATAAGCGTGTTTCATCTTAAAATTCAGTTCGATTTTCAGAGGGACCGAAAATACATGTGAACAATAACAATTATTCTTTTTTTCTTCATTTATCTTAAATCGGTGTTGTAGGTGGGGAGGAGGCGCCACTATAAATATTTTTTGAGACCGAGGTACCTGGGCTCCTTAAAATTGATGCCCACGTAACTGAATATAATCAGAATTATACAGAAAGAGAATAACTGAATTTTTAAATATACTCTGCCATAAGAGTACTCGTTTTAACCACATTAGCTCAAAACAATGTTATTGGAAATCTGTAAAAATTAAATATGAGAAAAAAATACCTTCCTCTCCTTTTAAATCCTTACTATCTTATAAAATATACTTACCGTGCGAATGGTGATTCTGGACAGTCAAAGCCACTGCTGATGACAAGACAAGAAGTACAAAAACTTGGTTCATCTTCTTTCCGAATATTCTAGATATCGAAAACTGAAGTGATTCTCAACGAAGATTTGCCCTATATATATACTAATAATTTCATAGAAAAAATTAATGGTTACCAGTTTTATATGCATATAACTATACACTTCAATAGATATTTTTGTTACGTTAATGCAACGAATGTTTTATGGTGGTCTATACAATGGAATAGCAATAACGTTAACAACGAAGCCTCTCCTGTCCACACCACTGTTCAAACAACCCATAAGGAAAGGCACTGTGTTTTGAAAAAGGCCTATTATTATCGATGTAAAGCGCGTAAATGAACAAGAATTATGCGAATATTGAGTAGTGAGATTTTTATTATAGTAGCTATACAGAATAGTTGGATAAATAATAAATTTTCCCTTGTCCTTATTGATTGCGAACTGATAACGGATAGTAAGTAGTGAATACATTAGTTGACTGAGAACAATACAATGACGACAATACACCAATTGACCGAGAATGTTTAACGACTTCCTGCAATTGTTTCTTTGCATGCAATTAATGACCAAAATATATCCTAAAAGTCATTTTTGCAAAACACACTTTTCGACATCGCATTCTTGCGTATGATCTCCGTTGGTCATGGACACACGTGGGATGATATCTTGAACATCTTTAAAGCAGGGGTGTGCTAATTCAAAAATTATAGGGGCGCGATTACCTTTAAAAAATCACGTGGTTCAGCGTTAAAGAAGTCAGTTTGCCTTAATAGGAGGGGCTTACGCCCCCTGTGAATTCCCCTCTCATAGGCCACTGCTTTAAAGCATAAGAATATCTGCTTTTTTTTTATTAGCAATATTTTCGAATTAGTGCGATTTGCAATTTAACAGTAAAATGCCAAATAGTCCGCTAAAAAATTCGAGATAGTGCTGCACTTCATAAAAATATCACAAAGAATAATATTGGAGGCTGTAAAATCTTGGTACTCTAACAATTTTATTTTTAAATAATATTCAAATTAATGTCATTTTTAAATAACAGTTAAATGAATGAAAATTTTAAATAACAATTAGAGAAATGGGAATTCAAAGAACAGTCAAATTAACGTCAATGAAAAATAACAACTAAATTCAATAATGTGAATTTTATATAATAATATAAATATTATTTAGCTTTCGTAGCGCAAAGAGAGTAAAAATCCGGCTGCGCCCATAGGAAAACTTTCGCTCCGAGATTTCCTAGGAATCAGATTTTTCACCTGGGAAATCCATCCTTGGACTACGAATCAGTAGAAAAACAGCAAGCGGTCTGTACGATCTGGTTTCAACCAGAATTTTCTGCGCGCTTAAATGAATGTATTAACTCTATGCTGCTATCTGGCTAATATTGAAAACAAAAATAATTTTAATTTATTTCTATTACCAATAGTAATAATGGAATGAGTTGATTAATAAAAGTGTTAGATAATTTCTCCAAATTCAAGATAAGGAACGCAAAGATAAGAATCGTGTTAAGATTCAACGCATAAAATTTATTTTCCATGCTCGTACTCTTGTATCCCCAACTGATAATGGTTTGTAATTTCTTACAGCCTGAAGACATGCAAGACATGGTAGGAATATAGAAAAACAAACTATATTTATAAATACTATTTTCTAAAGGTCGTTCAACTTAAAGTGAACGTCGAAAAAATTCACTCCTAATTGCTGTTAAGGATTACAGTTTCCAATGGGTGTTTGCCATATTTGATATTTATGCAACAAATGGGATGCAAAATCAAACATAACATTCGTCTTTTTTTTTTTTTATAACATAAGAAATTATTTATTGGGAAATCGATTTTCAGTAGGAAAAAACTGCAGAACAATATGTAACCCCCTAATTAAGTTAACGTTTTTCTGTTTTAATAAATCTCGTTACTATTTTTGAATTTTCACGAATTTCACCTTCTGATACTGCTGAGTTAGCTCACGGGTTCAAACGCCAATGAATCTTTGTCTAAACACAAAATAGCTTCAAATTTGTCCCTCTAAATGAGGATTTCGTTAAATTGCATTTGCATTACGTAATAAAAAAGAGCTCACGTTCTTACACTTAAACCTACTCACTATAATTTGTTCTACTTAATTATGTTTTCAAAAACATTTATTTTTACATTTATGCGCTATTGATGTCACCTTTTTTACAAATTGATGAAAGCCATATTGAGATAAGGTTATTTTAAAGGAAACTGTTTTTTATCATTAGTAAGCTCTCTCTCTCTCTCTCTCTCTCTCTCTCTCTCTCTCTCTCTCTTTCTCGATTTTTTTAAATTTTGTTCAATTGAAAAATAATTTGAATTTTAACATGAAAATTTTACATGCAGAGTTTGTTTGCAAACTAATAATTTATTGTTGACAAAATAGCAATTTTTACACATTAAATTTTTCATAAAACTATCAACTCAATTATATATTTAATTATTATATCCTTTCATTTCACATTTCAAACACTATTTCAATATATATATATATATGTGTGTGTGTGTGTGTGTGCGCGCGCGCGTGTGTGTCATAAGAAAAACGTATATTGGTATTAACTTAGAATGTTGCTTAGAATTTATAGTCTACTTTTTAAAGCATTTCCCATAAAAGAAATCTATTCTATATGAACGTTTCTCTAACACACATCCTGAGTCATTTAAAAAACACCTCAATATAAGAGATTTGCTAGATCCGAATGCTTGTTCTACATAAGATGCAACTGAACAAATATGCAATATCCGAACGCATTTCTGAAAGGCAAGCGCATGAATACATTGCATCGACGTCAGTAAATTTATTTGATAGACATACCATAACTGTTCGATCGATTATACCAGACAGTCTTTACCACGTAGACTGCAGCAGGCAAGCAGATATGAAGCCAGGAAAATCTTTTACAAGTGTTTGTTTTGTGTTCATTTTCGCTGCTAGGTTTCTCAATTGTCAAACGCAGTATACTACTCCAACAAGAAATGATAGACGAAACTCGTCCGAACAAAGTCTCTTTGCGCAATTATTTATTGAGTTAATTATTGAATCAAGCGCATTTTCTGAAGATGAAAAAGAGGAAATTAAAAGTGTTGCAGAAATCATGAAGCCATTGATGAATTTTTCGAGAAGCCAAGGTAAATTTCAGAAGAATATTCAAATTTTAAATATGGTTTTTATTTCTACTATCGTGGAAATTGTCTTTAGTTCATATAATGAAAGCCCTAATTCTAATATAGCAAAAAAGATAAAAGCTATCGCAGACGCTTCGGCACTGGCATTTCGAGCAACTTCAGGAAATAATGATTTTCAACACTTTGAACAAATCAGACAGCTTATTGAAACATTTGCGGAGGAAACTCTGAGCGCTTCTGAACTACCATCAGACGATTCATCTACAGATAGTTTATTAAAAAGAAGTTTAACATCTGATTTTGTATCCCAATCTCGGTTAGCTAATAACGGGGATAATAATGCATATAATGATGTAGATGATGGTACATATAACGATGTAGACGACACTACATATAATGATGCAGGTAATAATGCATATCATGATGCAAATGATGTTACAGATAATAATCCAGATAATGTTGCAGATTATGGTACATATGGCGATGCCGTTGATAATGCACACAGTAATACATATTATGATGCAAGTGGTGATGTAGTAGATCTGCAAGCTCATAGTTTTCCGACTACAGAACCAGATTTTGCACACACGACTGGGGTGATGATGGCGCAAGATACAAAAAGCAATTTTGCGCCAATATTACATGAAAAACTCATGTCCTCGAACATATTTCACAATAGATTTTGTAATGAAATGCAAAAGGAAGACACTGAGAAAGTTGCTAAATCAGTAAGAAAAGCGTCGAATAATACAGCTAAGTTTAGTGAGATGGATGATCAGAAACTTCTTGTGTTTTTCAAGAATCGCACACATGTAAATACAAGTACTGCGGAAGAATTTATCCATGATTTAGCAACAGCAGTTTGTGATTTAACAAACGAGCAATTATTAAAAGACGAGAACATTTCTGAATTTGCAAAAATCGCCGCTTTGTGGATTATGGAAATTTTATCAATACCGAAATCTAGAATGTCTCTTGAAAACCCAATCCAAAAAGTAAAACCACTGGAGAAGGAAAGAACTGCTGATAGAACGAACTATATTTTACCAGAACATGGAAAAGGCGGAACAATGTACGAAGTCAACAAAAAATCACAGTTTTCGAAGAAACCTACTAACTCGTACCTTTTAACATTCTGGCAATGCATGTTTAGAAAACTTGTTTCTTCTGGTGTGTTCAGAAAATGTTTTTCAAGTGAAGTGTCGTATGAAACAAAAAGAGCTTACATATTATCAATATCAAAATCGCTTACAAAGGTTGGGAAAGATTTCGATGAGGTTACAATGATGAACCGATTGAACAGTGGTTTAAAATCAGTTGGGCGCACGTCAAGTTTTGCAAGGTATGCTCAAGTACTCACAAATGCCATTGAAGTACAAATGAAAAATAGCGATTTGGAGAATAGAGGGAGCCATTGCCAACAAGCGATCATTTTTTCTGAAATAATAATACAGGATCTGATGAATGCTACAAACAGAAACCCGCACTCATCAAATAATTCTACAACAACTACGGAAACAGCAACCCCGTATTATACAAAAATTAAACCTAGTTTGGAAAAATACGATTTACATGGTGATATACCAACTGTGAGACATACATCTGACGCACTAATTTCAGCGGAAAAGTATTTTATGCCTGGACCGTATGAGACGCTTACAACTGTCGAGAAAGATAAAACTTTTAATCCTTTAAAACAGGCTGCATTAAATAACTTAAAAATTCTGAAAATTGACCCTAACCTTGCTAAAGAGTTACCTGCATCTACATCCAATGTGGTTTCATCAAACTTCCCCGTGTCACTGCACCTATTTCATAATATTGAAGGCTCTAATAGTCATGACGTTGCTGAAGTTACTGTCAAAGTGAAAAATATGAATTTTGTGCACGACGGAATTTTGGAAGAAATTAAGATTTATAAGCAAAGTGGCAATCGCATAAAAACTCAATTACATCTGTCTGGATTAGAAAGGTTGTATTTTGACCCTAACTCATCGAATACACTTCGTCGACTGGTCAGTAAAAGTATGAGAAGATTATTTAAGCATTCGGCGGATTTAGCCGATAACGTTGAAGATATCAAGTATTTTCCACCTACAGATGATTTAAAAATTATTTCTACTCATAGAAAACCATTATTTTTTATACCATATAAACCTCAAAACAGTTATCGTGCAAAAGTTCCCTCTTTTACCTCCAAGGGCATTTCATCCAAAAATAGCCAAAGAGGATTTAAGTTTTTAATAACTAAACAAAGAAATTAACTTATCAAGGTTTTTCGACTATTAAAGATCGTCTCTGCAACTGGAATATTCTAAACCGAAGTAAGACTTTCCTTAACTGTACAAAATTTTGAAAAAAAATTTTATGAGTTTAATGTTCCAACTCAGCTAAACCCTTTCCCCTAATACGTACTAAAATTAACAGAGATGTTTCAAACAACAGCCGTATGTTAAAACTTTGAAATTTGTAAATGCATATATGCTACTTGACATCGATAAGAAAATAATTTGAGATATATTGTTCTACAGTTGCAAATTTAAAAACTCACGAAATCATTAACCATAGCCCGGACTTTTGACCCCAAAATTTATTTCTTTATACATCGCATCTCAGCAAGAAAATTATGTAAGATATTATTACCCTTCACAGGGATAACACAATTGCCAAATAATGGTCAACACAGAAAAGCCTCCGGGGCGAGATTTTTGTGAGTTTTCGTGGGGGAATTTATTATACAATAATTTTTGCCACCCACGTATTATGTAGCTCAAACTAGAGCTTATGTAATTTTGGAGAAAAAGAGACGCTTTCCTCATCCTGGATTCGAACCAGGGTCCCCGCGTTTAGCCCGCGGTATACGGAGAAAAATGCGTTTGTTCTTGTCCTCGTTCGTCTAGTTGGTCAGACTCATTTGAGAGCTCATTGGAAAAAGTCGTTTATTAAATAAATTTTATGTAAATGAAAACGCGATTACCACATTTTCAGATATTTGAAGCACTAAGGATTCTAAAGTTTAAAACAGTTCATCTCTCAAAAGTGGAGATTTTCAACGATCTTCACCGCATCCCATTTTCTTTTCCAAAGTATATATTCATAAATCTAATTATCGTTAATTTAATGCACTTAACACATTTCACTAAATAATCTCTTATAAAATAAAGAAACTGCATTTTGTAGCTATCGATGTGTGGTAAACAATATTTCACATATTCTTAAAATGTGTTTTCTTTTTCTCGATGCTATTTGGAACATTAAGGTATATCCAGGCTGTCCTGAAGAAAATTATTGAGGGTATGCGGTGCTGTCTTAATTAAAGAGTATTGTAATTGCGGGGTTACTGGACTTGGTGACCTCACAGCGCCGCGCTGACTGACATTTGACTGGTCGTCTATCGTCTATCCAAGCCCAAGGTGGCGGTTGCCACTTTCATCAGTTTTTCATTCCTCTCCTGGTCGTACGCAGGATATTATTTTGAGGCTTTTAGAGTTCAGGGGGTTTTCTTCATTTCTTTATTTGTTTCCATTCAAGTTTGTAAATGACTAGCAAAAAAAAGGCTGAACTTTGTTGAAAGTTGTCCAAAAACCAGCAAATACAAAAACTTTTTTGAGACCTTGAGATTATGCGACGCGTACTCGATATTTTTTAAAATTTCTTGTGAGTACGCGGCGCATACAGTGCGTACCCTTTGGGGACAGCCCTGCTTATATCGAATCATTTACTGATCACTGTGCTAAATTGCTGCATTTGGTAATCATTATGTAACACAAGCGTTATGTAACACTGCATGCTCAGTATGTGACACAAATGAATTATTGATTGTATTATTGACTTTAAATGTATAAGTTATTAATCGTAAGTTTTATAAGCAAATGTTCAATTAAATCGCAGCTGTTAAATGCAAGGTTCATCAGTATTTAAACGTGAATTCAACGACAACAGATTTAACACTGCTTAAATTATGTAACATTCAAAACTTATTATGTGTTTGGATCAACTTTGTGATATCTGTCTCACATTGTTTATTACATTGTAAAACAAATTGACGGATATGTTTGTTTGTTTGTTTAGGTGTTTTATGGCGCAAGAGCATCTGGGCTATACTGCGCCAAATTGACGGATATAAAATACCAGTAAAAATCCGTTACCTTTCGTGGGCCTTTCTTTACTTAAATTCTTTTTAAATAATAATAAATTAATGCAAAACAAAACTAAACATAATAAAACAATTATAATTTGAAACTTTTCAACTTGCAATTTATAAACAGTCCTATGAATCTCGTAATTGTCCAGATATCTCTATAAGTATCTTAGTAAGCGCATGGAGAGCCTTAAAGTAAATTTTGTAGCATATTTATCGTACGTTTGGTTCTCCTGCAATTAGCATTGTTTCGTATAACCAACACGCTTCTAAAATTCGGAAAATTAAGAGAAATGCTATGTGAATGTTCGATATTTATAGAGTCTACTATGAAAAAAAATTCACTAATGAGGAGTTTTTCGAGAAACAATTATTTTTTTACTACTAGAGATTATTTTTTATATTTTACCAGTGACATCGGCTGTTGGATAGTTTCCTTCATTTTGCTATTTATAAGGAAGATCTTATTATCATATTTGTTTGATGCTTAACTTTCCCCCTTTCTTCGGTAATTATAGTTTTATTTCCATAAATTCAAATACAATATGTAACTACCCATGTAAAGGAATATGCACTTGCATCTAAATGAGTGCAAATACCTTATTGCAAATAATCAAGTAGACATTCTCTATTTTAAACGGTTATTAAAAATGCATGAAGAGAATAAATCTGAATACTCAACCACAGATCTAACAAAGGAAGCCTCCGAAGTGCCCTTCACACCTCAAATCGAGATTTACATAATATGAGAGATCCATACGAGTAATGAACAAAACCGAAAGAATTTTTCTGTAAAACTCAATTACTGATTTTTTATGAAAAAATCATAAAAAATGTTTAGAAAAATTTTCATAATTACACTAAAACGCAGCTTTGCGCTTAACTGCAAAGCCGTAAAGTGAAGTCTTCAGTTAGGGGTAGTTTTACATTCATTTGGATTGTTTGATAAAAAATAACAATAAGTTTTCTTCTGGGCAAGCTCTAACTAAAAGTATCTCCCTATGTATATATATATATATATATATATATTACCCCTTTTTATCCCTGCCATGTAACATTCATCTTAATCAGTTCTTATTATTTCGCACAGAAAGTAATCCATAAAAAAAATTTTTAATTCACTTCTCTGCTGTTAAAAAATCAAAAGATTATAATATTTCCGCCCTGTGCAGAGGCACATTTGCATATGTCTTATATTCTCCCTAGGTGAATTCTAGCGTAAAAGAAATTTATAACATAAATTTAAGGTACTATATCTTCTGATTGCTCATGAAAATGATAACTTACGTAAAAATGCATAAAACGTAAATTTGTATCGCATTTTAAAATATTTGTTAAGCCTGCTTTTGTGGTCGACATTGAAATGATTGAGATAAAATTTGTCTGACGGCTCGGTAGGAACATCGGTAGCATTTCAGAAAACAAATCACGGGTACGATATGACATATATTTATTGAATTCTGATTGATTATAATAGATACATTTTATTAAATACCCCATTTGCTCAGTTAATTTTGTGAGAATTTCATTTACCATGGTGCAAATTTAAAAATTCGAAGTTTCCTGGAATATAGATTTGAACGCAATTATCTGGTAGGTCATTATACGTAGACAGATCAGCCGATCCAGTCCAAGAATCTAAAATAACGCAGGAGAGGGGATTTAAAATGGGAAAGGAGCAATTTGAAAGCCATTTTATCATAATTGTTTTAGTCATTTTGCCAGATCTTGTGCATGTTGTGTAAATGTTAGTGAAATGAAATATTTCAGGTCTTACATTTGGCCCAAAAGAGCCTTTAAGTTCACGCAAACATATCAACAGTTGCCTTTCAATTCCCCATCCATTGATAATAAAGGCATAATAGTATATGAATGTGCCATCGAAAACGTTGACTGAACTAAATTTACGGTCCTTTTTTCACCTTCGCAAGATAATGTTCTCTGATTT
>QLNU02015360.1:248050063-248068510 GCA_006491805.2 Dysdera silvatica
GAAAAATTTCATGCCATGAGATATGCCAAAATCTGTGAAAAAGTCGATGTATTAGCCATTCGGTTGTCGTAAAGAGGGAGGTATCCCTTATCATACCGAGGTATTTTTATACATAATTTGAAAACTAACGACTACCACCCATCTTTACCTCCTTTGTGTGGAGTTGGTAATTGATTTCCACAAATATTGGGAAAAAGAATAAATATTCTCCACTGGACATCACCTGCGCCTGTGTATGTAGGAAACAACACTTTCTGCGACCCGTTATTTCATCTAGTTCAAAAAATTGACGACATAGCCCATAGGTGTAAAATGGTGCTTTTATGAATCTAAAAAGCACGATGATAATATTAAGCATTAATATTTTCCAATATTATCAGGTGCATGTAATTAATGTACACCTACACTGACGCCTCAGTAAAGATCATTTATCATGCGCCAGTCGAACTATGTAATTTTATGTAACCGATAGAAAAGAAAAGGGAATTATCAAAACCATATGTCATGATTTAGCACTGCATAAAAATTGCATTGGACTCAACAGAACAGCTGCAATCTTATGATGAATTTTGTGATTCAATCTTACGAAATCTTACTGACTAGTTAATACCAGTTCTTATATTGCCAAATATAATAAAGGATAAGGTATAAATAAGCACGTTTGTTTACGTAAGCGCATAGTTAATTGTCCTATACAGGCATGTTGGCGTATATAGAAACCTCACTTTCTTCTGGCGATCAAATTTGGCGACATTTTGTGCTCGTGCATCCATATTTTCCCCCCTCAACCATCTAGTGCAATTTAAAAACTTGGAGAAACTTTCTGAAAAATAGTTACTCTTTAAAAGGAACTGACTAAATACACACTTCAGTTATGTGTACTTCGTATACTTACTATATCAACAGCGACGTAACTAAAATTGCGATGAGAGCTATTTCTTCCCCCACCCCTAGACCTTGATGCTAATTGCATCAATATATATCAGAGGCGTCTTTTATACGGCTTTCATAGATTTTTCATGTAGCCCGCCACTGTATTAATGTTTTAGCGTTTTTTTAGGAGAGACAGGGAACACTACTGTGATTTTAACAATTGTTTAGCGTAAGGAATTCAAATTCATTGATTGTACAGTAAAAATACAAATGTTACATAAAAAACCCGCTTGGTAAAGTATCCAAAATGGGACTTAATGCCACCTCCAAACGGTTGCACATTCATAAAAATATCTAAACACTACAATTCCCGAGGCTAAACCAAGTGAACACAAAGCGATGAGATTAGCGACGAAGTTAGACGAGATAAATAGCATTGTACTTCCTTACTTGAAAAGTTTATGGCATACAGTAGACACTACAGTTGGCGACCTAGTTTTATAGTTTTACTTAATTTCCCCAAACCCCCTATAAATATTAGTTAAGGAAAACCTAAGGGCTACTATTTATCTGCTTGGACGTAAACAGACAAATAAACAGTAAATCAATATAGAACGATAAGTAATTATTGGGTTTTTTTCTTTCGGAGTAGTGGTTATAGGTTTAGTTAACTATCTAAGGGGCTATCATGGCGGTAAGTTAGAGATTTTTTTGAAATTTTCGGCCAGGTTTTTCAAACTGCTTACAAAACCCTTGGAGGGTCACCGCGAACTCCTGGGTTCTATAATGCACACTTTCAGAAGCGCTGGTTTAAGTTATTCCGTACGCTTTGGTACTAAATTTCTGAGCTTGTTTGTTGCACGCACTATTCGTTTAAACTCAGAAAACAATACTCACTGAACAATTTCTAAACCCTTGATTGTCGGAAAATTGAAATTGCATACAATTTCAATCAAAGTACAATTTCCTCCATGTATATTTGAATTGAATTCAATCCCACTAAGCTTACTTGCATCTCAATGTTCGGAGGTTTCGTAACTGGGGATGGTATCTTCTAGTGCAACAAGCAAGCAAACGAAACGATCAACTAATTTCATATGCTGAAATAATAAATACGTAATAAATAATTTAGAAGGTTTTAAAAACTGTTTTTGCTGCATTTACTTTCGAGAAAAATAGGGCAGACATGCTTGGCATGTCTATGTTGCCATTTCAAGTCCATGGAAAGGAACACGCGTTGTAGCGTGTAAACAAAGTATCGTTTTCGTTGAAGTTCGTGCATTCTTATTTTGAAATGGCTAAGCCACAATAAATATTGTTATATAGAGGCTATGATATTCATGCTTGTACAGAAGCTTAAACAACTAAGTAGTCAAAAACAAGGTAACGCTTGAAAAATCTGACCATATGAATAAATTAAGTTCGTATTAAAGAAAACTATCCTATATTGGTAAACAATTGTTCATTATTGAAAAAAAATCAAAAACAATTTCTTAATGTCTGAAATGTAACTCCATCGCAGTCGATAGCGTACGCAGGGGGTTGATGGTGATCATAGCCCCAATTAAGTTTCGCTTGCCAAAAACTACAACATTGTATACATTGAAGTGCCAAATGTCATGGGATATCTCTCTAATATCGTGCGGGGCCTTCTCGAGCTTAGCGAATTGCAGTATCTCGACCTAGAATGAACACGACTAGTCGGTATAAGTCATCAGGAGAGGTGTTCAACCAGCCGCCCATAATTCCATGGTTGTGATTGATGATGGACCTCGTACACGAATGGCTCTTTCGATCATACCCCAGATGTTCTCCACGGGGTTCCTGTCTTGCAATCTAGGTGGCCAAATCATGTGTTGGAACTATCCTGAATGTTCTTGAAACCAATCACGAACAATACGAACCCGATGACAAGCAGCTTTATCATTCTGGAACATCCCATGGTCATTTGAGCAGGTGAAGTCCATAAAAGACTGCAAATGGTCACCAAGTAGCTGAACATAGCGATTTCCTGTCAATAACTGGTTCACATTGACAAGAGAACCCAATGTATGCCAAGAAAACATTCCCCACACCATTATGGAACCACTACCAGCAGCTTGCACAATGCTTTGTTGACAAGTTGGAACCATAGCCTCATAGGGTTTGCGCCACACCCGAACTCGACCATCATCTCGTAGCAACTACAGACATGACTCACCGGACCACACTACCTTTTCCAGTCGTCTATGACCCAAAGCATGTGATCTAAAGCCCAGGAAAGGCACTGACGACGATGATCTGCTGTGAGTAAAGACACTCGAGTCGATCTTCTGCTGACATATCCCATCAACGCCAAATTTCGCTGCACGGAGCTCAGAGACACGCCTCTAGTGCGCCCCTCATTAAATGTGGCAGTGAGTTCGCACAGATACTTCTGCTCAAATGTCGCTGGTCCCGATCATTGAGCAGACGTGAATGGCCACTGCTTTGTCCTTTGTGAGAGGTAATATAGTTCCATGACGTACTCTCGATACACCCTTGACACTGTGGAGCGAGTAATCTTAAAGGTTGCAACAACCCCTGAAATGCTATGCTCCATGGTCGAACACCAACAATCATTCCACGTTCAAACTCCGTTAATTCTCGTCGGGTAGCCAGTATCACGTTATGTAACATTTTACAAGACATTTATGAGTCCGGCAGACAGCACTGGCAACCATCCAACTCTCTATATCCTTTTAACGCAATGGGAGCGCCACTTGTAAATTCGCATACTGTTATCCCATGACTTTTGGCACTTCAGTGTATATAATAGGTATAGCTGACATATCTGTATATTAAAAATTGTAGCCCTGTAACCCCCTCCCCATTCTCATGAATTTTTTGTGCTCACTATTTATCGCAGTAAACTATCATCTTGTTTTCTTCGATTGAGGTAGGGGACTATATTATAAAAAACAACAGCTGAATTTATACTTTGTCACTTATTCGTTTCCATATTCTTTCCACCAAACTTATAAATAGCTGCTTAATTTTCTTATACCTGTTTACTCATCTATCCTTACCCTAGAAATTACCACAGATTTGTGCGATTCTAAACTAATTGAAGTTGCTTTTGATCCATAGGCTCCCCCAGAATTATATGCAAGGGGGTGCATCCAGGAAAAATTCCAATTGAATAATGTTGTTGGACTATAGTTTCTTGTGGATTCAGTCCTTTTTCCCCCTTTTTTCATAAACCAAGGGGGTGCAAATGCAACCCCTTGCACTCCCCTCGAGGCGCCCTTGTTTTGATCAATATCTTTCACATACAAATAGATATATACATATACAATTCGTATATCCTATCCGTAAATGTAGACATCTTGAATTCTTCTATAAGGAAAAATAATTTGTAGGAATTTATTTCTGCGTTTGATCAATATGGAAGGTCAAAATCCTTTAAGAACTATAGCAGCAGAAAAAAATTTAATCAATATATATTCTGTGGTAAATATTTTCAGCCTCCACCTTGATAACTTTGACAAAACACAATATTTACTTAATGCATAATATTTTATTTATAAAACATGCTTTTCATTTTCTCTTGGTAAAAGTAATTTATTGTTTTGTATATCAAATTAACTTTTATATACACAGTTGGGATAATTTTTTTTTGTTATAAGGAAAGCATACCCTAAAAAAACAGTATTGAAAATGTCTAAACGTATATTCAAAATCTTCTTAAGAACATTTAAGTACAAGTTTTCTCAACAACACAAAACTGCAAGAGTCACCCACTTACGTTAAGTACACTTATCCAAATACATACGTACACTTGTACAATTTTTATGAAATAAAGATTATTAAATATATTCCTTAATTTAGTTATTAGAATTTTGTACCTGCCCATAGTGTGCTAAATTTGTGGAAAATTGGGAAACAAGATAGATTCTCAAAACAAACACAAACATGGTTTCCAATTGCAATATCGTCTGCAAGTATATGGTAAAAACTCATAAACGAAATACAAGATTGAGACACACCATTCAGAGACGAATGGACGACAATCACTAAATCGTGTACGCGATTGGACTCACAGATACGAATTATTAAGTATAATAAAGTCATGTAAAAATGAAGAGTAAACTATGCCATCAAACTACGTATATATTAATTATCTTATATCAGTGGGGAAACTGCTTGAAATTTTTGGAAAAAGTACGCTAATAATTATATAATCGAGAGAATATGAAAGAAGCTTTAAAAACTCACCAAAAAATTAAGAATATATTTTGTACTTATTCAGTTAATTTGTTTTTTAATTTAGTTTTTATTTGAAGTTTATCAATTTAGATTATACTCCGTATTTTTGTTTTAGAGATATATTTGTATTATTTGTTTAAAATGTATGGCCATGTGCATGCGTTTTTGTTTTCTATGCTCGTATATTAATATACAGCACTACAAAAGGTTATTTCTAATTATTGCCTAAGACTAATTATCATTTAGACAAACAAATGGCAGTGAAACGTCTGTGCAACTAAAATTATTTTGTTGGGCACTTTGTCTAAAATCACTCATCTGGAGGAGAACCTTGTTACAAATCTATTGCTTTCTGTTCCTCTCCACTTCCAAACTGATAATCTGACATAAGTTTTCGTAATCCAAATACATCAACGTATTAACATACGAATTACTTGCCAAATAGCCATACCATCAAACATTTTACCTAGGTTAAAAGAATTTACTTTAAAAGCAATTTCGGGAATCAAATGCTTTTCGGACATTTTAAAAACAAATGAATAGTGGAATAAAAATGCTAGAATACACACTAAGTCTATGAGTACTAAACGCCATTATCAAACAAAATTAATGACTAAGCAAGCAAGTGTTAAATTATGATGTCATAACTTAACACCTTGATTATGTCAGGACACTGATGGAAAAGCGATACCTAGCGGACTGTCGGATATATCACATAGACGCAAAGAAGTCGCAGAGCGTACATTTATACACGCTATAAGAATTGGCATGCACTATTCAATATAATAATAGGAAGGAAAATGTACGTATTATTAGAAAATTTTCTTAAAAATCGTCGAACCGAGTTAAAGAGTTTTTAAAAAACCTTTAAAATTTAAATAAACTAACACAATACAAAATTTAAGAAATTTTTAAGGAGTATTCTGAAAAGAAATCTATGCAATAAAGATAAGAATTAAGATAAGAGAGATGACTTTTGCGAAAAGGACGGAAAAAATGCTTAATAACATACAATAAGTTCCGTCTTTTCAAAACTACTAAAAAAATATAACTGCCATTTCACAACTTTGACAGACCTTCTCCCAACAACAAATAATACAAACTTAAAAAAAAATTATCTAATTTTTCAAACAAAAATAGACTCAGACTTCGAAACTTCAGCTATCGGATCCAATCTTGGTAACAAAAAAGTTTTCGCCATCGTTGCCCCAAAGGTAATATCAGTATTTTAAAAATTGTACGCGATTCAATTACACAAAAACCTCCTTTACGGACATTCACTAACAGCCGACGCCTCTGCTTAACGAATACTTTTCCAATTCCCAGTGCTTGTTGTCCTCTAACCCTCCCAATTCGCTGGAAGATACTTAATTTCTAAGTGTCCGCCATTCAGAAGTATTACTATAATTATATGTGTGGTTTTGATACGAAATTATATTTATTTTCATTAGACTGTTTTCTCATTTCACTTGCCACTTTTTTTTATTTGACTTACTTCATTTAACTCATTTCGTTTGACTTATTTCATTTGATTCGTTTCGTTTATTTTCATTCGATTCGTTTCGTTTATTTTCATTTGATACATTTCATTTCATACTAAAGAGTACAATAATCGCAACTGGTTTCAGACCCAATTAAATTCGACAATAAACACTATGTTTCATAAGCATTTAAAAAAATGTCAAGAGTAACCCAAATTATACTCAGAAATACACCTTGTCCTCAAAATTTAAGAAACTCACAAATGTATTCATTTGCTATTACCAAAACAATTTTAAAAGATTATGTGAGTCGGGCACAAAATTAGAAAATATCATTATGGCATAGTTTAGATATTGCTGTTATAAATGGAAATGTATACAGTTAATTATAATTTATAAACATTTTATAATTTCTTCCCAAATTTATCAGGCACACGTTTTTGAAAACAAAGTCGAAAAGATCTTCACAAGTATGCAAGTTTTATTTATAAAACTATTATGTTTAATTAGAAAACATTGCTGAAATTTTTGGAACTTTAAAGCTTATGCAATTACCCTCACCACATAGAGTCTAGTTACAGACCAAGGTATGCTCGTAAGCTTCATTTGTGGATGAAAAAAAATTAATTATCGCAATTCATATACACTTTTCTGTATTACAGTACCCCAAATGTATGTAGTTCAGCCTGAATGCATTTTCCAAGAAGAGGTAAACTCCACTAGTCTCCCCCATTCATCTCAACCTGTAGGCGCCCATGATTATAGCTGTTCCATGTTTGACGAAAAACACACACACACACACACATATATATATTTCTTTTGATTAAAGAGTGTGAGGGTAATTTCATTTATGTTTATTTTTATTTCAAATAAATTGTTGAAAACTCGTTTCCATATAAAGCCAGAAAATATAGTTCACTTCTGATAAATTTTATGTTTGCAGGCCCTTCATTAATTAATAATTTATATTATTTGTACTTTAGATATGCGGATTAAATCACTAAGAGGTAACGACCCTTAGTTAGATATCATGAATATGCCCAGAATTACACCGAAACTCCGGATTTTACGAGTCATCACCACGTAGCAGAAAAACGTGGATGACTCAACGGAATGTATCTGTACGTCTTTATAGACGCAGTAGTGTAAATTTTTAAAAGAGCCTTCCATTCTAATCGCATCTCGTAACTTTAGAATGCATAATCAGTATAATTACAATCAGTTATATTTCTTACTTTTGCGAAATGTAACAAAATGTATAAGCTATGGTAAAATAATCTAAACCGGAAAAACAATTGACAACAACCATGAAACATTGATATCGCAGCCGATATTCAGACAAGTATTCGCAAGGCATAAAATGCGTTTTCCTTGTAAAGAGGCCAATAAGCTAAGCTTATCATGGATAATTAAAATAAAATACATTACCCTCTCCATTGAGCCTCATCAATTCATATCCCCACCTACAAAGGTGGTTGTATTGAGAGCGAGGCAATTTCAATTGAGGATAATGTAGTTTAAATGATAATAAAATACAGATCTCAAATTCACAGAATTCACTCTGACCACAAACTACACATCCAAATAACAACAAAGCGATTTGAGTTTTGCCAGTATCGAACAGACTTAATGACAACTTTGTCACACATCAAGACCCATTATACCTTCACGAACAACACTCTTAGTCACTGATGAGCAATTTCATTTTGGACATAAGCACTAGACAACATTTGGAACATTCATGATGGTCAAAACCATCATACACATAGTTTCAATAACAAAGATTTCATTAGCGCATTTGCGTATACACATAGCATGTCAGAAATATTTAGAAAGTTTGGCACATAGGACTAATCATATAATTGATTGAATTCATATATTAGATACATGTATCACAAAATGATAAACTCTTGCTTCAAAATAAGTAATTTTTTGACTTCAAGTGACTCGTTTTTTCAATCCAGTCCTAAAAATGCGAATACTCTGTACAGTGTGCAGCCATGTTTGAAATCAAGATAATTTAATATCGCACAACAACAACAACTCTAAAGTACAAAATAAATAAAAAAGCCGTACAAAGGCTTTTCATTATCGTGACAACACCATCACCATAAAATATATGACCATCGTTTTCCATCAACACTTAATACTAACCTAGTGAAACGTAAATTTTGTAACTAATAATAATACTAAATATACTTTAAACAGTTTTAAAAAAAAAGCTGCAGCTTTTTTAAACTATCTTAGCTATCACTTTTGTTTGATAAAATTGCCCCAGGCAAACAAAAATTAAACACGCAAGTATCGTTAATAGTGAATAAAGAAACTTAAAAAAAAACGAAGACAAATATTACTAAATGAAATTACAGTAGCTATCAGTTAAATTTCGTGGTATTGAAATAAAATCGTAGTACAAGAGCAGCATGGGAAAAGGCAGTCCTTAAGCAAAATCAAAACATGTTCAAAACATGTTTATAAACATAGACGTTTATCGCAACTTTCATAAATTAAATATATCGCTATATAGTTTTAAAAACGTATTATTCCATGGTCCAGTTTTGGTGTCTAAATTGTAAGAGCTTCTCTTAAAACATCCAACTAAATAAGAGATTTCATAAACCGATTAGAAAATAAAAACGAAGGCAAAAATAATACAATAAAACATTAATCGTAAACCTGTTATATGTGGTTATTGCCATTTTGCGTTTTTTAAAGGAAATTTGCTTTTAGCTAACTCTGGATTTTTTCAGCACAACCCAATCTGATTGAGTAAATTTTTAATAATACGCCTTGCGTTCAAATTAGACAATTAGCCTTTGTGACTAATTTCTATATTATTTCATTCGCCCTCCATTTTCAATTATTTTCAAAAAATTCTTAAAGGAACAAACTTCTTTATAATATTAATAATGAAATATAATTAGGGTTAACGGAACATTAATAATAAAATATAATTAAGGGTTAACGAACTGAAAAATAAATTCATATTTAAGAAACATCATCCAACTCTCCGCGCATTTGGATTAAGGACTTAATTCCAAATAAAGCTATGGTCAAAGGTTATGAATAATTCAGGAAATTATGAGGAGCCATGCTCGAAATAATAATCGAACAACCAGCATAAAAAGTGGGTTAGCAAATCAGTAGCTATCAATTTTACGTGATACCGCCGAATTAGGAACACATAAGTAGCAAGCAATAAATGTTTTAACAATATAATTAATTATAAAATATGTCTAACAAAATAACTCGAGAACTCAGGTAACGTACATACAGAAAATCATAAAATAGCGTGAAAATAAAACAACGCAATTTGAAATATATAAAGCAGGAAGACACATACTCAGGTCTGTAGCCAGGATGAAGGGGCAACTGAAGAAAGGCAAAAAACACATGGGGCACAGGGTGCCCGGGAATTGTTCCATATAAATAACACGATGGGGCAACTGGGGCAAAAGTATGGGTCAACTGGGGACACGCCACTACTGGCCCCGGCTTGGCTACAGGCCCTCACATACTTGAGACTTGCACCAGTTTTTATGGTTTAACGATGGAAGTTCTATGTTGATGTTTCAGAAAATAATTATAAGTAATCAAGGCTACCTTTGAAAATAATAATGGAATTTAAGTAAACATTATTACAATTTGATTCTGATAACTTGTAAAATTTATGAAAATTTATCCTACAGTCACTTGTAGTATTAAATGTCCGAATGACTGTTTTGTGAAGCAAATCTATAGTACTTTTACTTTTTTATGACACTTTTTTCTAATTTCGACATAAGAATATCTTTAAATGTTTATAGTATCATCCAATACTTGCTTTATACAAGTGTATAATAAATATAATAACATAATATAATAAAAGCAATCAGACAACTTTGAGCGGTTTGTTAGATTATTGGTACATGAGCCGGCTTTCGGCTGCGCTAAAGGGCAGCCTTCATCAGATGTATATGGAGCGAATCGAACATACAGCAGATAATATAATTAAGGAATACAAATGGGGAAAAAAAAGATAAAACTATACAAGTGTTCTTTGTGATATATATGGCAAAAAATAACAAAAAACTAAATTTATTTTTTAATTATTTAATATTTTGATAGTGTATTGTTTATTTTTTTATTCAATTTTTTTCCATTATCAACAACACGTAACCTTTCCAACACTAAAAATGGAAGACTTTCTTATTATAATTCAATAAGCCATAATATTCTGATTGAAATCACAATAGAGTAACAGTTTTAAAATCATTTCAATTAAAACAAAAGAAGTAAATGTCGTTATTAAAAATTATAACTCTTCCTAGTAACTCTACTTGTAAAATGACAATTTAAAGTTATTTTAATTTTCTATTGATAGTTTTTAAAGCTAAATCTATTTACAAAATATACACATCACAGTTTCCATTTTCATTAAAACAGCTAAAGACACCGGACACTTAAAATACTTAATACGAAATATACGCTCATGTCTTCGTGTTTGCAACTGCTTTCATCATGTTATCCTTTAGTTTTCACATCAATAGGAAACTTTATTATGGTTTTGTTTCATGTTAAAAGCCGAAAATCCATCCCATTCTTTATCACCACCGCATTATAATTCGTGAAATAATTATATACCACACTAATAATTCAAGAGAAATAGTAGAAAACTAAAATTGCACCTGCTTCTTGGTTTTATAATGACATTCTCTACTATAATATCTCGCTTTCACTTCACTTCACGCAGCGCTTTCTAAAAATGTTTAAAGCGAAATAACTTTGGAGGTAACCTGCTAGATGACGGGATTTACAGGATTGATTTTTTCCATCCTGTATTGTACTCCAATACCGACATCAATTAGCAGAGCCTCTAATTTACTCCTGTTTTCTAATTTTGATCTCCAATGTATCGTTGAACCCATTTTCACTATATAGGCCTATTTTAAATTATATATTCTTTCGTTGTACACTCTATGATAATACTGGTTTGAGCAATGGATTCCTTTGCCTTTCAAAACATTTGTTCTCATAAACGTTTGATTCACGTAAGATTTCAGAACAGTGTATTTTATCTTATCACCGATAGTTCCCAAACGTCTGCAAATTTCTTATCTTACTTGTTTACAAATTGAAAATTCGATCGTTATATTCGATCACTGCATATAACTTTTTTTAGCCACAAAATATTTGAAATGGATTCAAATATTCCAATTCATTCGCAGAGTAAATAATATGCTAAAAACAAAGTGAAATAGCTTCTACTAACTTACAAAAGAAATTAAAATTTTATTGTAGAAATAAAACAGGTTTTTAGGATAAAATATAACCACATTCATACAAAAAGTGGGGTCTCTTAAAAAGAGGAAATTGAAAAATTTGGGCTTTTCCTTTTTTTTTTTGCTGATACATATTGATGATTCGAAAATAGTTATGGATAGGTCACTTAGTATCTGCTTGTTGTAAACCTCGTTAATAATTATCTGAAGCAGAATTTTCTGCCTATTCTGATAGGAAATTATTTCTAAAACGTACATTAAGCTATTTCGTAAATCTAATAATTTATATCAATAAAGAAAAATCTACTTACAACAAAATTCGCTAACTCCCATATTTCCAGACAGTACACGAAAGTATAACTCAGCAGCTAATTGCTACATAAATGTTGTTAGGCGTTGAACTTATTGCATGCCTTTTTCAAACAAAATACCATATGAATACTGCGTATAGTTGGATACGTAACGTTTAAGTTTGAGACAAAAAGGATCAAGACATCCACTCACATGTAGTATAGAATTAAAATAGCCCTCATCCATTTCCTGAAACGCTTATTCGTCTCAAATCTGCATTTCGTGAGTTTTTCTGACTGTGCGGTTTTAAATTTGAATACCAAATTGCTGAGTATAACAATTTAACAAATACTCTCTGTATATTTTTCATTGCATTAATAATTTTTCCTATAAACCTATAAATTCTCTTAAATTGCTAAATCGAAGTTGTGCGTTTTTTATGCTTTCAAATGCAAATAATATTACGGCCACTGGATTCCTGATATTTGCCATATACTTGCTATTGAATTTGGGAATATGACGGTAGAATTTTTACTTCTTATGTTTATAAATTTACAAGTGCTTTATGCCATTTGTTCAGCATTTTCTTGTACTTCAGTTTTTAAAGAATGGCTGATATTATGCTTCCTTCTCTATTGTCAAATACTGTAAGCACTCGCTTAATAGTCACCAATTTTAAAGTTCGAATTAAGAAAACTTAATATAAATTGATAAACCAATAGCCTCTCAATTTAAAACCTGATTTTTCTGGATATATATGTCGAAGCGCAAACACTATGAGGTAGAAGAAATTTCTAGACAAGTTCCAAATTTTATATCGCATTAACCAATATGATGTACATAAGAAGAAATGTTTAGATTCGATTATATACAATGAATAAATCTATATCATGAAGAAAGTGCACAAACTTTAGTTATTAATGTAATTCCATGGCGAATAGAAAATTTCGAAAGGATGAAAGGGTATTTTTTTATGTTTTTTGTATATGTTTAAATTTAAAATATCGGATTATTTTCTTTTACTTTCCAATGTATCCAAAATAAGGTTGGTAGCTTGTATATGATTCCAAAAGATGGAAAATGTTTGTTGTATCATTGTTTAGGAACAAACAGGCATGAAAGCCCAATTTCAGCTCTTCATGGGGGGAGCATACATTGTGAGAGAATCTCAATTTTCTAGGGCGATTCCTCGAAGTCGATGAATGTTACCATACTTTGTATATGAACCTCAAAATTTGCATCATAAATGTACTGTAATACTGTTTAACCCATGAAACCATTGTCCTTGTTTCGTTAAGTTATGTGAGGAGATCCAATTAAGGCAGCATCGACCATAGTGCTTAAAGTCCAAGAAAGAAATTTTTCATTTGGGCTCTTCCTTGAACGTGACTGTAGGAGTGTTTGTATTGTAGTCGTCCCGAGTGCTTTCTGCTAATCCATCCACGCTGGCAGTTGATTCCTCAGGAGTCTTGGATACCTCAGTGACTTCATGTTCATGTTCGTGGTAGTGCTTATGCCTATGGTGAAAGGTCTGCAAGGAAAAACGGCGATGGGTTCCTTTGCGACCTCCACGCCTTCGAGAAATGTGAGGATTGCCTTTCCTCATAGTGATGTTGCGCAATATCTGAAGCTGCGTGTAAACACGTCGCAACTCACTCTGAAAATCCGAAAAAGAAACACAAATTATAATTCTGAGTAACAAAGATAGTCATAGTTACAATAGTAATGCTTATTCAGTTTTATGTATGCGGGGAAGAGTAAATAATGTTAATAGTTATTGAATGAACGTAGTTGGAATGAACAGAAAAATAATTTGCTTCTAACGTGCAAGTTGGAAATGGAAAAAATGGAAAACCTTAACTTGCTACGAGGCTCTCTTCCAGAACAATAAGCACCTAGTCATTATCTAGAACATCTAATTATTATTGCAAACCTTTCTAGACTGCTTTTAATAAATATATGTCATTTAAATGTTGATTAATTTAAAAGCGGAATTATTTGTAATACATATCTAAAAATGAAATTTACAAATAATACACTCCAGTTCCTTTTATAAGATGATAATTAGATTAGCATAATTAAAAATTTACTATTTAATTCATAACACTATGTAATTGGTAGAATATTAAAAGGCGGCTCGCTGAGTAAACTGAATATGAACTCCTCTTCTTACAAGGGGAGTACCAAAGATACAACAAAAAAATTTTCCTTCTAAACCTGATGGTTAGTACAATAAAAATATTTGAAATTTGATGGCATGGACTTCTAAGATAGGAAATGAGCGCATTGGCCGAAAATGCCGTGTTGGCCAAAATTAAACGTAATTAATTATAGTTAGATTTAATCAATTTTAATTTTAAAAAATGCTCAAAATGACTTTATTTAGCTATATTAAATTCGACAAAGATAACCATCATGCAATGTGAAGTCCACCTAAAGGTGTCAAGCCCTTGCATATCAGGTTGTACAGGGTGATTCAAAATGTATGTCACGGCGGTTTTCTTTTCAACTGTCAGTCGTAGAAGTATACTTCCTAGTAGAGAAATACTTTTCGACATCTACTTAGTCAAATAAAAAAATAATGTCCGTAAGTAATATATTTTAAGAGTTATTAAACCTTAAATCCTGGCTCTTTTCTGGCGAAAAAACTCTCTTTTAGCGATAAATAATCCTTTTTTTAGAAATAAGTAACCTTTTTTGGAGAATAGCATTACTAATTTAAAATATAATAACCGCAAATATTTAAATTATGTCAAAAGCATTTTTTTTTTATTTGACTAACAGGACGTAGAAAAACAATTTTGTAACGGAATGTTTCTCGGTAGACCGTCTTTATAAAAAGTGAAAGCCTACACCCTTGACCTTAGGGCTTATTTCCACTCGTTAAATAGTTAGCACTAATGTAAACTTCGTTGTTTTTAAACAAAATTGTTAGAACTAAAGTTGCCTAATCCTCCCCCGCCCTCGAAATTTTTTCTGGCTATACTGTTGATTAAATCTAATAATATTGTACTTGCCATACGCCACTTGCGCATCAACTAGCATAATTCTTATTTCACAGACATATGCCATCAAATTGCAAATATTTTTCTTGTACTAGCCTTCGGGTTCTACCGATAAAAAATTTGCGGAATCCTTAAGGGCCGAGTCCCCTGCGCGGAGTTATTGCACATTAAAATAGTAATAATTATCTAAAAAATGGTTACTTATTTCTAAAAAAAAAGGATTATTTATCCTAAAAAAGAGTTTATTCGTCAAAGAAAAGCCAGGTTTTAAGGTTTAATAACTCCTCAAATATTTTACTTACGGACATGGGTCTTTTTATTTGACTAACTAGATGTCGAAAAGTATTTCTCTAATTGGAAATATGCTTTTACGACCAACGGTTGAAAAGATAACCGCCGTAACATATATTTTGAATCACCCTGTATAGCCTGATCTGCAAGGACTCGACACCTTTAGGTCTGGGTTTAATGTTGCATGATGGTTACGGTTTTATATATCTAAATAAAGCCATTTTGCGTATTTTTTAAAATTAAAATTGATTAAATCCAACTATAATTAATTACGTTTAATTTTGGCCAACATGGTATTTTCGGCATTGTATATACTTGCCACACTTCTTTACCAATTACGATGTCTTCGGTCTCATTACGTAGCCAAAGTTTAATACACTCCCGTTTCTATACACACCTTTCAACATATCGATGTACACGTCCTGGCTATCTATTGATTTTAAGGTATGTATATCAACTGCTGGGGAAATTGGTGGTGTAACCTGTAAAAAGCACAATAGCAAATTATCTGAGAAGACGAAACAGCTCATGAAAAGGCGAAGAGATATGAAGGTGGACAATCGAAATACCAGTTCCAGGATTGAGTACATAGAACTTTGTAAAACTCTGCGCAAAAGCATGAAAGAAGACATAAGAAAATTCAACTGTGAGCTAGTAAGGAAAGCCATTGAAAATAACAAGAGCCTTAGGGTTGTTAAAGGGAGTTTGTCTATTGGGAAGAAACACATCATTGCATTAAAAGGAGAGGATGGCACCGTAACAAGAAATAGGGAAGAAATACTTAGAAGAGTTGAAGAATTCTACAAAAATCTATACGAAAGTAACAGTGGATTAAACGAAGACATTGAAATAGTCGAAGGAACAGCTCCTAAAATCTTAAAAGAAGAAGTTTCATTTGCAATAAAAAGTATGAAGAAAGGAAGAGCCCCTGGTGATGATGGTATTACATTAGATATCCTAAAAGAAGCTGGAGAATATGTAGAAGACATACTTGCAAAATTCTTTACCAAATGTCTTAACAGCGGTAACATACCAAACCAATGGGATTCTGCAACAGTAATTCTTTTGCATAAAAAAGGTGATAAAGAGGATTTGAAAAATTACCGACCAATTAGCTTGTTACCTGCTATTTATAAAATCTTCACAAAAGTGCTAACACATCGCCTGCAGAAAAAATTAGATGCAGCTCAACCAAGAGAACAAGCTGGATTTCGAAGTGGATTCAGTACAGTGGACCATATTCAAGTATTAAGAGAATTAATTGAAAGAACACATGAATATGAACTTCCATTGTGTGTGGCATTTATTGACTATGAGAAGGCCTTTGACTCTATTAAAACATCAGCAGTCATCAACTCTTTAAGATCAACAGACATTGAGGATGTGTACATTGACATGGTGAAACGTGTGTATAAAAATGCAAGTGCAAAATTTCGGTTACATAAAGATACCAAAACTATCAAAATTGGTAAAGGTGTGAGGCAGGGAGATACCATTTCTCCAAAACTTTTTACTTCAGCTTTACAGATGATTTTTCAGCAGATAAATTGGAATAACAAGGGAATAAAAATAAATGGTGAATATTTAAATCATCTGCGGTTTGCTGATGACATTGTTATTTTTTCAACGGACCCATTAGAACTCCAAGACATGGTACAAGAGCTCTCAACTAGAAGTGAAGAAGTTGGACTCAAGATGAACCTACAAAAAACTAAGATCATGTTCAATAATTTTGTAGAGGAAACAAAAATACAAGTTGACAACACTGAGCTAGAAATTGCTGATTCATATATTTACCTTGGCCAGCTGATTTCAATGGATGGCAACATTATGAAAGAACTCAACAGACGTATTAAACTTGGCTGGAGTGCATTTGGAAGAAACAGTTTTATCCTGAAGGGGAAATTGCCTTTGTGTCTAAAAAGAAAGGTCTTCAACCAGTGTGTATTGCCAGTCCTCTCTTATGGATCAGAGACATGGAGTCTAACAGTTGGAGCAATACGAAAGTTACAGACAACGCAAAGGAGCATGGAGAGGTGCATGCTTGGAATAACTAGGAGAGATCGAAAAAGAAACACTTGGGTGAGAGAGCAAACTAGAGTAGAGGACATCATTGTTAAAGTAAAAGGGCTGAAATGGCGATGGGCTGGGCATATTGCAAGAAGAACTGATCAACGATGGACAACAGAAATTCTGAACTGGATTCCAAGAGACCACCGAAGACCTAGAAAACGTCCTCAAACTAGATGGGTGGATGAAATAAGAAAAGAGGTTGGGGTGACGTGGAAACGAATGGCCCAGGATAGACTTGTGTGGAAAGCATTTGGAGAGACCTTCATCCAGCAGTGGATAGATAATGGTTGAATATGATGATGATGATGATGATATACACATACATTGCCATTGCTATTGCCATACACACACATACATACATACACACATACACACACACACACATGCGAGTATAACTTGGTTTGACACCGGCATCATGAGACCATCTCTTTCAGCTGCAGAGACCATTGTTTTAAACATAGGTTTTAGGCAGCATTCTGGATGTAGAGCTGCAGAAAACCATTTCATTGTTTTCTTTGTAGTGCTTTTACTTCGTTAATATCGAAGTAATTCAATATTTATAAATTCCAATTCCGCCTTTACTATTACACATTCCGGATATGGGTATCTTTCCATTAAGGAGAATGTTTCCTCTTCAGAAATTTTCGGTATTTAATAAAATGGGACATATCCTCTCTCTCATAATCATATTCAATGAGTATCTTTCCATTTTTTTTAATGTCCCTTAAAGATTCTTCAAGATATCACGAGGTGTGGAAATCTTAATAAGCTGTATAAAAATCTTCGCAAGTATCTTGAAAAGGTTAGAACAGTGGAAGAAAGATTGATATTATTCCAGATACCTTTCTCTAACCATTAAACTACGATCGTCGACCACTCTCCCGCTTGGGAGCAGATATATATGGCTTTTTCATAGATCGACCCATGTAGCTCAATAGTTAAAAC
>QLNU02015360.1:248072303-248089785 GCA_006491805.2 Dysdera silvatica
TACAACCTAGCAGTAGTAGTACTTTTTATCTTTTTGTGTTTAAAAACTGCTTGGTTTTGGGGGAGAGAGGAATGGCTTCAGCTAATGTCCGGCCCTGAATATTTGGTAGTTGTAACATAAAAACTATTTGTAATAGCACCGGGAGCAGGGGTTAGTCATAACCCCATTGACTTTCCATTTTCCTGTATATAATTAAATTTTGATTGCTGAAACTCTCCCCACCTCTTAGTACACCCATAACCCCTTATAAAATGTTTGCGTACGTTACTGAAACATTGTATTTTCTTTCACTTTATCTAATAGATACACTGAACATAAAACACGTTACGATTTCCACAGGCACAAAGTCAAGATTCCTTTTTGTATCGTACGTACTTCGGTCTTTATAAGAAGGCTAAATTTGAATATAATATTCAATTTTTGTTGCTTTTTTTAAGTTATTGCGGGATTTGGGAAGTGGGAGGGAAGCGTGTAGGCACCGGCCCCCTTGGAGAGATAGAGAGGATTGCCTCATTGGAGGAATTTTTAGGAGATTGGCTCATATTTACATTACAGACTGAGAAAGTCAGGAAAACTCACAAGTAACCCCTCCCCCACCCTCGGAGCTCACATGCCGAATCTAACGAATTTAATTGAGCTTAATGTAGACACATTAAAATCCTTAATGTATGAAAATTAGCAGCTATATTCCCATGGAAATCGAGAAATTAAATATTAAAAGGTAGTTAAAATAGCGCCAATTGCAACCCTTTTGGCAACACGTGGCGGGATAACAAGCTGGTCGAAAAATGTGAAAAAGCGAACGCGGGATGTATTCTAAAAGTTTAGAATACGTTCAGTAATACAGAGCTGGCTTTAACTTGTTAAATTTAAACGTATTAGATTTTGAAGTAGCTGTAAAGTTATTTTTTTCTCTATTTGTTAAATTGAAGTTCTATATTCTTTTTATTTTATTTCTGAAAGTCATAGCAGAAAACAAATTACTTTAATTTTTATAATCACATTTCAAGTTGCAATTCAGTTTGTGCATAAGAGAAGCATTCATTTTATTTTGAATCCCGCGAGTGGATGTTTTCGCGAAATAATGTCAGCCAAACTGGTTTGTTTTCTATAGAAAATTGCATTTAAGGGTTTAACGAGCTTTTTTTGCCAATGCTGCAGATTACACCTTTATTACAATTAGCCCTGTCTAATTTATTATTGAGTATTCAGTTTCTAGCAAAAATATGAAATCATTCAGTTCAGTCTATTCTGTGTTGAATAGTCATAAAACCAATAATTAAACTTATTTTCTTGGAACGAAATACTGCCGTAATAAATCTTATACTAATTTGGTTCAACAAATGGAATATCGCGCCAAGTGGGCATGTAATCTTAAAAAGAAGGTTGGCCTCCACTAACCCATGATTCACTGAATCAGCAAATATAGTCCGCTCGAAAAAAATAAAAAAAATACGTATAAAATTCCATTTTTCGACCCAACAATGATTTGCAAATAAGCTTATAATAACATAAGGATTTCAAAAATGTATCGGAGGTGCGGTGGATTAAACTCAGCCTGTATGTTGAACTTGGTAGGAGTGCATTAGAAAAAAAACAGTTTTATTCAAAAGGAAATTTTGTTTTTGTATCTAAAATACAAGATTTTCAACCAGTATACATTACTATGTTGAGATGAAACTTAATATTTAAAATTATCTTTTAAGTAAACAAAAACAACAACAAAAAGTTCTTAACCGGACGACGTGTCTCATTTTTTTTAATTATTTCTATAATTATTTTCATTTTATTATATATGTTCTTGTTTCGATAATTCTGTCTAGCTTTGTTTATCCCCAAGGAAAATTCAGGAGAGCCATTTTTTTAAACTGGAGTATTCACGCTGACCTGAGTCTGTATACAAATGCTTTTGGAAAACGATACATCTAGAAAATCAGTGTCAACAACTTGCAAGTTATTTTATTCATGGACATTAGGCATACATTTCTTTTGGACATTGATATTTTTTATATATGAGTGAAGATTGTACTATTTGGGAAATTACGAAGATTGTTGATTATTTTTAGTAAACCTTTTGTGAAATTTTGATAATTCTGTTACTAATTAACACATATAATTTTTGCAGAATAGCATTTATAATTTTGAAATGTATTATAACATTAATATTTTTTTAAGTTACTTGGATATGTCATAATTTTCAATTTAATTAACTTCATATAATCTTATAAACTTTAATTAATTTCTACCCTTCTTTTGGCATTATCAGTTTACTACCTTTATTCTGGAATCTTTTCTTCCACTTCAAACTAAAAACACCCTCATGGCAATGTGGATCCTATATCTGAAACTTATCTATCTATACCCTTTGCCATTAAAATCTCTTCAAGCTCATTCTCTTCTCGCCTTCCACGTATTTTGCCATACATCCACCAAGAAACATCGTAAAAATGCTAGTGCCATTTCGGCCTATCTTAATAGTAGTACCCTATGGGGAAATACAACCATCATCGGCTACCACTTATGGCCTAAGTTTATGAGAAAATACCAGAACTAGGTCACACTAGATGAACACGTGCTCCTGCACCTGCAAACTTGACGGATGAACTGTATGACTCATCTACCAAATGGAGTCAAAGAAGATATCGGCCAATATTGGTGGGCACATTGCCCATGTTATCGAATGGCCTGTGGAAATAGACCCTTGGCTAGGTTTTTGGCTCCGTTTAGTTCTCGAGTGGCCAAAATACTTTCTTCGAAAACTTGAAAGTTTGCAAGATCTGGCAGATGCATCGACCACTTCAAAATGTAAAATACGTATCTTCTAAGAGGCTATGTGCCCCTGGGTAAATATCCTTTTCCTTTCTTCTCTTCCTGTGCGCCTTTAAGCTTTAAAAGTTCAATTTTCTTTAGTAACAACATATTCTGCATATTTTTATTTTTTTAAGACGATTATTTTGAGAGGGCCAGACCCAATAATTGTGCATACTTTAAAATAAAACGAAGAAGTTAAGGCGTATAACTTAAATTGAAAATCATGAACAGAAATTATCTAAAAAATTTGACATTTTTTTAAATGTTTAAAAAACAAATTATTGCTTTTAGTTATTTTGATAGATAAAAAAAAATTATTCTGGGGGGGAAAACTTTATAATAAATGTATAATTTGATAACATGTTTACTTATAATGAATCTTAATGATTTTATTAAAATCAATTCTATTAATTTGAGTATTCCTTTAGGTGTTTTGTAATAATTTAGTTTGAAGGTTTAATTGCCAGCTGAAAGGGTAAAATAAATTTAACTCAAATACTATCTTAAATGGGATTTTTTGACATTAATGAAGTTTAGTTTGTTTTATACTCTACGGTGCTCTTTATGCACCGTTCCTGGTGTTATTAGTGGAATCCAACCAATTTGTAACCACTAGATAGATCACTAGTCTAAAAAAGTAACTAATTTCCTAAGTTCAATTTAGGAAATCAAACCCTTGTAGATTTTTATGGGAATGAACCTAGATATTCAATTTCACAGAATAAACCTGGAATAATTGATGTTTGTAAAAGGTTAAAACATGTGGTGAGTTCATAATCTCTTGCCAAGTTGGCGACTTAATAATCTAAATAACAAACTATATCTCAAATAATTCTATTACTTATTCAATATAATCAACACTATTGTAATTGGTTAACCATAAACCAATTTATTAATAAATAAATAAAAATAATAATAAAAACTTTAATGAAATTATATTATCCTTTCAAAATTACCCCCACAACTAGTCCTCCCTTATGGAATAGAGACATGGAATCTAACGAAAAAAACAATATAGAAATGAAAAAACCTAAAGGAGCATAGAGTGATAGATACATCTTAAAATAACTAGATCGCAAAACTAAAATACTCAGATGAAGGAGAAAACCATGTTTGAGCACATTATTGTTAAAATAAAAATGATTAATATAATGAAGTAAGCATATAGAAAGAAAAACCGGACGGCAAGGGATAACGAGTATCCACAACTAGACCTCAAGAAATCATCAAAGACTTAGAAAATCCTCAGAATAATGGACGAAATAATAAAACACAGGATGGAATAATTTGAAAAAGAGATTCTCAAAATAGGTATGTATGGAGGGCATGTGAAGAGCCCTTTATGCAGCGATGAATAGGCAGTTGTTAAATATGATGGTGATGATGTGTGTTTTCTTTTCAGAAGGAAAAATTATTTAATCAACATGCAACATTAAATGTTTGATGTTCTCAATTTGCAACTTGTATGACACATTAAAAAATATGATTAATATATGTATATGTACAAGAGGATCAAGTGAAATGAAAGAAACAGCGTGAAACACTCACGTCAGTAAAGAGTCATATATAAAAAAGTCTGGTTGATAAGTGGAATTGGATAATCACCCTAGTGTGAAGAGATTTGCAGAAATCCAAAAAATCGTTTATAAACCAGTTAATTAAGTGCCAGTAACTATTGCTCGCTGTGGATTACTGCTCTCTTAAGCATTCTGTTTCTAGCAGGTTCCAGTGTTGGGCAGCGTAGAATATTATATGTTCCACGGTTTGCTCGATAGTTTCGTCACAGAAACAAAAAGGAGATTCGAACATGCTGAAACGTTGGAAACACTATCCAAGCCTTCCATGACCAGTTAACAACTGAGTTAATTTGTAAGAAATTTCTAGATGGCTGGCGTTCATCCTATCTTTGACGATTGGGGAAAACGTTTTTGTCAGGCTGCCGTTCTTAGTTTGCCTCCATAGGTGCTCCCATTTCTACGTGTGTGTATGAGTGCGCGTGTGACCGAATAATGGAAATATGGTTAAAAAATCTAATTTAGACAAATATATATGGAAAAACTAATTTATGGTATAAATATTATACCATAAAATAACGACAAAGCACATTATTTTCATCTACACGGATATTCTACTATTTAATAAGTGTCTGAGAGCCTGATCCACTGAAACTATTCCACATACCCTTATATCTTCAGGATCCATGTCACTAAGGTTAATTTCCGAGAAGTCCACGTCCCCGTTGGAAGTAATGGCTTCATGAAGCTTCATTGTTTCAGGCATGTGGTCAGGCACGTCCCCACATGATGACAATTGGCGACCTGGTTGATAGTCCAAAGGCTCTGGTGGTCGGTGATGGTACCAGAGCTAAATTGAGCAAACAGGGGGAATGAATATTTTGATTAATGCGAAATTGTGTAAAATATATCATAACACTCACACGAACACCATCAATCACATTCCCGTATTCGAGGGGATCTTAGGGACCAGTCCACCCCACATCCGTAATTAAATTTGTAATAAGATTGTACAAATACGTATATATATATTTACTTGTAAAAAGAGGAGAAAAAACTCTTAAACCTTGAATAATTATCAAAATTCTCTCCACCAGATCTCGTTTTGTATACCACTAATTTAAGAATATTTTAGAGGAAAAGAATATAAAAATTAAATTCTCTAAAAGGAGGACATTATAAAAAAATTAAATTTTGATAGCAAAATTTCAAGCAAAAATTCACAATGATGTGTAAAGGCAAAATTGATATTTTCTCATTTATTTTTGCATGACACATTTGTCTTTTTTCTTTACGATAAAAGTGGCACATATTCATTCACCGTTATTTTGTGAAAATGTTTGAATCCCGCCCCCGAAATTAAATCCTGGCTACGACCGTGGTCACTCGTGTCTCTCAAGATACATCACAATCGCTACTAAATATCATAACATATTTATTGACCAAAGGACAAACTCCTTAAGAAATAAATGAGAAGATATAGAGAGGAATTATTCAAACACACATGATTAAAGTTTTTGACGCACCATTTTCATATGGTTCATACTGGAACCAGTGTGACGTACTCAGACTGGTGTTAAATCAGCGACCTTTGGGTTACTGTCTCAATGCCTTGACCTCTTATCCACTGAGCACAGCACCCCTCCCCCCGCACGCGTGGCTATTCTGTCGTATGTGTATGTTGACCAAAGTGAAGGAACTCCTTAGGAAAAAAGTGGATGTGGAAAATTATTTCAATACGATTAAGTTTTGACACTCCACTTCTATATGGTTAATACTAGAACCTGTGTAAAAGGTTTATTTAGCAACGTTTTTGAGCACAATATAACTTAAAAATTAAAAAATCGACGATCGTTTCGAGCGATCAATGATCGTCTGAAACTTCTTGGATTGTAAAATGTCAAATAATACATAGTGCGTGTTGCCGATTTCGGGCTTGTTAAGTTGCCACAAAAATTAACAAAAATAGAAACTGTTAATCGTAAAGTGTTAAAGAGAGCTGTGTGAAGGCCAACTTTTTTCTTATGAGAAGCGTGGAGGCCAACTTTTCTTTATGGTAAAAGAAGAGGCAGTATAATTGCGGAGGCGAATCCAAATCAAGAGGAGGGTCTGATGAAGAAAACGAAGAAGGTGTAGTCTGGAGAAGAGAGTTCCAACCAAGCACCACTGAAGCCAGGGGTGGATCCAAGATCATCAACTAAGTAATTCCTGAACTTGTGAATAAAATAGGCTTCTGCGCAGTCCAATTCCAAAGGTGAGCGAAGTTTAAAGATGATGCTAGCATCGTTGAAGAGGAATTTGTGGCTGAATTCATGGCAATGCACCGCGATGGAAGACTTTTTGAACTCTTCACGCTCAACGTAACTTCGGTGTCCTCTGAGACGGTGGAATAAAGCTCTCCTCGTATCAACAACACGCACTAGATGTTATTCGACATTTTACAATCCAAGAAGAAGGACGACCATTGATCGCCCGAAACGATCGTAGATTTTTTATTTTTTAAGTTGTATTATGCTAAAAAAACGTTGCTAAATGAACCTTTTGTTATCTGTGCACAGTTTGTCATTTCTTCGTCTGTATTTCACGCTTCAGTGGGCTTTTAATGACGCAATTTTTTGCCATCTTTCGTGTAATTTTTTTAACGCCAGTGTGCCGTTTTCTTCTCAGCCTGCTCGTTATTCACGTTACAAGTATGTCCATCATATCATTTTATTTCATGTTTTTGAGTTTCCACTGAAAAAAGTTTTTCGTCCTGTTTTTGTAATGAATTCTGATCGCATAGTTGTTGTTTTTTTAAACTCCACCTTAAAAAAGTGCAGTTCATCAACCATCTAAACTTTCTATTACGTTGCAAGCGTAATCAAGTGCTCCTCAACTTTATCACTCGTGCTTTGCCACTCAAGCTCTCACCGTCACGGTGTGTTCGTCTTGCTTTCAGCAGATACCATTTCACCATACTTCGAACGCTCATTAAAAACCCTCGATGCATCCTTGCGTCCATTGAACATGAACGGTATGCGTTACATCTTCGACTTACTTCGACCTTTAGTGACTTTCATGTGTTTGACTCACAGTCATGGAACCGCGCCCAATCGATTTCTTCTAACCAACGCCTTATACACGAAAAGAAATTCGCTAGTTTGATTGGTTCTTCCACTCATCAGAATGCACCACCATCCAGTGTTAACGCCATTGTGAACATTTCGGGGGTTCCGCTCTCTCCAGTTCAAGAACGTACTCTTTCACTTAATTTCAACTTTGCTATGACTTGTCGCCCTTCAATTCCGGGCGTCATCTCTCCTATCGATAAATCTTTTAAATTCGGTCGTATTTCTGCTGCACAGATAGATACCCTCCGTCATTTTCTCAGTCAAGCAAGTCAGTCCAATACCTCCCAGAAAGTTATTTCTAACATTCCTCTTCCGGAACGCCAAGCGTTCCATGAACTGTTCCGCAACTATCATCTGGGTACCACAAGGGCTGATAAAGGCGATCAGATTGTTGTCCTTACTGAAGACCAGTATCGTGCCGGATCCCTCAAGGTTATCGAATCTGGCCCATATTCACAATCCTCCGTGATCCTACCGAGTGTCTTCGTCTAAAGTACAACAAACGTGTTAAGAACTCTTTCCTTTTTAATCAACGCCAGAAGTCAACACTTCTCGTTTCGTAGGCAACACCCGCTCGGTTCTACACTCTCCCTCAAATGCATAAACCTGGCATTCCTTTTCGTCCCATCATTTCTTGCATTGGTTCAGTGCCATACGGGCTGGCGAAGTTTCTTGTCACCGTTTTCTCACCGTTTACTTCATCTAACTCGTTCACCTTTAAAAACTCCGTCCATTTCACTTCCGTTCTTCATTCATTTTCTCCGGATCACTGTACAATGGCTACACTTGACATTAAGTCTATGTTCACTAACATTCCTATTGACGGCGCTCTTAATTTTCTCCGGTATCGCCTTGTGGAGTTTCGTTTTTCTCAACCTGAGATTCATGAATCAATTGCTTTAACTTCAATGTGTGTTAACTTCACCTATTTCATTTACAACGGCGTTTATTACCAACAAACAACTAGTATGGCAATGAGCAATCCCCTCTCACCTATATTGTGCGATATCTACATGCATTACTTTGAACTCAGGTTGTTTACCCAGGTAGATTTCAAACTCTGGATAAGGTACATCGAGGATATTTTTATTATCTGGGATGCCCCTACGGATCAAATTGTCGCTCTTTTGCTTATCATAAACCCCTTAGACGCTTGTCTTGAGTTCTCTCTTGATTTGGAAGAACGTAATACTATCTATTTTCTTGATGTTCTTATTAAAAAAGTCGGCTATCGGTTTGACCTCTGTTTTCCGTAAGCCTTTCGCTGTTTTACTTCCTCCACATTTTAAATCTTGCCATCCTTTTCAACAAAAAAATGGCCGCTTTTTACACTTTAGTGTTTCGTGCTTTACGTATCTGCTCAACCAAAGCTGCCTTAGCTTGTGAAATTAAATCCCTTAAAGACATTGCCGCTTACAGTGGTTTCAACCCCACTATTATTGACTTAGCTTTAGCCAAGTTTTCCAAACCAGCTCCTTTCACTATACGTACACCCTCCAGTTCCGACGCTTCTGTTGACACAATAGTCATTTTTTTCACTCCTAAGATTAGTGTTGCCATAGCAAAAATTCTTCGACGGGCAGGATTCCGAGTTATGTTCTGTCCTGTCAATAAACTTCGTTCATTTTCAGTGGAAACTCAAAAACACAAAGTAAAATGATATGATGGACTTACCTGTAACGTGAAGAACGAGCAGGCTGAGAAAACGGCACACGTGGCGTTAAAAAAATTACACAAAAGAAGGCAAAAAATTACACAAAAGATGGCAAAAAATTACGTCATTAAAAGCCCATTGAAGCGTCAAATATAAACGAAGAAATAACAAACTGTGCACAGATAGCAAAAGGTTCATTTAGCAACTTTTTTTAGCACAATACAACTTAAAAAATAAAAAGTCTACGATCGTTTCGGACGATCAATGGTCGTCCTTCTTCTTGGATTGTAAAATGTCGAATAACACTTAGTGCGTGTTGCCGAGACGAAGAGAGCTTTGTTCCACCGTCTCAGAGAACACCGAAGATATGATTGAACGCGCAGAGTTCAAAAAGTCGTCTATCGCGGTGCATAGCCACGAATTCAATCACAAATTCCTCTTCAACGATCCTAGCGTCATTTTTCAACCTCGCTCACCATTGGACTGCGCAGAGGCCTTTTTTATTCACAAGTTCAGGAATTACTTAGTTAACGATCTTGGATCCACCCCTGGCTTCAGTGGTGCTTGGAACTCTTTTCTCCAGCCGACACCGTCTCCATTTAATTCATCAGACCCTCCTTGTGTCTTTAATTCACCTCCGCAATTATAATGCCTCTTCTCTTACCATAACAAAAAGTTGGCCTGCACGCTTCTCATGAGAAAAAAATTGGCCTTCATACAGCTCTCTTTAACACTTTACGATTAATCGTTTCTATTTTTGTTATTTTTTGTGGAAACTCGACCAGTCTGAAATCGGAAACACGCACTAGGTGTTATTCGACATTTTACAATCCAAGAAGAAGGACGACCATTGGTCGTCCGAAACGATCGTTGATTTTTTTTTTCTTTTTAAGTCGTATTGTACTAAAAAACGTTGCTAAATGAACCTTTTACTACCTGTGCACAATGTTTTTCATTTCTTCGTCTATATAGAACCTGTGTATTAAAGTGGAGAGAGAGAAAAAGAAAGAGAGAGAAGGTGTTTTACTTCATCTTTATTCTTGTATTAAGTCAGTTCAGAGTAAGTTTGTGTTCAATGGTCTTAGCCTGAAAAACATTGTTAAAATTTAACTATAGTAAAACCCCGCTTAACGGGCACCCCTCAGTTACGGTCACCTCCTTTTTACGGTCAAACAAACTCCCCGACAAAAACTCTTTCCCAACAATATCCCTCTTTTACGGAGAAATTTTTCTGTTCAGTAAGTGCCCGCTAAATATAATGAAGAATTTTACCATATAAAGAAACCCGCATACTAAACATCAACGAAAGGTTTGTGAAACTAGCGGGACAAAAAACCTCATGTCCTATCCATTTTTAAATTAATATAGGTAGAAGTCATTTATCTATCAAACAAATTTTATGATTGAATCGTGTATTAAAAGCCGCGATTACATGTGTATGTGAAAATAAACATGATATTTAAAATATGTTTTAGATATATTGCATAAAATATATGTATATGTTCCAAGACATTTAAGGAGTATATGTTCCAAGAAATGTAATGAGTATATGTTCCAAGAAATGTAATAGTATATGTTCAAAAATATAAAATAGTATATGTTGCAAGTAATATGTGATATATGTTCCAAAAATATGATGAATATATGAGAAATATGAGGATATGCTCCAAAAAATATAATGAGTATATGTTCCAAGAAATATGATGAGTATGTGTTCTAAGAAATATAATGAGCATATGTTCCAATAAATGTAATGTTTACCAAATGTAATTGTTATTTAGAAAATAAATGAATTATTATTACTAAACCAAAATAAAACGCTAAAAAACTCTTATCCACACTTCCGTATGAGTAGCGAAAAGAAAATAATATTTTGTTATTTATGAAAAATAATAGTTTGTTAAATAATTTGTTATTTATGCTAGTTGTTCTTAAATTTCGTCCGAAGACTGTTTTATAAGTCACTGCAGATGTAAAATAAAGCTTTAAATGACTTACGATGCATTTACAATCAATCGAGCTTGTTCAAATTTAAATGTAAGTCAAATGTGAAAACGTGCATTGATTATCTACAAACCTATTGCCCCCAAAGCAGAACGTTTTGCAATGTTCTGCAACAAGCCTTCAGCTGATCAAAAACGTTCTGCAAGAGATACATGTATGTGTGTATTATATAAAATTTTAAATTCTATAAAACATAAATTCCTTTTTTTAATAGAAATGCAGAAAATATTTGTTGAACTACCTTCTTTTTATTTCTTCATTTTAAGACAAAAAAAAATTGATTCATCCTATGATTGTTCTGCAGTGAAGTTGTTTGTTCTGCGACGTGCGTCACACTATTTAGCACATTCTGCTTTGGGGCCTATTGCAACGCATTCATATTCAGTGATACCTGCAGAACCATCTCTCTCTCTCTCTCTCTCCCTGGTATGTTAAACCAAACCTGTCAGAAAATTGCATCTTTTCTTAAAGAAAAATTCCAAACATTTAAAAAAAATGGAAAGCATCACTTCGGAAGAAATCAAAATATGTCGTCAATACTTATAAAAATTTAAGGGGAAACAATAATGTCAATCAAATAAAATCCAATCATCTACATTTATTATAGGTGATTTTCTAATTATGTCAATATAGATCACAAAATTTGCGAGGTTCTTTTATCACAATATCGAATTCTTCTTTATGATTATTTTTCATTTCCGAAATCATTCGCACACACATGCATTTCATATTCCTAGTAAAATTTAATTATGTGTTAGCCATTGGTTCATATCATGTGTTCCTCTGAAATTGTCAGATTTATTATGATCATCAGGAAAATTCATGTGTAGGAATTATAAGTACTTTCAAAATATCTTAAATACAGAAATTTTATAGTTTTTATTACTTTCAACATAGAGTTCGAAAAAGGATTCGAAGTATTTTTAAATGTGTAAAATGTTTTTCTATTTAGAAATATCGGGAAGTCGAGTTTATATTATTGAAGTTCTGTGAGCAATATATACAAATCGAAGTAATATGTATATGCTCTTTTTTAAAGAGAAAAGTATTCATTTAAACGCGTGTAACTTTGAAATAGCAGAAATCTGCACGACCGCGTTTGTTTTTAAATTAAATTTATATTTTATTTGCATACTACCCGAAATGTTTCAAAATTCTCAAATCATACTAAATAAATTACATTCACGGGATAATGTTCACGTGGGATAATATTCAAAATCATAATATGAGTTTTGTTTCGTGTTTAGCAGCAGCTGTGGAAAAGTGGTTTGAATTTTAATGGCATCCAATATCTTGATCGTGAACTAATAAGAACCTTCTTAAAAATGTAAGAATGGATCTTTCTCATAGATGTTTCAGGAAATAATCGCCGTGTTTGTACGGGAAAAAATTTAACTTCGTGTTTATTGAACAACTCGTGTACGGGAAAAAAATTTAACTTTGTCTTTATTGAACAACTCGTGTATGTAGCTCCTTAATTGACTCTTAATATAATTATATCTTGCTATCCCAATTTAACATTCCTTTCCAATTATGAAAATATTCATTATACAGTCAAATTCGGTTTTAACGACATTCAAGAGATCATCGCAATTTTGGCGCTATAACCGATTGGCATAACTGATAAATAAGTATTTACTAATAATCAAGGAAAAACTTCAAAAATTTTGGAGCTATAGCCGAGATGACTCTACAACTGAGATCGTTTAAACCGTGATTGACTCCATTTTTTTTAGGTTATAATTTCAACACAACAAGTAAAATATAATTACCTTTGGACCGTAAATAAAAAGTAATATAATCGTTACTGTGCATTGGCAACGAAGAAAATATAAAAGATAGATGTAATCAGGTTGCAGATTCGACCACACAACATGCCTGCAAAATCGTAGAGTTTCGTGAAATACATATTTTCAAATATATATGTTTTTGGTAAACATTTAATTTAGTATGATGGAATATTAGAAATATTTGAGAATATTTTTATACCGAATACTTTATATGTCCGTCATACATTTCAGCATATTTCATATATACAGTTTTCGATTCAGAGAAAAAAATCCACATCGAAATTACCGGATTACAGGAGAAAGATTCGATAATATTTCGCCGAAATTGCATACAGTGCAACATTTTTAAGGTATTATTTTGATCCCAACTGTTTACCCTGTTTTACCTCGCGAGTACTCATTTTTTAAAAATATATTAAATTTTTTTATAATTTTTCTGAACATTTTGTTAAAGTTTTATTACCATGAATAAATTCGCTATTTCACTTTCATTCCTTTTTAATGATTCATAACATGTTGTTTAGTGCTCTTTCTCAGAAATGTAAGACATTTTGCATATCATATTTTAACGATAATCTTTCAGAAGTGTTTACATTGTTGTGGTAAAATCTAATCTATATAGCAATTTTTTAGTATTTACATATTATTTAGAATATCGCGTATACATCTTTTTTCTTTAGTTATGAACGTTTAACATGTGAAACGATGTGCATTGACATAATAATATGTTACCTGATGGTATACATGAGTAGAGAAACCAAAGCTTCAACGTAGACAGACCAGGCTAGTGCTGATTTCTCGTGAAAATTATCTGTTTTGGCATTGCGAACTTTATATGTGAGAAATACCCCAAACACAAGGAATAAAAGTTCACCTGAAAAATCAAATTACGTCGTTTGTAATTGTTACTCACTGATAAAACAAAGAAATCCCTAAATCAATTTTTTATACATATTTTTATTTTCATACCATAATAGAAATATTTAAAATATATGGTTAGAATCTGCGTAAAAGGGAAATTCTAATTCAGTTATCAAACTAAAAGTATTCAGCGACTTGAAAATCATTCATATTTCATTATTAAAAACAGGAAAAGAATGCAATCTTGACAATTGTGCCCAGCTTCGGCTCAATGTAATTAATTCAGTTGCAATAAATTCAATATAAAACTGACCGTTATATCATCCAATCATTATAAATTACTATCTTGTGATATATCCTCATATAAAACTCTTGAATTTTTTATATATAATTTTTAATTAGTTATATAATTATAAAATATTTGGTATATATTAATGTATGTTATTAGTTTTATATTATTTGCTAATTATATGTAAGTCGTATAATTGATGAATTAAGAATTGTATAATTTATATCAATAACGCAAATAGAAAACAGTGTCCTTATCCAGAATTTTAATAAAACAATCTTCATTTAAAATCTATTACAATAATTTCAGATACTGAAAAAATTCATTCATTATTTATTTAAATTATTGTTACGTCTTTTGCACCAGCTTGTGTTATAAACTATGAAATTTTAAATACATACATATAAATCTGTTTTTAAATGGCTAGTTTTTGATTCTTTCCCACACAGAATTAACTACTCTCCAGTAGTACACTGTGCTTTTATGGTATGGTCCTTTAAAACAACATTCGCCAACAGGTGGTCCGCGAGGAAATTTTGGTGGTCCGCAGAAAAATCTGGACATTATTTGCATTTTTAATGTTTTATTAAGCAATATATATATATTGTTTGTTTGTTTGGCTTTTTTATGGCGCAAGAGCATCTGGGCTATACTGCGCCACAACATATATATATATATTGGAAGAAACAGTTTTATCCTGAAGGGGAAATTGTCTTTATGTCTAAAAAGAAAAGTCTTCAACCAGTGTGTATTGCCAGTCCTCTCTTATGGATCAGAGACATGGAGTCTAACAGTTGGAGCAATACGAAAGTTACAGACAACGCAAAGGAGCATGGAGAGGTGCATGCTTGGAATAACTAGGAGAGATCGAAAAAGGAACACTTGGGTGAAAGAGCAAACTAGAGTAGAGGACATCATTGTTAAAGTAAAAGGACTGAAATGGCGATGGGCTGGGCATATTGCAAGAAGAACTGATCAACGATGGACAACAGAAATTCTGAACTGGATTCCAAGAGACCACCGAAGACCTAGAAAACGTCCTCAAACTAGATGGGTGGATGAAATAAGAAAAGAGGTTGGGGTGACGTGGAAACGAATGGCCCAGGATAGACTTGTGTGGAAAGCATTTGGAGAGACCTTCATCCAGCAGTGGATAGATAATGGTTGAATATGATGATGATGATGATGATATATATATATTTATTTATTAATAAAACAAAAATAATATTCTAAGAAATTCTCATATTCTGAATGACAATTTTCGCCTTTATATTGCACTAAATTCACGAAATGTGGTCCGCGGGATTTAAAATTATGAATTTAGTGGTCCGAAAGGTTGGCGACCGCTGGTTTAAAGCTATTTTAAAATTTTGATATTCTATTTTTTTTTAAAAATCTTCACAAAAAGGATTTCAAAAGAAATTCAAAGCGAGTTTTTTACTCGATGAAAAATTCCATGGCTATAATTTCTCCTTCATAGTTCTTCTAGGTCGATAACTTAAATGCAATACTTATAATAGAAATGAATTACCGCATTTCGAACTTGTACACGTTTATCCTGTGAGAAATTGTATCAGAAAACTAGTTAATGCAAAAAATAACAGCAATCAATTTACCAACTTCAGTGACGTAATCCCACCAAAGAGCTCGGCACATAACATATTTGAGGCCCATGGATGTCCGCTCTTCGGCAACGATACTGTACCCATCGTTCATATTATCCACAAGGATTGCAGTCCAAGCGAGCAAATATCCGACAACTACTAAAATGATTCCTAAAAGGTATTTGAGCAAATCTTTGTCACGGACACACACTCGATGAGCTTTCCGAGTTTGGAATTCCGCTAAAATCCTGAGAAAAAAAAATGAGAGCTGTGTTTAATCCGACTACATCCACACGTAAAGATACATGAAGTTAATTAAACTGAGATAAAAGGAACTTAACTATCACGCATGTATCATATAACATTCAGACATTAGTAATATGTAGCACAATATCATTTAAAGTATCGTCTCAGCGTTTTTTATTTTGTTTTATTTCCAACGTACTGCTTTTGCAACCTTACAACTAAGAGTGCATAATGTATCCGCTTCAGACTACCCGATCTATCCAGAATTAAATAATTATACTTATTTATAAACAGAATAAATTGCATCTTTCAATAATTAGTGAGAAAAAATCATTAATTGCGTAATAATGTAAATTGTATGAACTCTATAGCTGCTAAAAAACGCCTCCATTACCAATTCTCACAGCGTTTGACAGGGTCTTGGAATTTAGTATACGAATCCAATTTAAAACTAAACAAACATCAAATGAGGAAAAGGAAATACGAAGAAAGGATTAACGAACTTCGACGTTTGGATAAAAAGCTTTGGACAAAGTAATCTATTGCTTTCCTTGTCGCTGCCTGTGTATGATGGTAAGAGAAGGGTAACAAATGCGATTATTTAGGAATTAGGGGACTTCTGAAATAAAAAGTAGGGAATTTAATTAATAAACTAACACCATTGTAATCTTTTCTTTCTAGAGGAGAAAATTAAATACGGTAAAGGGATGCCTAGATATTAAAAGCCATGCATATAAAAGCAATTTAACGGGATAAATTCTAAAAAAAACTGTGAATTCTACATATGTACATGTAAATATCAATGCTTTCATGTCTGTTTCTAACACTTAATGGCGAAATATACACATATATACAAAAGTTAGGGACAAATTTCAAAAGGCGGGATAAATCTTATTGTGATCGGGATAAATCTTATAAAATATAAAAAAATTAGCTTAAACTTTTGTTGTTTAGTAATTGATAAGAGCGCCAAATATAATATCTCCCTTTTTATTGATATATGAAAGATCTATCTACTATGACCAATTCTGTGATACAATTTTCTTCTACATATATGCTTATCCTGATCTACTGTCTTTATTATTTCTTATTCCTTCTCCTCCTCTCTTCTTCCACTATTGCGCCTATTCATATCTATAAATTTATGTTTTATATATTTTGTTCATATTTTCGGTTTCTTGGTGCCTGTTGTCTCCTAAGCCATATAAATAGGTATTAAACATCGTAGAAGCTTTAACTTCCTAGATGTAAATTGTTAATGCCATTGCGATTAGCTACTTCTTTTATTATGAGTATTATTATTATTTTGCGTGTGTTCGCGCTCTTAGCGGTACAGACTTAAAACGGGTAATGCCAAGTATTCAAGACCTTCTTTCTGTGGGTTATTCGGGCGTTGCGTCTAAGAATTTCGGCTTGCGTTTAAAATTGCGGCCTTTCGTAGCTCAATGCAAGTGTTGGAGTTGATTTCAAGTATTCCCAAGCTTCTGTGCGGTGTGGTTGATATTAGACCTGTGGCTGACAAAGTAACGGGTATATTACCAACTCTTTCCATATGCAACATGTCTTTAATTTTGTTTGTTTGTTTTTTGGTTTTACGGC
>QLNU02015360.1:248100745-248123479 GCA_006491805.2 Dysdera silvatica
TAATTATAATAATTAGAGTAATAATAAATTACAATGATTAGTATTTTATTTAATTTTTATCCCCTATTTTCAATTTAACTTCATTATCTGCTCTTTATTTTTACCTACAGCGTTTAGACCAGTAAAGGACTTTATGCTTTATAAAGGACCCAATGCTAAACCCCGGTAAATCTTTTTATCGTTGTGTTATGTCAAAATATTTTTAAGGGCCGCTAAAATCTGCTTTTCCTAGGGCCGCTAAAATCTGCTTTTCCTAGGGCCGCTAAAATCTGCTTTACCCAGGGCCGCTAACACCGTGAGCACGGCTCTGCTTTCTAGTTGCTTTCTTAAATTGTTTACGAAATTTAAATTTAGCGTAGTTAATAAATTGAATTACCATATTATTCTTTCAGTAATGGCAACCTGTGGAACGCATACCGATTTTTAAAGGGGCGCGGAGAGATTAATTACGAAAACAAAAATCCGATTCTGATATTGTTTCAATTTAAAAGAAATATTCTATTTGTTTCTTTAAATATATCCCATTTCTATTCCCACGTCTCTTAAAGAAGAAAGTTGCTATCTATTGATGGGAAAAATGTACGAAACAATAAATCCGATTCTTTGTCTTCCCACGAGCAACAGAAGACTGGATTCCTTACAACTCTGTATTTCCCGGCATTTCATGATCTGAGGCGTCCCAACCCCACCTGGATACATCTAACCTGTAATCTAGGTGGCGCTGGCTATCCTCACGCCATAAAGCGATCACAGAAATTGACAAAAAATCCGGTGTTTTTAAAGTAGACATTATGAATTACAATTTGAAGTATATAAAGATTTTTTACATTTTAAACATAGAGGATATTTGCTGATGACAGAGAAGAAGATACAGTGAAATTCGCTAAAGTAAGTGATTATAAACAGTAAAAAAATATTTAGAAATCAAATTACACTTTGTATCAATTTAAATTCAAAGCATACCTTTTATTGTACAATTCGGAAAAGATTAAAAATTCCCTACGGTGTTTTAAATCTAAAAGCAAAAACGCGTGGATAAAAGGCATTCAAACGAAGGGTAATCAGGTTACGTCACTGACAGTTTTTTAAATACTAGTACCCAAAATAAGGTGATCATCAGTTAATTGAAAAAAGATACTAGTATTTGACTGTTGCACCAGTTGGTGTGAATTTCATCCGTTTATTTTCTAAAGTCATTCGTTTGTTATGGTTGACTGTAAAACACTTTTATCTGCGTATCCTAATTTGCTTTTGTTTTTTTGATGAAGAAACACGACTTTTGGAACGTTAAAAATATAATTTTCTCTCTAAAAATCGTAACACAGATCGGACGTAAATTTTTGAAAACAAAGCGAAAGCCATTATTCTTGCAGACGTCTAAAAATAGGGAATTAAGAAGGTTTTGGTTTTCACAGGTGACTTGCGGAGAAATAGTAGGTAAAGTTTTACAGTCGTAAGTTTTATACTTTCATTGTAATTAGTGCAAAATGTATAATCACCAGTATGTAATATTTTCTCCCGCCATTCATATTTAAATGCTTCAAGAAGTACCGTAATGGGTTTTTGCTTGGTCATTAGTGAACTTGTGCGTGTGTGGATTTTTTTCGTAATATGTACCTAACACTTTCTTAATTGGCACATTGTTTACTGTCATCCCGTATCTAAAACACGGTAGTAACGGCCCCTTTTTTCAGTAAGCAATTCTATGAAAACTATTTCGTAAAACACCATTTTTTGCTCAGTATACCCATAAAACGCAATAAATTAAAGACTTTTAGAAAGTCCTTAATTAAAGACTTAAAAAATTCTTTGTTGTCACAGGTTACATAGAAATAATACTAAATAACCAAGAAAAAATGCGTTTAGCAAAGACCAACGTAATATCTACATATTTCTCTGTATTTTGTGAGTACAAACCTGCTTCTCTCAGTAAATGTATATTTGTCTAAATTTTACTTAACATTATTGGTACATTTTACACACTATTTGAAATTCCAGTCAAAAACCCTTCTAATAGAATATCGCCAGTTCTCTAAGTAACTTAGTAAACCTTCCTTTACTTTGCAATTTCGCGGTATTTTTGTCATTAGTAAAACCTTGCAAGTCAGTAGTTAACAGTCTTCATATTTGTGGTAATTGTTATAATCAATAATAATACACTAATTAATTTTAACTCTTGTCATGATATATAATAAGCTAGATTACACACACAAAATCTTAAAAGAATTTTTATTTCATAAACAGAGGTACTTTTTCATTAAAATGCTCTTCTTATAAATTAATGTTTTAATGATTATGTGGTACAACCAACCACTGTTCGTGGCTTATTCTATATTAATTTTATTAAAAATACTTGCACACTTTTAATTTAATATGATGATAATAAAATAAAATTAGTTTCAGGAGGCAAATTTATATTAAATATTAATACTAATTATAAATTAAATACTCTATTATTTGCTCATCTCCAGAAGAAAATTCAAGTCTAATTCTCTACGGATTAAAATTACATTTCGTATAATAGCATTCTTAAACCAATAAATAAAACAAAAAGTTTCGAACCTATGCGATTGTCTTGTAGAGTATATGAATTTCTTGATGCTAAAAGAGAACACCTGACTTTTTTTTAAATTTTACAGATGAAAGAAATTTTCCTGCTTGCATTGATGTTTGATCTGTGAGTTGAACTTCCTTGACTAGATAGCACTTTATACTCACAAACAACTATTCACTCACAAAAGTTCAACTCGCAGTTCGAAAATTCATTTAAACGAAAAAACAATTCCTCCCCTTGTAAAATTTGAAAAAGTTCAAATCAAATCAAACTTTATTCAGACGGATTCAATTTTTTTTTACATAATGTGATAATTATTTACAATTTATCAGATAGGTTAATCCGTCTTGACAGCAAAGGGTAAAGACTTTAGGGTCTGACAAAGCCCCCGCTGCCCAGGATTGGATATAATAAGCGGAAGTCATAAATACAATATACAAACTAAACATACAATAAATAAACTAAATACAATAAGATAAAAGACTTGGTTGTTTAGCAAAAGTATGGAAGGTATAAATAGAGAAAGATGTAGTGATATTATAATTCTCTATCCAATAGATGTCTGCGGATGAGTGTTTTATATTGAGCAAAAGAATAAATAGATTTAAGTGGGTTAGGAAGAAGATTCCACACCCTAGGGCCAAAGCAAAAATGCGGGAATGTCCAAGTTTCGCTCGTAAATACTCTGGAATCAGATCGTTATGATTTCTTGTAAAGAGGGTATGATCAGGAAAGCGCAGTGAAATGAGATCAGAATGAGTGCCATTTCATATAGTGTTAAACATGAAGATGGAAGTTTTGTACGTAAATAATTTACAATTAATAATATCTGATGATCATAAGCCATTTCAGTGGTTCGGAAGTGTGAGTTTGATAAATTAGGAGGCGGTGGAATCTTTTCTGCTGTCTGATAAGGCTAATGACATTAGACGTGAAAGTGTTTCCCCATATCAGAAAGCAATAGTAAAGAAAAGAAAAAATCATAGAGTAGTAAAATTCAAGAAGAATTGAGTCGGATAAATAGTAGCCAACGTTTGAAATCAATCCAATATTTCTACTAATTATTTTACAGATATTGTTAACGTGAATATCCTATTTAAGGTTGGATTGAAGAGTTACACAAAGAAAGTTTATATTTTGTGAGATTGAAATCATTATATTATTTATACTGAGATTAATATGATTAGGGCCTATATTTTTTTGTTGGTAAAAAGAAGGCGTTTAGTCTTTGAGGTATTGAGTATTAGACAGTTACTTTTAAAGAAGTTAGCAAAATTCTTGATATTATTATTAGCCAAAGAGAGCAGCATATTTATTTCGGTGCTTTTAAAGAAGATACTAATATCGTCAGCAAAACAGATAGGTTTGTAAACAGTTGGTAGATAGAAGATATCGTTAATGTGGAAGTTGAATATTAGAGACCCAAGGTCCATCCCTGTAGAACACCGCAGAGTGTATGACATAACGCAGAGCTGCAACCACACATGTGCACAAATTGTTCTCAGTTTGTCAAATAGTTTCTGAGAATTATGTTGGGAAGTCCACGGATACCAGCCAATTTAAGTTTGAAAAAGTCTGTTGTGATTAATAGTATTGAAAGCTCTTGACAAATCGAAGAATACGCCAACAGTAGATTGTTTAGAATCTATATCTGAATAAATAAAATTAGTGGCTGCAAGTAGAGCCTGTTCAGTGGATTTGCCTTTAATGAATCCAAACTGATTTTAATGAATTATTTTATGGGATGATAAGTAAGCATGAAGTCTATTAAACAGTAATTTCTCGAAACTTTTTCAAAAATTGTCAGTACCGAAATTAGCCTATGGTTGGGAATGTCAGTTCTAGAACCCTTTTTATATATGGGAATAACGTCAGCAATTTTAAAATCACGCGGTAGGATTCCTGTACAGAAAATAAGATTATAAATATGAAGGACAGGAAGTTCGATGATATCTAAAATGTATTTTACAACAATGGGGTGAATCTGATCATGACCTGGGCCTATTTTGGGATTAGTTTCTTTGAGTATCACCGACAGTTCGTGGATTGTGATTGCTGATAGAAATAATGAGTCTTTTATATTGTAATTAAAGCAATCTTTCTTTATAAGTGACACATCACTTTGATTCTTAATTAGACTGAAGGGAAAGTCAATAAAATAATTATTAAATGCAGTGAGTATTTGTTTCTAAAAAATTCAAAAGTCCTCTTTAAGCATCAAGCGATTAATATGGTAAATACCTAAGAAGTACTTGTATAATGTAAAAACTTAAAGAAACTCCCTTCCAAGTCAGTATGCAAAACATGATTGAAGACTATAATCAAAAAATAATCAACTGCCTAAAAGTTGCTAACTAACAAGCAATATCATAGTTTAGCAATTTTCATATGACGAAGGTCTCTTTTGATCTCTCGAATCTTTTCGCTCAGTAAAATTTAAAAAAATCTTATCTATGACCTATCTATAACATATCCCCCCCCACGATTATCTTTTATTGTCCCTAGAAAACTAGCAATGTTAACATTTGCTTTCCTAGTTAAAGTAAGGAATTTAGCAAAAAATTAGCAAGACACTCTTATGCTGATGCTCATATTTTGTAAACTTAATTTATAGAATAAAACTGATTCCAAAACGCTTACTTGAAAACTATTTCGTTGGCACGGTGAGCGAAAAAGGGTGCACCATAAGTTACATGCCACGTAGTGGTAAGAACACAGTCAAAATACGGAGCTGTCCATACACCATCTTCAGCAGTAATGAGAAGGTCAAATGTGTTATTCATGGCTTGCGTAGAAAGGTCCGTAAAATTAGTTGAAAAAAGCGTCCAAAACCATTCATTGCCTGGCCATTTGTCCATTACTATCTCCCCTATATCCTGAGTCTGAATTGTTGAATCCTTCTCACGAATGGCTGTTGGAACAAAATACTTAGGATCGTTTGAAACCAGGACAATACTGCTGCTAAACAGCAATGGATCGCTTTCAACGTTGCTCTTAACCAAGGAATAAAAGAATAGCGGATCTACACCGGAAACGTTGGCAGTTCGTAAAAAATAATGATTAAGAACGTTGGCAGTTTTAACGGCAGCTTCCATGGATTTGTCTAGCTGAGACGTATCAGCCGACTGTCGCCATTGGAAAGCTTCTCTGTCAAGCTCGGCTAAAGATGTTCTTTGGCATGGAGAACGTCTACTTCCCGCAGCAACGTTTTCTATAAGCTGCAACGCAGCTGTAACGGCATCACCTCGTTGTAATATTAATCGAACTTTCTCGTCCGGACTGAGTCGACCATTATTTATGAGATGTAGTAAATATGGAGTAGGCGATAAGGAAGGGGCAGCATTCACCATGACAGTGGAGCTTCTACGACTGCTGCAGGAGAAAATCAGGAGCAAAAACAAAAGAACAGTTTCACCCATCGAGCCTATTTGTTTAAGATGGATTAATTAGCCATAAATGTTCATGGGATTCCTAAAATAAAAAAGAACTCTATTAAAAAAAATCAGCAATATGTAGTACACCAAAACTCCTCATTAACGGACACTCACTGGGCAGAACGTTTTGTCCGTAAAGACAAGGGGTTAAAGTAAAAGAGAAGAATATTATATTGTGAAGGAGTTTTTGCCTGGGAATTTTTATTGGACCGTAAAAACGGGGGACCGTATCTAAAGGGCAGACCTGTAGCCAGGATGAAGGAGCAACTGAGGCAGGGCAAAGTGCATATGGGCAGTAGCTGTTCTAGGCTGGGGCCGGGGAGGGGCCATTGCTCTCCAAATATAACCGGATTTTATTATATTGCCTATGTGCACGGGCGGCACCAGCGGCACCCGAGCATATGGGCACAGGGAATCCGGGGGCTCACCTGTATAAATTAATTGTCAGTAGCGGAACAGAATTTAGGAATTTTTCACTATAGAACTAAATAAATTTGATGCTTCTCTGATGGCTGGGATATTTTTTTATTGCAAAGACAAATACGGCAATATTAGCAAATATCACGGTGTTTATCTTAAATTTTATGGAGGGGAATTGGGTGCGAGAGAAGGAATTACATACAAATAATTTATACAGATATACAGGGTGTTTGGAAAATATCCAAACAATGTGGTGATAGGGGACACCAAATAAGGCATATTTGACCATATCCCCGTGTCCGCAAAAGGACACGTTTGGCTGTAGAGCGTAACTACCATATACGTCCATCATGTTTCTACGTAGCCAATTGCATGAATTAAATGCAACTTTTGATATATAATTTAAGTGAATTAGCTAATAATACAGCAGAGATAAAGAAATCCGAAATTCCGTTTTTTGATTTTGATCTGTGTTATTGGTTAGTGAAAATAAGCTTAAAAATGCCTTTTGCAATACAATGGAAAAGAATTGGGAACTATTGCCAAGTATATGTAACAGGTGAAGCACATCAAAATAAACATTTTTTGTTCAGTGAATTTTTTTCCAAAAATTAGCCGTTCGGGCACTACAGTGAATTTAGTATTTGCATCCACCACATTCAAGGTTTTCACAAATGGCTACAATGCGCCATTTTAAAAATTTTTCAAATTATTTAATGTCAACAGACGTCGGGCTCTCTCCGGCAATTTTTTAAAATCAGTTAAATTCACCGGAATTGTATGTGTAGAATTCATACAATCGCACCTGAAGCGGCGAATTCTACACATACAATTCCGGTGAATTTAAATGGTTATAAAAAAATCGCCGGAGAGAGCCCGACGTTAGTGACATTAAATAATTTTAAAAATTCTTGAAATGGCACATTGTAGCCCTTTGTAGAAACCTTAAATGCAGGATCCAAATACTAAATTCACTGTAGTGCCTGAACGGCTAATTTTTGGAAAAAAAAACTCACTAAACAAAAAATTTTTATTTTGATGTTCTTCACCTGTTACACATACTTGGCAGTTCCCAACTCTTTTCCAGTGTGTTAAAAAAGGCATTTTTAGGCTTATTTTCACTAAACAGTAACACAGATCAAAATCAGAAAACGGAATTCCGGATTTTTTTGTCTCTGCTGTATTATTAGCTCATTCACTTAAATTATGTATCAAAAATTGCATTTAATTCATGCAATTGGCTACGTAGCAACGTGATGGGCATAAACAGTAGTTACGCTCTACAGCCAAACCGGCCCCTTTGCGGACACGGGGATATGGACAAACATGCCTTATTTGGTGTCCCCTATCACCCCTTAAAGTTTTGCCAGATATTTTCCAAACACCCTGTATATAAAAATTTATACAAATATATAAAAACAATTTATACAAATATATAAAAACAACTTATGCAAATATATAAAAACAATTTTTACAAATGTATAAAAACGGTTTTATACATTATTAATTTTAATATTTTAACACTGTATTATTATTGTTGTATGGGGCAAACGAGGCACAAACAAGGAGAAACTAGGACTGGGCAACAGCTGGTCCCGGCTTGACTACAGGCCTGCTAAGGTATGTCCGTTAAGAAGGATTTTACTACACCTATTACTTTTATTGACATTTATATATTATGATACACTATGTGTGTGTGTGTGTGTGTAGAGAGAGAGAGAGAAATTCATTAATTTATGCTCAAAATTAAATACTGCATAAAACAAGTGTACTGTATAAAATACAAAATCTCTGTGAATTAATATTAAAAAGTAGAATATTTTCTATAAAAGCATTACATTATATATATATCTCTCTCTCTCATCTTTATTTTTAAAAACGTAAAGACGGCTTTTATGATCCGCATTGATGCTTTAAAACTACTTAATACTGTCTTGTGAATAGTTTGAAAATTATATTACGTAAGTTCTTGCAAAGTGAAATTAAAGCCCCGACTTTACGGATTAGCTTATTCGTATTTATGGATTTTCGTTCACTGCTTAAATACGTTTTATACAGTCATGGATAAAAATATTAGACACCCCTAACTTTTGCCTTTAACCACAAGAGCTTTCCTTAAAATAATTTGTGTTTTTTTTATTATAATATTATTGGCATGTGTTAACGAAAACGTCAGCAAATGCCATTGCTTTTAACAGCCAATAAAACACATTTACAACGTTAATGTGAAAATCAGTTTTTCTTTACAAGAGTCTCAGTCTGTATTCATTACTTCTGATGGTCGAACGTACACTGGTATTTTGTTTGTCTTACCTAGATCATTAAGTGCACATTTTTTCTTCTTTGAAAATGTCAAAAAGAAGTCAACTTATTCAGCAACAACGTTCAAAATTTCAATTTTTATTTGAATAGGACCAGAGTCAAAAACTTTCAAACGTTTAAAATGCTCAAATGTGTCAGTGCAAAAACTATGAAATATTCAAGATGCTTAATTCAATATGTCATGAAATGGTTTAGAAAACTGGTTCACATATAAATCATAATAGAACTTTTAGAAAAAAAAAAACATCACACCCAGAGAGAACGAATTGCTGATACAGACCTCTTTGCAAATTCGTAAAAAAAATCACCAGAACTGGCTGCTTCTTTATCGGTTAAAACAAAAAAATTCATACCTAGAACAACAAGAAGACGACTTGCAGAAGCTGCACTCAAAGGTGATAAGGCAAGGAGGAAGCCATGGCTCCCTGACAAAAACGAAAAGGCACAATTTGCATGGGCTTTTAGACATCACTACCTTATGGAAGACGATTGGTCCAAAATCTTGTGATATGAAGAATCTAAGTTTGGGGTACTTTTTATTTCATTTACGTTTAATCAAAAAATAATTTTTTTACGGTGTTGGCGAAATGTTCATCTGTGAGAAACACATGGATTCTAACAAATACATACACATACTAGAAACGGCCTTGCAACCATTGTTTTCACAGATTTTCGGCAACACAAACGTGAACGGGGTTAAATTCTAACAAAATAATGTCTCTTGTCATAAATATACTGTGACTATGAAGTAACTTAGCGAAAATGGTGTGGATCTTCTGGGCAGACCTGCACAATCTCCAGATCTCAACTCCGTGGAGCACTTTTGGGTATTCTCAAATGAAAAATCCGGGAGCACTCCATTGCTTCAAAAGAAGCATTAAACTATGTGTTTCAGAAGGAATAGAAGAGGATAACGAAACCGGAATACAGTAAGCTTGTAAGCACTATGCCTAAAAGAATTAATGCCGTCAAGGTCAAAAAAAGGCCCAATCAGATATTGATAATTTTTCATAAAAAATGCTTATTTTGTATTTATGCACTTCTATATTTTCCTAACTCATCAGTATTTTAAAATAAACGAATTATTATGGGGTGCCTAATACTTTTGGCCAAGACTTTATAATTAAAATTCACCCGGTGCTTTAAACGCAAAGTTCGTTAACAATTTCCCTTTAATATCGTTTTAAACTACAAATGCAAATTCGTACTTACGTTATATGATTTATTAACATTAAAGCGAAAGGGATCCTTAAAATGATTCAAAAATTATTATAAAATTATTAACTAAAAAACAATAAGAAAACACAAAAAAAATCATATTTTTACTTATAGCGCTTTGAGGATAAAATTTATCGATTTAATCCGTTACAACGAACATACTAAAAATATTTATATCCTGTAACAAAATACAAAACTTCAATACCCATATGAGATCCGTCTCAAAATGATAAATCCAATGGGGAAAATTCACAGTAAACGGGAAAATATAAGACTTAGAAATTGCATATTGTAGGATATATTTAAAAACTATATACAATACATAATTTTTAACAGGATAAGACCATATATTCATTGAATTGAAAAACATTGTGAAAAAAGTCCGGAATTGTCAACTAAAACAGTCCCAAAATGTCAAAGTGACTCCTATATAAGTTTCTGGAAACGAAGACTGTAAGACAAATTAGCAAACTTATCACGACTACAGGATTGGTGCGGGCTGTGTTGATTGCAAGGATTAAACTTTTGTTTCGTTGAACGACTTGCTTTCAAACTTGGATTCTTTCAAACCATTAAATAAGCATTTGTCTCGGAATGAGGCAAAAAAAAAAGTAACGATAAAGAACAACGGTTAACTCATCAAATAAATATACATGACAAGACGTTGTATTACAAAAGAATTGCGCCACTCCCATCATGTTGTGGAAAACTGCGCTGAAATGATGTGCACGAGCAAAAAAATCCACTGGCGGATTGGCCCTGTAACACTTACTAAACGACGGTTTTTAGTACGCATAAGCAACACTAATTAGCATTTGATAAGCAGTAAAGGCCCATGATATCATTATGTTGAAAAGAAATTTAATTTGAAAAGTTCACATAGGAATTGCAAATACTACTGGCATGAAAAGATATTATGACATTTTTAAAATGGAAGTAAGAAGAGGGCTTTGTTGTGGTATGAGCCGAAGTTCAGCTATGCAATAAACACCAATGGCCTTCTTAATTTCGTGTTTGCGTGCTAAGACATATCAAAGTATTCTGAATTGTTATCTTATATCATTTTTGACCAACTGTACTGAAATTTGTGCTACAAGATTCTGCAATTAATGTTAGTTATCAATTTCAGAAGGATAGCACTCTTTCACACATCGCAAACACCACTTGGAAATGGTTTTTAGCAAGTGCTGTTTCCTCTATAGATTATCCTGAATGTTTTGAACCCCATGAGGAACGTTTGTAAATAGATACTATTTAGTGCTGGATGAATCAAAACTTGCTTTATCTCATGTCTTGTCTCCTTTAATAGTGAAACATGTTGTAATTTTGTTTAATGAGTATGTAAGAAATTTAAAAATGCCTATGATTTTGGGACACAGTGTATAACTTATTTTCCTTGATTATATGAAATCATCTCTAAAATTTTGCTATCAATATATGGTTTAACCAAAATTTACGCAACACTTTTTGATTTTAATATTCTTTTAACATGGTCTTATTATCTGCAAATTGGAAAACAATATGTCAATTGTCAAATTTCTTAAAATACCTCTAATTGAAATGCAACAAATCACCGACGTATTGAAATATAAATTATTGGCTATATTGGAAATATAACACCATTATCTCTAAGGTTGTCAATATATCTTCAAGTTGCAATGCCCATATGACATGCTCAGTAAATATTTTTTGATCATACAAAATTAATCCAGCAGATATTCTTTTTTTTTTTATGATGTTTTTTTCATCAAATGATGCGAAATTTTCCCCATTTCCTGAAAGCCAACATAAATAATGCATTTCTCATTTCTCCAGCAATTTTCCCTCATCTTATAATTTACGCATTTTTATCCTATAATAAAAATAAATGCGCCCTTATATTCCCAAAATTCTACCTAATGCTGAATCCAAAAACAGGTCAATCCAAGGCCGGGTTGAATTAAATCTGACGCCAAGCTCAACTTTTGAAAATCAAAACTGGAAAAATGAGATTAGGTTAAGGAAATGAATAAAATTCCTTAACTTTTATTAAAAGGTTGGAAATTTTTTAATTTGATTATTTAAAAAAATAATTCGAAATAACGTATAGCGTTAATTACGGGATCGGATTCAAGAGCGGTGTCATTATAAATTTATTGTTATACAATAAATAGAATAATAATTGAATTACGGATTGATAAAAAGACAGAAATAAGGCGTATTTTAAGTAAGATTTTAATTATACGTACCGAACAGCTAATAATTTACTCATCGACATATAAATTAAAATTTGTTATCAGTAATATATGAAAAATAATAATCGTAAAACTGAGATGTTTCTATGATTTTATGAAAAAATTCTTCATATCCTATTTATCCCATTCTTGCACAATTTATGAATGGTATTTAGAATTAAAAATGTTTAATTCATTAAATAATGTGGATGTCAATCATACAAAATTCCGAGTGTCTTTAAAACCAGTCAAAAGAAAAATTGACTTCAACTCGAGCCAAATTATTTTTATTAGAAAGTTCTGAATTATGATAATATAAATATAGTAAAATTATATAAAGTGAGATCCTGTATAGCTCTATAGGTTTTGTGCCGCAATTTATAACAGTCGATCTGTGATTGAGCCTTCTCCATATATTGTAAAAAAAAAGTTACCGTAAGTCCTTCTTTACTTCTTTTTCCGAAACTTATATGCGGAGCCTATCCGAGATGGGGCAGGAGATGCTGTCGCGGGCCTTGCAGTACTAGGGGCCTCAACTTCGTAACTTAATATATGCTAAACGTGTATGTACGATCGTATGTCAATTTTAAAGGCGTCTAAAATATTAGTTGCCCCGGGCCTCGCATTTTCTCTGAAAGGCCCTTCTTACATGATACAGAAACCATTCTCTCTAGTTTGATACGCATTAAACAGCAAATTATATTACTTTAAATTCGTGTTCTAGTGGGTTATGATCACCGCCTTCTGATTCACTGATTTTGAGTTCGACTCTCAAGTAAACTAGGTCGCGTGCATAAGTACCATGAGGTGGCATTAGTCGCCTGTATTGTGCCCCCATTAAGAAACGACTGAGAACTACAAACGAATATAATTAAACACCAATGGGAGAGGTAGGAAAAAACATTTAAATTCAAGACATGTTAAATTCTCTTAAAACTGAATGTCACATATCGGTTACCTGTTATGAAGCTAATATCGATAGTTCAATGAAGATGATCTCAAAAATACGAGATTTGTCTCAAAATACTTGTATTTGTAGACGCTTAAACGGTATCTTATTAAGCGTGATGAAAATAGAATGAATTTGTCTAAATGATAATGCATTTTAAAATGCAGTATGTAAGAGAGTTCATATTATGATGATATATTCTATTCCTGTATTGTAATTTTGCATCCACATAGCTAAAAGTAGAAGATGAATTGACTTATCTTAAAATCGAAGGAAAAACGAAAAGGCTATTTTGTACTTCTTAATGTCTTAACAATCTTAAAAATAGAATAAGATTGTTGTTTAGTTGTTTGATCGATGAGATCCATCTAATAAATACTGACTGACAATGTAAGAGGGATAATATCCAATACAAATTTATTTATAAGCAGAGGAATTAATATTCAATTACAAAACTGAGTTTTATATATAAGAACTGAATGGGAGATACAATGAATAACAAAATATTAAATTATTACAACAAAAAGTGAATAAACTAAAATATAGGTCTATTAATCATGAGTTGCTAATTAGATAAATATAACACAGCTTAAAAAAAACAGATAATTCTAAAACTGAGCTTAAGGGAAAGCAGCAAGAAAAGGGTTTGTAAAAAATCCTGACAAAACTGACTCCCCCATTAAAAGAAAAGGCAAAATGAAATAAAAAAGGAGAAGAGAGAAAGGAAAAGAAAAAGCGCAGGCAAACAACGGTGAGCGGTGTAAATATAATTAAAACATATATTGAAGTTATAATTCAAACCAAGCCATCTAAGCCAACATGAAACACCACTAGGTTGAAAGATATATAGAAATAAACACAAGATATAGTAAAAAAATATCCATTATTATAAATGTGATAGTAAAACAAAGTAATTACCAGTCCATCAATAAATCAATCTTGATCATTTTCTTGAAAAGATACACACTATTTAGTGAAGAGATCTCAGGCCGGAGATTGCTCCACAGCTGTGCACCAGCGAAGTTTATATTCGATTTGAGGAGATTTGTTCTAGGGTTTGGAGGCAATAATGCATGTCTATTTCTGGTTTCATAGTTATGTAAATGACTATTAATAAATATTATATTTGTGTGTTCATTCATTTTAATTCTATTAAACATATATGATAGAATTCGAAATTTATATAACATATTCGAACCTGGAACACAAGATTCGCACCCATATAATGATTAGTTCAAATTGCATGGCATGCATTATTTCCCTCCACGACCAAACCGCATCTTTGTGCAGAATTTTCAATAGACATACCACGTTCGGGCATGTTCCTGAATGTGGTGTGGTAAGCACATGCTTAAGTATGAATTCCCATTAAGGCATGCACTATTAAAGGAACCTTTGTATGGAAAACCTAATAATCTGACTGCGCTTGGTGGTATCCTTTTCAGGTCTTGCCAAATAAGAAAGGTAATTTCTAGTAAAATTATCTTTTGGTAAATGCTCATGATTGATGAAAATTAAGAATATGCGTCTTTGCGTTTAGTGTAAAACTATTATAATCAAGGAATGACGGAAGATTTTACCATTAATAAATGCATACAAAAACTCTTCAGAGTAAAAGTTCATAAGGGGGCTTACTTGATTATGATGGGGGTTACATAGCTACAACTCCATATATTCATTCATATGGATAGTCTATATACAAAATTTCCCTGAAATGGTTGTTATGACTCCTCTCAACACTCACTGCGTACGCCAATGCAAAAACTGCACCTTAATAAATTGAATACTTGATTTAATACTGTGGTAACCAGATTTCCTCTCTTCTGAAGTTGCTAAATTGTATTCGAAACATACGTCTGTAATACAATTTTTCAGATATGTTTCACTGTAATACTGTTTTATAAGACATAACAACCATCAATACAGAACTTGTAATTTGTCTTAAGACTATTTTTTTCCACCACATTTTCATCATGCATCTTTGCCACCAAAATAATATTGTTTCTTATATACACTTCTTGTAAAAAAAAAAAAAAAAACATTGATCCCTCAAGAACTAATCCTAATAGTTTTCAAAGATTCTTTTTTTTTTCAAAGAAATATTCACTTGCAGTGAGTAACTCCTGTGGCTGTAACAATTTTCGGCAAAAGAATACTTAAAGAATTAGATAGAGATATTTTTATATTGAAATTGTTAGATTTGACAATATATACATGGGATACAGCATACGCAATTTTATTATATTTATTAATTTAGAATTAATTTTTTATTTGCAAATAATTAATGAAACTAATAATAACTAATTATCATTAGTTAATTATGTCAATTCCTGTGTAACAGGAACAGGTAAAAACGAAATAATTTTTTCAATATTTAAAATTTACTGAATTCGTTAAAACATTTGTGAAAACGAAAAAAATTGCCTTTATAGGCATAGTTTGATCAATGTAAAATACTGAATTTTTACATATATTATTTAAAAAAAAATTAGTTTACAAAAGGTGTCCCAGAATTATATGGAATTTCAGAAAAATGCTGGAAAAAGAAGCACAGCCGTTTGCAAAATTGCCTGGTCAAAACTTTATAAGTAGGAGATCACGTAAAGAAATTCGAAATGGTTCAGGGGCGTTTTCAAAAATGCCACGTGGGGAGGAAATATCGTCTGGTGAAACAATTCAAATTTGGGCATTACACGATGAAGGAATGAAATTAAGCAAAATTTCAATACAGTTAAAAAGCCTTCTATTTATGACATTTTAAGTGGAAACAGAAAGCGTCCACCTTAGAAGCGAACTGGACGCCGTAATAACATTTCTCCCTGAACGAAGCAATTGATTCAGAAACTTGCCATTGGTGGTCATATGTCTGTATTAAAAATAAATTACCTGTAAAACGTGAAAATACCGAAAATAGTGTTGAAAAAGATACCACGTGATATATAAATTTTTTTATAGAAACCGCTTTTAACTGGAAACTGCAAACATGAGCGATTAGAATTTGCCAAGAGCCATAGGTCATGAAAAAATGACTGGCTGCATTATTTAGTGTGATGAGAAAAAATATTACCTTCGATGGGCCGGACGGTTCCAAACGTTATTGGCATGATTTAAGACACAATAAACGACAAATAATCAACAGACAAAATGGAAGCTTACTTAAGTTATTGCCATTTTTTAGCTTTAATGGTCAAGGCCGTATTTGTCTTTCGTCCGGACGTGAAAATGGATTAACATACCCAACACTTTGAAAAGGCAGTCTGCTTCCTGCTGGGAAAAAAATAGGCGGTCCTGATTGGATTTTCCAACAGGAAAACAAGTCTATTCACAAAGCAAGTTCTATAATGAGATGATTAAGATCCAAAAGTGTAAAACTATTGTCGTGACTAACCCATTGTCTGGATCTCAATCCCGTTGAGAACTTTTTGGGTGTTTTAATTCATATTGTCTACGCTAATCACAGGCAATCTGCAACCATCAAAGAACTCAAAGCAGAAATAATAAACTGTTGGTATGATACCGAATGTGCGATTATTCATCCTTTAATAGACAGTATGCCATTACGCCTATTTCATGTTATTAAATATGCAGGCGTCTCAATTAATTATTAATCAAGCTTAAAAATTATTTTTTTTTACTTGTTTCCATATAATTATAATACAATTCCTTATGATCGGATTTCTAAAAACGTCATACTATTTCATTTATACTTGTTATCAATAGTTGTTGATGATGTACGATATTCAGCTTCTTATAAAGTGTATCTCATCAATATAAATCAATATAAACTCTTTTTTCAGAAAATTACATTTCCATATAATTATGGGACACACTGTATATAGTGCGTGTATGTGTGTGTGTGTGTGTGCTATCTTATTAACTTCTAGTGTTTAAATTAATAATTTTGATTTTTATAAATGTTTTACATTTTAATTCATATTTTGTATTGTACGTCAGGGATGGCAAACCTATGGCACGAACAAAAAATTTGCTGGCACATCAAAGATTTACAGGTGATATTACCTGCAATTAGACTTTCCTCGTTTTTTACTTTTTCTGCTAGATTATAAATCCACAGCATAGCGTGCAGTATGCAAAGCAATCAACAAGTCTACTAAAAAAGTGCCTAAAAAAAGTTCCATGCTTTCCTGTACTAGGTAGTTTAGCCATCAAAACGTTGAGACTCACTCTTAAAGATCTCTACTTAGAATAACCCGTAGTCGTTGGCAATTTTGTCCTCTTTATGATTTTGAATAAAAAAATCCAGCTTGCACTAAAAAGGCGCAGAATATCAGCAATTAATTTCTAGTGACTCTGTTCTTCACATTGAGTTACTGCAGCATAACTCTGATGGAAATCAATGATCTGAATTTTTGTTTCCATTGCTTGCCGTAACGTTTAGCAACTCTCGAATATTCTTTGCTGCAATTGCCTTTCTCTAATCGTAAATAACAGAATTACAAAATATAAACCCCATGAAGGTGTATAGAAAAAACAAAAGTACTCGTGATATTAGTTCTATATATATATATATGAGCTAATGAATACCAATACAGTTCTGACAGTTGTTTACACTCTCTATCAGAAAAACATTGCTCTAGCAAGGAGCATACCATTTCACGGAGATGGCGAATACTCATCACTGAGTTATTAAATTTTTGAACAAATAGTTGCTAAATAAAATATTTGTTGTTATCTGCGTTGTTTTTAATTTAGCAACACCAGATCCTCTATAAAATTCTTATATCGATGGGACGCATGCTTCTGTAGGTGCGACAATTTTTTTGTTTCTTGATAGAAGTATGTATGTATATAAATCTTTTATTAATTTTTCTCTGTGTAGCTGCGACTGGAATCTCTGCAATAGCAATTCCCCATTAACAAATTACATACATTTACTAATTCCCTGAATGTTGTACGCGTCTTATGTAGAGTTAGTTATAAATTGTTGTTTCAATTTTGCAAAACTCTTAAAAGTTTATGTTATTGATGCTTTATGTATCATAATTCAAAGAAAAGCTTAAAAGTAAATCGTCCTTTTAATTTAGCTCATATTAATTCTGCTACTACTAGTACTAATTACTAATAAAGTACATTTGAACACATTTCGAGCCATAAAAAATACATCTAATGTTGTGTATAATAAATGTGTTTGAAAAAAGTAACGTATTAAAAGTTTACTTACAAACTTCCATTCATAGACCTGTGTAAAAACATCACCGTGGTGTAGCTCTGCGAAACGGTATGAACATCAATGTTTGAATGTGTCCCTATATTAAATGACCAACATATATCATTTACTTAGTTTTAAAACCGCAATCTTTCCATCAACAATTAAGTAAAAAAATCTTAAAACAAACCACGATTTAAAAATTACCTAAAACTCCTGAATGGATTTGATTAGTAAGGAAAATAATTTGCCATACGATACCAAAAAAAAAAAAAACTTTAAATATGTTGCCTAAAGTACAAAATACAATCACAAATAAACTTACGTATATCAAGATAGTATTATTCTTTTAACTAATATTCATTTCTCAATTTTGTTTTCATTTCTCTCGAAATTCTTCAAATTTTTCAAGAATTTTACATCTGAGCATATGCGGATATAAGCAAAATTGCAATTTATAGGAAAAAATAATTAATTGAATATAAAAATTGAAAATGAATTAATTATTTTCACCGAAATTATAAAAGAAAATATTTTTCATAGATTTACCTGCAGTTGTCACCAAAAATATAAAAAATTAATGGAATAAAGTACATAAGAAAAATAATGTAAAAACAATCTTTGTGAGTAAGGAACGCAATTCTGAGATCCCCCAAAATCCGATTTAAGAACAAATAACTATAAAAAAAATAATCATAGATGGCCGAATGTATCATAGTTTAAACTATTACAGATCATAAATTTGAATACGAGAATATAGCGAAAAATATATTGTATGGTTTCCCTCTGGTGAAGTTAATCTAGAAATTTATAATGAAACACATACAAACAAAACAAAACGTACTTCATGATATGACCATGAGCCGTCCATATCGATCTCCATTGGGCTGAACGACTTCGAAAGGAATCAATTGTCTAATGCCGTTCAGCAAAGTAGCAGTTGTCAGTAAGATGACACTTATAAAGCAACGAGCGAGTCTTATCGGATAATGGAGATCGAGTGCTGGTGGATATCTGTGTGATGAATTTTATTCAGGGAGGATATCGCATACCTGGGCTAATGGCTGGAGGGTGATGACTCGCTCAGAGGAGCAAACGACTGGGTCCGACGGGGTAAGGTCGCCTCTTCGATCGGTCACCGTCATCGATAGGCCTAGCGCCCGGAACCCTGGGAAGCGTTGGCGCTGGCCTTCATGCGTCTGCGTTCTTCTTCCAATCTTACTGCTCATGCTCCTAACTTCCGTTGCCAAAGCAAAAGTCTTAATTTTAAAAAAAAAAAATGGAGTTTAAATTTGAAAAGTGTGGGAAAAGATATACTATACAAAATATTCCACTATGGACGAAACTCTTAAAATGATATTGATCAAATCCGATTATAAAATAATTGTATGATAAAAAAAAATGGGAGGGATTTGATACTTAATCATGAAATGAATGGATGATAATAATCAGGTAGCCAATTACCTGATCTAGCAGCGCATATATTAAAATTATATATATATGCATATTTTTGTCAATGACTGCTATTGAAGCACTTCAGTTTTCTTCCTTTAAACAAATGGGTTAAAATACTGAAGTTATAATACGAATTTTTAACAATTAACCCACAAATTACACCCAGTGGGTCAGCGGTTATGTCTGCTGCCTTCGCATCCATTGGGTTTGAGGTCGACTCCCAAGTAATCTTGGTTGGTTTGCAGGGCCGGATTTACATATTTTGAGTCCCCAAACAGAATATCTTTAGGCACCCCCATTTACTCTCACCACCTCATCTCTCCACCATTTGACCCCTCAAATTTTATGGTACATATTTTATTCTAAAGCTGCGATAAATGAAAACTTAAATAATCATCATTCATTCAACTTGATGGGGAAAAACCAAACCAACAACCATCAAAGCTTATTATATATACACTGTTAAAAATAACAGTTCAGGGTTGAACCAAAATGTGGTGATTTTCCAGCTTCATCCATTGTTAAGAACTACGTTTCACCACATTTTTGCTCCAGCTATGTTACCAATACTTGGCCGGAGGTTGAACCAAAATATGGATATACTTTCAATAACGAATAAGGCAACACTGAACCAAATTCATGGTTCCAGCTTGAACCAAATATACTGTTGTAGGTTGAACCAAATGTGGCCAAAATTTCCCGGACACTGTATAACAATATAAAAACCTGCCTTGAACATGCTACCTATCAGGGGCGTATCGAGGAGTTCCGGGGCTTCCATTATTTATCCCGGGCCCTATTGAAGCCACATCTACCCCATTTCATATACAGAGAGTACACATAATTTTTATTAATTACGAAAAGGTAGCAACCAAGCGAAATCATAACGAATTTTTATTAGGCCAAACATAAGCATTTTAGCTGTTAATGATAAAAAACATCAACTTCATATATACAGAAATTATTATATAAATCATTGTAATTTATCAAAAATAAAGTATATGCATACCATAAACCAATAAATTGGAATGATCTGAGCTTTTTGGGTGATTAGAGAGATCTTGTCACGTAAAAAAAAACGTACGAATATCAGTAAAGAATCGCAACGGATGTTTGCCACACGTGACTTCTCTCGCCTCAAGTGATTGGCTAGGAGGTGGAACGAAAATGTGGTTCGGTGTTTAACCATCTTTTAAAAAATACCATACTTTCACCAATAAGTGGTACTTTTGAATTTTCAAGTGTACCAAATTTTGGTAAAATGCCTGCATTTTCACCATGTTTTAGTAACAACTAATGCGGAAATTTTTAAGAGTGTATTATAGATTATTTTTCATTCTTTTTCGACAAAATAACATTAAAAAATTTTTGGAAATCCCCCAGAAAAAATTCTGTAGTAGATACATATAAATTATTTTTCAAGTAGAACAGAATTGTTTGAACTTAAACACTATAAGAACTAAATTTTAGAGATTACAGACTATTTAATGGTGATAATGACTATAGTCAAAGCTAGAATAGTTTCCTACGAGACTTAAGGTTTGCAATTTTTTTTTTTTGGCGCAGTATAGCCCAGATGCTCTTGCGCCATAAAAAAGCCAAACAAACAAACAAATTCTTTAATTATATCCGCAAATTCCACCGCTCTTGTCACATCATGCTCGATGGATAACAATGCCAATACATTAAGTCTATCTTGGCCCATAGTAAAGCAATTTTTAATGCGAGCCAGTTTTGAAAAAAGGTCTTTCCACAGAACAATTTGTTACAGCCAAAGTAAAAATTATCTCTAGAGTAATATCTAAATTGGGAAATAAATCTCGCAAGTCATCCTTCCTAAAAGTCTCTATTAAAGCACCATAACTGCTAATATTTTTTCAATCGTTTTAAGTTGAATTAATTCATGTCATAATAGAGTCTCTTCTAAATCACTTTCATGGACTTTGAGAAGATTAGAAACATTATCTTTAATTTCAAACAATGATAAAGATTTTAATGTAATTAAAAAATCAAATCTCTCGCTCAAAGTTTGATAGGCAATTAATCTTTCATTGAGTTGAGAAATTAAAACGTCGATCACATTGAAACAAAACGTTTATTTTTAAGTCATTTCTTGCAGTGAAACTAACGCTAGGTGTACTGTTATTTTTTCGGATGGGTCAAAAGAATATTTGTGCTTTTGGTGGGCTTAGTTAAGTCCTTGTAATGCTTATGACCACATAGCTTTTCTGAAAATTCTTCGAAGTATTCAAAATTGTTCCTCATTTCAATCAAATCCCCAAAGGTTGTTAAGCGGATAACAGTTTGAGAAAGGTCAATGTCTATTCCTTGCAATTTGTGGCTCGTTTTATCAAATCGTTCAAGTATATGATACCAGAAAGTTACAAAAAAGCTAAACTTAAGTTTGAAAAATTTGTTTAAGAAGCCTTTTGCTTTACTGAAAGCGCTAAGAGTCCGATATCAAAATCTTGAGGGAAGACTTTATTTTCTTTAAACCAAAATATAATGATTTAGCAGTATCAGCCCGAGCTGACTATCTTGTGTGAAAAAGAGATTTTAAGACAGTACAATTTATTTTACCTTTTAGAAATTCGGATAAAATTTGCCAAAGATGTGTAGATAATGAATAATAAAAAAAATGCGCACAAATTTTGAACAGTGTTAAAATAGCCAGAAACTATTGGGATTTCTTCAGCTGCAAAAGACCCTACTGACAAGGGAACCACTTTTGTGGAAGCTCGTACTCTGACACAAGACATATCACAAATGATAGTCCATAAGTACCTTATTAAGAATATGAAATCAGTTTTTTGTGAATAGCATATAAATTTTTTTATTAATATTTAAAGTCCAAAAATCGCACTTTTTAGGTGAAGTTTGATATTTTTTATTCGCACTGTATATGAAGATAATAACTTTTGAACTCAATTCGAATAAAGAGGGTAATTGTATTTAACGGATAAAATTATAAAATTACACAAAAGATCATTCAAAGTTTAAAA
>QLNU02015360.1:248123579-248140455 GCA_006491805.2 Dysdera silvatica
AAATATCGAAATCCGGAAGTACTTTTATAAGTTGCGGTAATGATACTTTTCATAAAAGTGTTCAAAGCAGGGCTTAAACTGGACAGGAGCCCACCCGAACCCGGTTCCGGTACTTCTTCATTTTTGGCGATTATTTAAATATTAGCCGGAGCCCCTCCAGGGTCATGAATTGCCGAAAAGGTAATGAATTTGTGATTAGTGTCATGCATTTTGTTGTCCAGAAAAATGGACATAAATAATTGATATGATTTATCGATTCTTTTGCAGCCATTCAATTTTTTAATCGATTTATCATAATATTAGGGCTCCTGCACTTTTTTTTTGTTAGAAATTAAGCCCTTGTTCAAAGCATAATTGGGCCTCGCAAAGGTTACACTTTACAAAAGGATGTAAATTACGTTCATTATCACTGAAAATCGTGTCAATTAAGCGAAAAGATATTTCGTCAATATTTTTGAATTAAATGGTTTCATTAGGAGTTAATTGCCTTTACACCAAGGATTATTATTGCAACATAGGGCGATATTGTTCTGCACTTCGTTCGTTATACACCAAAGGATGAATTTTATAATTTTATTTCGATATGTTACAACTTAATTTTGATTTATCAAGAGCATTTTTTTTTTTACGAAACGTTTATTACTTCATACTAACCATAAGCGGCCTCTCAGATTAGGCGGGGCACGGGGCCGAAATAATTTTGGCGCCCCTTGCTACCAAATATGAGTTTTATAATTGAGCGGGTAACATTTTATAATGTAACAAATAACGTTTTATAATGTAAAGAGTAAATTTTTTTTTATTTCATTTTTACATTGTATACATTTCAAATTATTTTGCAAATGTAAAAAAACTGGAAAGGCATGATTTCTGATGACCATCTTTAAGGAGAGCCTTTGGCGCCCTTCCACAATGATTAAGCGGGGCCACTGCCCCGCCCGTGCGACCAATATTGCCAATCTTTCTAAACCATAGCCAAACGCGCCAAATATAAGTATTAAAAAGCTTAGTTTTTATAAATTTTTTTAAAATACTCTGAATGATCTGTCGTGTACTTTTATAATTTTATTCGTTAAATGCAACCACCTTCTTTATTCGAATCGAGTTCAGAAATTATTATCTTCATATACAGCGAGAATAAGAAATATCAAACTTCACCTAAAAAGTGCGATTTTTGGACTTTGAATATTAATAAAAAAATTATATGCTATTCACAAAAAACTGATTTCATATTCTTAATAAGGGCCTTGGGGACGACCATTTGTGATATGTCTTGTCTCAAAGTGCAAGCTTCCACAAAAGTGGTTCCCTTGTAAGTTTAAAGAGTGGGCAGCACACGGGACAAAATCAACAGTTTTACTAACTTCTTAATTCGAGCTTGAAGTCTTGAATATTTTCCAGACAAATTTGAGACCAAGCGCGGGCACTGGGGGATCACAGGGGTATAACCCACCCCAAAAATATATTTTTTCACTGTAAAAAATTCCAACTTTCATGAAAAATGAAGGGTGTTATTCCAAGACCATGGCAAATTCTGTCCTTGACTCCCCCCAAAATGAAAGCCTGTGTCCGCCCCTGTTTGATGCATTGTCATATGACTGGCCTCTACAATTGTTGAAATCTAAATTAAACTCCCTGAACTTCTCTACAATAGCTTATTCCATACCTTAGGCCTTATGAACAACACGCGGCAAAACCTCTAAAAATCGTTCATGGGGATTTCTTTCCGTTTGCCTTAACGTACCTAACAATTAGAGAAAGCTGATCGCAGTGAGAAATATCAGGAGTAGAATCTACTATTAACCTGTTAACTGGGTATGACGACATTTTTCGTCATGCCCGGAAGACTACCAAAATGCAAATGACGACATTTTTCGTCATTAAAATTAACCGTATTATGTTGAACGCATTACGTTTTATGTAGTTCTTATATATTTAATCCTAGCGTGATGGTGTGATGACATTACTTATCACTGTGAAAAAAAGTCCCCAGTGTGAAACGAGTTTCACAAAATTTTATTCCCCGGTTAACAGGTTAAGGAAAAATCCTTGGACTCTTTGAATTCGTCCAATATTTTAGAACGTATTTTTTGTCCCATAAGAATAATGAATTCCTCAGCCGTAGCGGAAGACAGATAACAAGTATTTCCGCTACCCTTTCCCCCTTTTTCAGAGATGTGGTTTTTTAAAGAATTCAGCAATTAGTTCCAAAGATCCTATGTAAGAACCATTACGGACGCTACCAAACACCTCGTTATCTCCTCGAAAAGAAAGACCTCTTAAAGCAAGAAATTTAACACATGCTACTACGAGTTTAAGAACTTGCCTCCAATAATTAACCACCCGCTGACATTGACTAGTAAAGTGCAGTTCTACAGTGCTGCATTTTCTCATTCGGATGTTCAACGTTAACACAGACTCAAGGTGTTCTTCGGGTTCTTCATACGTTTTAAGGATGACAGAAACTTTTTTTTTTCAATCCCGCAATCTAGTCGCACTCAATTTAGATTTACTGTTTTTATTTAAAAGCTTACAAGGCATTCAGAAAAATTATTTGGTTTTATGACTGTAATAAAAACCAATCTCTTCTCATTTTTTCTCCGTTTGTCAAAACTCTGTGATAAACGATACTTTATGAAAATATCTTTCTTAACCCTTGTAATTCTGTACCGAATCTCTAAAATCATCGTCGGAATTTTGTTCGGGCAGGTTATTCAGAAATGAATCAAGTGAGGCGTCGGTTTTGAATATCCAGTCAGATGGATCTTTTGATATTGATGCTGCATTCGATGGTGCGTCGTTAGTACAAAATGATGTAGAAGGTTTACACCTTGTTTCGGTTTCATGCAAAACTAGTTCTGTGCTTGAGGATTGGAAATTAACGTTTTCCATTAAACTCTGATCAGATTCAGAGTAAGAGACAGTGGTTTCAGAAGGTGGTTCTCCCTTAAACGCATTAGGGTCGGAAAATCTATCTTTCGTTTCATCACTAACTTTGTTACTTATATTTGCAGGTGTATAAAAAGTACTTATTTTTTTAATTGATTTCAGCTCATCCTGCTGCTTAGCTCTCTTGATATCCGCTTATATTCGATTTTCATAACCGCTAAGCTTCTTCTTTTTTTTTCATTTTTACTTTAATAAAGATTAAACTAAATTATCTTCAAGATGAATCAAGTACGAGACGATATAAATTATTATAATGCGCAAGATGCAACTAATAACTACTCATACTCAAACTCTTAAACTGTTGAATGGCTGACAGCTAGATAATGTTGTCAACTCAAATTTGATTTTTTCAGTTAGAATTTCATTTAAAAATGGTTCAAATCGGAAAATTTTTTCCCGTTTCTGACTAAATTTATAGCTAAAAAATTATACGCTTTTTTCCTCTTTTTAGTGCTTCTTTATTGGGTTTATTATTTGTGAATTAGTCTACACTTTTGTTTATTAAAGGGAATGTAAAATAATGTAAAACAAAAGAGAAAAACGCCAATGGACTTTTTATTCAATAATAATAAAATTAGTTTATTAAATGCAAAATAATATCGCTTATTGCGCTATGTTTGGCTTTTCTCTAACTACGGCATATTATTATAAACGGTAAAAAACTCTAAACCTAGCAGAAAGCCAGAAAACCACAATTGCTGGCAATACAAATAAATCTGGCGACATAAATAAAATCTACGTTTATTCTCAGACTTTAAAGTTGCCTACTATCACTATTTTAGATCAACAAACTCAATAACAAGCGCATTACTCAAAAGCAATGTGCGTAGTTCAGGCACCAAGCAAATTGAAAACATCCTGGAAAACAATCATTATCCTGCTGTTGCATAGCGTCTTGTAAGAGTTTGTTTTAACTATCGTTGTTATTTAGTTTCAATGTGAAAGTTCCTTGAAACCATATGTGTCAAAGATGGAACATCACTATAGTTGCTCAAAGTGTGAGCTTCGTAAAATATTTTCAGTAGGAATATTTAATCCAATTAAATGACTAAAAATACTTTGGGGCAGATTAGAGTGTGAAGAGCAAGAAAATATGTCAAAACTTTTTTTTTCCCAATGTCTGACTTTCGAACATTTCGCCCCACTGTGCGGCGGTAGTTTTTGAGGTCTGGTAGTTTTCCAAGCCGGTGCTCCTAAAAGGTTGGCGCCCTTAATCTTCAGCTTTGTGAGCTGTGTAATATATAATAAGTGTAAATATGGACCTGATTGGTTATAAACGTACCGTGGGATAGCGTTAGTTGCCTGTCATGCTGTCTCTTTGCAAAACTGATTAAAAGCTATCTGTCTGTATCTAGCAATTTAAAAAACTGTAACACACCAAATGGTTAGAAAACCCAAATGATAGGCATTTGCCAAAACAAAATAAAAATAATAAACAAATAATTTCGCCCTAGTAATAACCAATATCTCATATGAAAATCTTGGGAGTTAATCGGATACATACAATAATAATAATCTCAAAATATCGTGACCTGGCAATTGAACTTAATAGACTCGTATACCTTCGTAAAAAAATACTTCTTCGCTAAAATACTTCGGAACGCTAACTTTAAGGTAATTTTCTCTCCATTTAATAAAATTTGTCCCTCCAAGCCCAAAGATATTCTCCCTGCGTCACAACGCTGGGGAGTGTATCAAATTTTCTGTCAATGTAACCTTTCCTACATCGGCCAGACGAAACGTTCTTTACGACTCAGATTAAAAGAGCATCAAAGATACGTCGAAGAGGCCGAATTCAATAAATCATCCATTGCAGTCCACTGCTGGGACAATAATCATAAATTTAATTTTTATGGCTCCACCATCATTCATCAACCCAAGTCTTCTGTAGAATTGGATTTTTTGGAAGCCTTTTTTATTCACAAACACTCCGGTGACATTGTAAATGATCACATGTCCACTACATACTTCAGTCAAGCTTGGAGAAACCTACTTTCAGCTCTGTAACCTTCGCTTGCTACCCCACCTAATTCAATGTAGCCAATATAATTAATAAAATTTAATAGCTGAATTCATCACCGATAGATGGAGCAGCAGTCGATCTTAATCGCAACTTTTTAACTAGAAATGAGATCTAACCGGCAACACAACCCATCCGTGAATTGGTAACACTTTATTGCTTATTTCCTGACGAGGGAGGGCCAAAGTCAGTGCGAAACGCGTTGAAATTTGTCGAATAAAATTTCTACTACGCTTTTAAACGTTGTTTTTTTCTGCTTGCTATTCCTTTTCATAATATAATTTTTCTGATTTCTTGGACGACGTTACAAAGTAATTTGACAGTATAAACTATCCACGTTCCTTCCCTACCCTACATAAACAAATGCCACATGAATCCACATGATATTTATATGTCTTATAGAAATAAACTTTACAGCAAAAATATTAAGTACCTACCTTCAACAATCTCTAGTAATCCAAAGGATGTCGTTGTTATCCTACCATTCCACAGAAAAAGCTGAAAACATCTCACAAATAAACAAAGTTACATCAAACAGGCAACACACGATCCAATAGCTAAACCTTGAGCCCCTAGAATTATAGGCCGGCGCATCAGCCGCCATTTTCCTGCACACTTCCGGTTTCATTTACCTTGGCGATAAAGGTTTTCATCTGAATTTTTCTCTCGTTTTTCGAAAATTTACTGGGATATTGCTTGTTCGCGTTGCTGAAATGGAATTTTGTTTGATAGGCTTGAATGAGTTTTGAATTAGGTTGTTTCTAGTAGCTTTCTAAATTCGAAGTTAGACTCAAGCCTAAGAAAATTTTTATTATAGAACATTTAAAGGACATTTCTATTATAGAAATTTAAGGGGGTACAGGACTATTAAACCTTCAAAAAAATTTTTTTTGTTTGCTTATTTCATTAATTAAACATTTCTGATCATTTTAATACCAAAATTATAAACATTCAACCAGTAGTTCAAAAGCTATTGCGAAAACAGTGACAGACCAGGCCGTCACGTAAAATTTAAATGGCCAGTTTAAAGCTTATTCTCATTTTTGATATGGTCTGTTTTTATGTCAATTTTTTTCATTACATATTGAATTAGTGACGCTTTTAGAATCCGAGTAGAAGGGAGTAGCTTCTAGCTTTAGAAGAAAACAACTCTATTAACATCACGTTGTTTACGGAAATCGGACTGTTTACCTCAGCGGAGTTTCATGTGTGGAATTGATTTAATTTAGTCTATGCTTTCGATTGTTTTGGAAATTTTTTGTTTTGTTTTGTTTTTATTGTTATTCTTTGCTTGTTATTTTTCTGTTTTCGAAATGAGTTGTAAATATCGACGCTCAACAGGCTATCGGCCTTGTAAGAGGCATTTTTGTGGAAACAAACGTGCATCTACGAATGATCTTTCTGCTGATAGTAAAAGTGCATCAAGCAAAAAATTGAAAGTCAATTCATCAAATATCCGAGAAAGCAGTGATTTTATTGTTAATCAGGATTTCAAAGGATATCGAGTTATTGATATTGATTTAGTTTTCGGAATGTTTCAATCATGTTTACCTTGTAGCAAATGCCATAGTACAGTAGAAATAAAAGAGACATATGTTTGTGGTGCATCATCCATATTTTCAGTTCTGTGTGTGTTTTGCAGAAAGACAGGTGAAAGCCGAAACTCACAAATGCTCGGTAAAACTGGAAATATACCTGAAATTAACCGGCGAATAATATATTCTGTGCGCTGCGTCGGTCAGGGTTTGAATGGATTACAAACTTTCAACGCAGCCATGGATCTCCCACCCATCTCACAAAAAGCACATGACAAGTGCGTCGAAGAGATCAAAGTTGGATCTCTTAAAATTGCTGAACTTTCTATGGCAGATTCTGCATCGAATGAAATCGAGTTGACTGAATGTTCTAAAGACGTATATGTGAGTGTTGATGGCACGTGGAAAACACTTGGCCATACTTCACAAATCGGAGTATGTACGGTTATTGGGTCTGAAAGTGGGAAAGTGATCGACACAAAGGTACTTTCTACATTCTGTAAAAAGTGTGAAGCCGAATTAGTTGACAACAGCACTGATAGCGAAAGGGATGAGGATAGTGGTCAGCAAAAGCAACATGATCGTTTTAAAAATTACACTGGGTCGGCTGGCAAGATGGAAGTTGTAGGCATGCAAAGGATTTCTGCACGATCGGTGGAAAAGCGAGACGTACGTTATATTAAATATATTGGAGACTGGGACACTAAAACGTATAAGGAAATTTATCGCAGTAAACAGTATGGGAATGTTGACGTCCAAAAAATTGAGCGCATTGGCCATATCCAAAAGAGAATGGGCAATAGACTTCGAGCACTCAAAAAGCAAATGGAGAAAACCAAACTCGCGGACGGAAAACCTATTGGGGGTAAGGGTCGGCTGAGAGATAAATTTATTGATCAGCTGCCCACATATTATGGAAATGCCATTCAGGCGAATTCTGACTCTCTCACAAACATGCGTGAAGCAGCATGGGCAACATACTGTCATTGTGTCTCGACTGATTACGAACCAATGCACGTGTTCTGTCCTAAATGTCCCGATACCTGGTGTAAGTAACAAAAGGAAAAAAGCGAAGTCTATGGACAGCCCTTTCCTTATGTTCACAAAAACCTTTTCCTGTAATGATGCAAGCTGTTAAAAAGGTGTATGTGGACTTATGTGCTCCAGAGTTGTAGTGTTTGGGAGAAATAAACAAACCCGAATGAATCCTCAAATGTCATGATTTGGCAGTATCGTCCGAAGATTTTTGGAAGTGGACGAAAGATTGTCGAGATAGCAGTTGGTGAGGCCGTTGTCTCGTTTAATGATGGTGTTGCTGGTACACACATAATGAGTGCTTTAAAACTGATTATTGGAGAAAACTCAGCAAAAGCAGCGACAATCGTCGACTAGAAGCGGATGTAAAAGCCGAGGAACGTGCCAATTTAGCAATGTTAGAGGCCAGACGAGCAAAACGAATAGAAAAACTTAACAAAACTGAGTTAATATCACAAAAGGAAGGTCTCACATATAAAACGGGGGAATTTTAATTGTATGCAGTGTGAAAATGTATGTGCGTGTAGTCTTTTGAACTTCAAATGCGTTTATTTCCATTCAACGTTATTGGAGATTATCAGTAAGAAAATAAAAAGTTCCCAACCGATTTCCATAAAATTTGTTACATTTATTTAGGACATCATTTGCAGCTAAATAAAGTAAGATCAAGTTATTTCATCCATATTTAGTATTTTTAATGTAAATATGTTACACAAAATATTCATTCGATTTTCATTTATATTCTTGTTTCTTCTAAAAATCACCAATAAACTTTACATTAAGCTGTTAATTCATTTTATAGAACAGCTTCTAGGATTCATTTTAAAGCATGAACTATGTTTTAAGTCATTTACTTATTAAGTTATCTTACGAATGGTGACTGCGCATAGGACTAATTTTGTAAAAACATAATATTTAAAAAAATAATAATTAAAAAAATCTATAATGTCCAAAAAGAATATTTTTACTATAATTTAATTCTACTAATTGATATTATATGCTGTAAAATTTGCATTAAGTTCCACAAAATAGAATCTCAGAAAGTGAATTTTAAAAACCGTACTAGTTTCGAAGAATTTCAGTCGGCTAATAGTCCTGTCCTCCCCACTTAACTGATTTATGACAGTCGTCACTTATCTAATTATCACGAAATTAAGTTAAAGTCCTGTATCCTGAGGCGGATAACCGTCTAGCAGCCCAACGTGACCTTTCTTAAAATGAACGACCCTTTGACTTCGTCTAAGAACTTAACTACTAACAAAAATAAAACACTTGTGCGTGTATCCCAAGAACTAAACCCAACAGGTAATAAATTTTTCGCATCTACTTTGCCTCAAGAACCATTTTCTACGCACAAATCCGGTAAGCCTTTTACTCATCCTTCTACACGTGGAAACAATGAAACTCGGCAAAAAAATGGACGTCAACGAAACCTTTCCAAATATTACTATTGACTATTCCCATGAAATACCAACGTTCTCTAACGAACTTACATTTTCTTACAATGACTTTAAAATTGCTCAGGACAGTAGTACAAAAAAGATGTTCATAATAATTGAGGACTAGGAAAACAAACTCCCATGGTTGAATCCCATGCTTAAAAAAAAGATTTAATACTAAAAGCTGGATTGAAACACAAAATTGAACAAATCAAATCGCTTAGAAATGGGTCAATGTTAATAGAAACTTATGACGCAACCACCTTAAATAATTTGACTGAAATAACCTCCATTCTAAACGAATCAGTATTCACTCGAATTCTGCCAGACTCGGTGAGTAAAAAATGAGTACTGATAAATATGGATCCGGAAATTGAACTAATGGACTTAGCAAACGAATTACTAGTTGAAGACCTAAAAATAAAAGGAATAAAGAAAATAATCAATAATGGTGAACAAGAGCAACCCTTATTATTTCCTTCCTTGGAAAATCTTGTCCGACCCATGTAACCTATTTATACGAAAGGTTTGAAATAAGAAAGTTCGTGCACCAAATACGCCAGTGTCGATCTTGCTTTAGATTTGGACACAGTGAGTTATCACATGTCGGGGCACCAAAATATGTGGATGGTGTTCTACTCCACTCACTGATAATCACATATGCAATAAATTCCCAAACTGCGTCAATTGTAGCCGTATACATGCAGCTTTTGATACAGCATGCCCTGCTTGAGAAAAGGAAAAAACATATTGACTATAAAGGCCAACGATGGAGGTACGTATCATGATGCTAAATTCAAATGGGAAAAGTAATTACAAACAATCAACCCATTATCTCCATTGGTTCAAATGACATTGAAAAAAGAATTAAAATGGCGAAAGAGAATGTTATCTTATTACAGACAAACTTGAATGATTTCAAAATAAAGGTATATAAGTGATTTTTCCCAATGTTGCTCAACGTTCATTAAAGACATTAAAGAAGAGATTACAAACAACATCAAAGACACTGCTGGCGTCATGTTGGAGAAGATTAATAAATTAGACACTGAAATCAACAATCTTTCCCAAATAAAAATCCAAGGTTCAACAAAATCCAGAATACATAAAAAGATCAACCCACCAATTAATAATACTGAGGGTCAAGGAGCTATTCGTCTGGATAAAAATTGTTTTGAAGGTCTGGAATCTCAGATGATCTTGGAAGTATTTCTCATATCAACATGTTTTGATTCTGGTTTGGATTGGAACTGGTTCTTTTATTTACTTTGCAGAAATAAGATCTTTCTGGGCTTCCCTTCTTTCATATTTTTTGTATTTTTGTCCTAGAAAAATATTTTGGGACTGACCTGATGGTTCATCAAGTAAAGGCAGGAACCCAACCAAGAGATTATTCATTAAAATTAAGTCAACAAAGATAGATTGATTTAAAGAATTTTTTTATTTCAAAGTATCAGCACACACTGGAGCATCTATTCATATTTGCAGTAACCTTTGACGGACGATAGCTGTCCCTAAGTCTCAATACAAGAAGAATGGTAATTTCAAATCAAAAGAATTATCAAATTTTCATAAAATATAGTCTTAACTCAAAAAATTTTATCATCAACTTTCCAATGCCTCTTACTTAGTCTGCTAGTTTCCTTTTTTCAGCTTCCTGGTCATGCTCCCTTCTAATAGTTTATCGCTCATCATTACTCAATGGAATGCGAGAGGCACTGGAAAAAAAAAGCCTTCTTACTCCTTCATCCCTTTATTGATGCCTCTATTATCCTTATTCGGGAGTCCTGGCTCCATTCTAATGACTACTTCCGTTTTGATACTTTTTCTATATTTAGACTAGATAGGAAAGATAAAAGAGGAGGAGGACTAATTACTCTATGCAAGGACTCCTTAAACACGCAATATAATCCACTATCATTTACAAATCCTAAAAATGAAGTTTTGATTATCAACATCATTCCCAATAATATCATATATGACATTATAAACATATATTTTCCAAAGCAAAAAATATCAAAAGAATTCTTTACAGTTATAAGAAAACTTGGTAATGATAGATTGATCATAGCAGGTGATGCAAACGCTTCACATCCTCTATGGGGCAGCAGACATACTTTACTAGATACTATACATACATACTATACTAGCGGAATTTCGGGGTATAAAGGCCGAAAGGCAAAATTTCCGATGTCGCTCTTTTCTGAAGCTATCAGGCGTTTTGGGTGATTTCCAAAAATTTTGCCGCATTGATATCCCAGAGTTAAACGGAATTACATCATAAGGAACTTTTTACTTCAATAAATTAAAAGATCATTTCTTCCAGTGCCCATAACCAGTGATTTATAATTCCCCTCTAGATTTTCACATTTTTAGTATAGTCTATCAATGGAGTAGGCAGAAAGTTCATAAGAGAGGGGTTACAGAGCTACAACTCATATATTCCTATGTTAAATATACAAAATTTCATTGCGATGGGGGGTTACAACCCCCAAAACCACCCCTGGTTACGCCTGTGCAGTCTATTAACCACACACCCTCAGCCCTATTATTAGTATAGAGTATATTAGCTACACACCCCACAAGAGTGGGCGTTCTAGGGTTCAAACCTCCCCACTCTTGAAATGAAAATTTAAGATTGAAAATGCAAAAGGTTCATCCTTAAAAGGTTGAGCCGTAAAACCACAAAACAAATACAAAATACAAATCATCCGTGTGTAAAGCACACAGTCAACTCCCCCCGCTCCCAAAATCCAATCCTGACCCCTTCCCGAAATAAAAAAATATAATACTAAAAAGATATAAGCCCATCAAGGTATAAAGCACATAGTTAACGTTATAGGCGAACGCACAAAGTTCGTAAGAGGGGGTCAGGGCCTGATCACCGCAAAGGCGTCCAAAGCCCGGGCTTTGGGACTAGACTCTAGCAGGAGTGGGAACTGCACGGTGAACAATCCTTCTGCGCATGTGCGTGGTCCACGCACATGCTCAGAATAGAATCTAGTTCCAACGCCCTGGCTTTGGACGCCTTTACGGTGATCAGGCCCTGGGGGAGGGTTAAATGCTCAATGGGGTGAGAGGTTACAGAGCTACAACTCATATATTCCTATGTTAAATATACAAAATTTCATTGCAATGGGGGTTACAACCCCCATCAACTACCCCTTGTGTGCGCCAGTGATTTGAATAACTCTCATCGAAATGGTGTTCACATACGTGACGAACACTGGTCGAGGACAGACAGTTCGGGATTTCTCTTCTCATCCGTTTAATGGCATGGCACCATTTGTTACGGTACACTTAAAAAACATTCTGGGGTTTTGAAAGTGCTGCTTTCGCACAATACAATGCTTGTATCTCGCGGATTCACTCGACAGCCTTATATCGTAAAACACACAGAATATAATACGAGTATTTCGATTTTCAAACGAAAATTCACTCAATCAAGGCCATTGAATTCAAAATATAGATGAGTCAGTCTTGAAAAACGCTGTTTATTGTTAATTTTAATTAATTATCTGAAGTAAAAAGCAAAAAAACAAAAAAACAAGAGAAAATCAATTCAATAGCTCGTTTTTTCCTCAAAAGGCACGCGGCTAACGAGAAGGACTTCAAAAGGCAGAAATGACGTCACTAGCAACGCGGTCAACGAGGAAGCGTTTTCAGTCACGTGATTTTTTGGGATGTTTTCACGCATTTTCTGTTCTTGATATCAATTAAATTTTTTTTCAAAATTTCACTTCGATATTCGTAATCAGCGATGTTTTATTATTTAAAAACGAAAATTTTTATTCGATTATAAAAAATGCTGAACAACCCTATTCGCGATGCCAGCTAACCGGTAGATGGCGCTGTTTCCCTTGTTCACTTTCGACAGAAACAGTATTGGTACCGATTTTAAGGTATGCGGTGTTTGTTTATACATGCCAGTGTTAAAATTTTTATTTTTCTTTAGAAAAACGGATTTTGAGATAATTTTAAGTTTCTTGGAAGTAAAATGCATGGATGCTGATGCATCTAGGTGTATTATTGAAGCAAATATTCTTTTAAGATGTAGCATTACTGAAGAACGAATATTGTTACTTTAAACCACGTGTATTTCCGTTAACATGGATGCCTTTCAAGTCTTAAATATTTAAACAACAGTAACAATCAACGTTTATTGGCGTAGTGATACCAGCGCCGATGTTATGGCGTGATTAGATGGTGAAACGTTCGAAAGAAAATAAATATTTCTGCGTTCGGTGGGACCTGAACCCACGACCTTCCACTGCCTGGCAGGCTCTCCCCATCTATGTGTGCCGACGCCCGTCAAATGGAAGGTCGTGGGTTCAGGTCCCACCGAAGGCAGAAATATTTATTTTCTTTCGAACGTTTCACCATCTAATCACGCCATACCATCGGCGTTGGTATCACTACGCCAATAAACGTTGATTGATTGACATTGTTGTTTGATTTAATCTGCGTAGTGTTCGATTTATATAAATAAAAAATAAATCTTAAATATTTGCTAATTTCTGCAATTTTTTATATGTGTAGTAATAAATTTTCCTCATATTTCAGTACTGTTTATCTATGTAAAGTTTATGACATGTTTAGTAAACTTGGCCTAACTTTTCAATACTGTTAATTTTAAACAATATTATATGTATAAATTAAAGTTTAGAAACTAAAATGTGCACAGGTTTTCCCTTATTTTCAATTTTTTTTTTTTTTTTTTAGAAAATATAATGAATGTGACAGCCTTCGTTAAGTAGAAAATAATTTTTAATTAAATTATCTCTTAACCAAAGAAAGATTAAACTTCTGCATATAAATAAGCATGTGTTTGAATGCTAATGTGGACATACGGAAATGATACTGCGATTATGTTCACGAGTAAAATAATGGTTAATATTGTGTATCTGGGTAGTAGGCGTAGCTATTTAAAAAACATGGGGGACTTGATCCCGAAAGCCCCATTTCCTAAGCCGCTGATTGAAACGATTTGAAAAAACTATCAATTTAATTCAATTAACTTAATTTGAAATTTTCATTATAATGCGTTCCCTTCATTGAGTTGAATTTATATATTAAAATCTGTCTATAACGATAATCAAGGGATCGGGAAAATATATCGTTAGAAAATATTTATCGTTAGTAGGTTGAATATGATATACTCTATATCAGGTTCACGGTTAAAAAATTATGAGGGGGGGGGTTGGAGCCCCTTCTTTTTCTACGCCGTCGTATCTGGCACATGCCAAATTATAGAACAAAAAAACTATTAATTACTGATTCACAAGAGATGAACGGCTGTTGTTGAGGCAGGGCCTGATCAAGCTAAAGTGAGGTCCAGGACCTAGTATTAATTCGGGGCCCCTCTCTACGCACTCGTAGTAAAGTTATTCAATAAGTAAGTAACAAATGCAAACTCTTGTTATATATACATGTGGCGGATTCTATTGATATATGTCAGCATCTCCTGGCTAAGAAATATCGTTAATATTTTCCAGATATGATGTGCACGATATTTGCACATGATCGCTATCCCGCTATTGGTGTATAACCGTCTATTAGAAGGTCAGTGACCCACCCATGTGGGCTCCTCTGCTAACGCGTGAAATGCCAACTCTTCTTGATTATGCATTCGCGGGCTCAAGTCGAGTGTTAAACTCGCTCTTTTGAATTTAATGTTTTTTAGGTAATGTTTGGTTATTCAAGTTTCTTCTCTTGTTTTTAAAATAGTAATTTACTTAAAATGGTCAAATACCACAGTGGTAACTCCGTTTAAAACTCACAACCAACTAAAAAATAAACTTGCTTGCTTTTTCGCTTGCTTTTTGGTTTTACGGCTCAAAGACTACAGTGGTCATGCTGCGCCGGGACCTACTGTTTTCCGAGGAATCCGAACCTCTTAAGGCCTAGGGAACCAAACCCCGGACTACAGTGAGCAGTGCGATCTTTATGAGATCTCTGAGTAAGCGTTCTTTTTGCACTGCTGGGAGTCGAACCCGGATTAGCCGCGCAATAGGAGAACGCGTTACCACACTGCGCCACCGCAGGGCCAAAAAAAAATAAATAAATAAATAAAACTGTATTTCTTCTTTACAATGGCTACAGCTGAAGGTGAAATGGCCAGAGTTTCCTTTAAGGCCCCACCCTTTTGGAAGCTAAACGTCGAACTTTGGTTTCTCCAAATCGAATCCCAGTTCATTACAACAGGAATTACAAACGATTCGACTAAATTCCATTGCGTAATAACATCCATTGACATAGATGTTTTGACTTACGTTAGTGACATTATTTGCAACCCTCCTGCTGAAAATTTGTATGAAACGCTGAAGAAAAGAATTACTGGCCAATTCTCCGAAACAGAGTATTCGCGACTGCGCTCCTTACTTCAAGAGCTGCAATTTGGCGATAAAAAACCTTCCCAACTATTGCACGAGATGAAACGCCTAGCCAGTGATAACTTTAGGGAAGATGTTTTCCTCACTTTGTGGTTGCAACGACTACCGCAAAATGTTCAAAAAATTCTTTCGGTAAGTTCCGACAATTTAATAGGGATAGCAAAAATCACCGATAAAATTAATAACAAATTAATTAATTAATTAATTAATAGTAATTTACTTAAAATGGTCAAATACCATATATATATCATCTACATAATCAGTCGTTTAAAGCCGTTTTGAATTACGTCTAAGTTATAATTAAGAAAAAGTATAATATGAATAAATTACTATGTTATATATTTAAAAAACTAAGTTTCAAACTGACATTTTAAACTTGCTAAAAAAGATCACATACAAAATTTAGGGGCCCAAGACCGCTGCTCTGAAAGGCTGTACGTTAATCGGGCACCGTGTTAAGATGACCATATTGAGAAAGACAATAGTAAAGCAGGAGGGCACCCCCTACTGATTCACAAGAGAGAACGGCTGTTTTTGGGATGTCGATATTGAGAAAGATGATAGTAAAGCAGAAGGGTACTATTCGCTGCCGCCACAGCATTCATAATTAATTAATGCAAGAAATCGAATTTTTAAGATAAATAGTCCATTATATGACACTTTAGTACTAACACTGGCGATAAAAAACATTTTTGTAAAACTTGTTTCAAATACGCAACATTTACCAAAATACTTCCATATTTTTGTTGAATGCAATTATTGTTTGTCGGTGTTAGTTTATTACTACAGCCTTGTGGTCGAGTTGTTTAGAGCTGGGTGTATATAGAAATGTTTTATAACGTTTCTTCCTAATCCAAAGACACGTATTTCAGAGATGGACCGAGAGAGGAATTTTGGAAGGGGAATTCAATCTTTTTGTAAAAATTCCGTCGTTATATGCGGTTGGTCGTTATAATCGGCGCTCGTTATAACCGATTTCCACAGTACTTTTATGGTTTTGTTGGGGGGGGAGGGGTTCCGAATTCTCCTTGTGAGTCCGTCTCAGCTTATTTTACACCCATGGTAGCCTCTGAATTGTGAATAAATTTTCATTAAAGCAGAAGGAAAACGTTTGGATAATATTGATATCCAATATCACGAAAACAATAGAAATTTAAGAAGAAGCAACCAAATTAAGCTACGAGAGATTAGAACGGAAATGTACAGAAAGGAATTGAATATATGGGAATAAAGCTTTGGAATGAATTACCAAATAATCTTAAAAATATTAATAATATAAAATTGTTTAAAAAGAAATTAATTATATACTTATTAAACGGAGTTTGTGCGCCAGCGGATTAATAGGGTCCTCAACCGGTTAAATTTTATAATTTAAACTGGGGACCCATCACGGGGAAATGCAAATTGTATTGTCTGTTCTAAACTGTGTGAAATTTATTATACTTAAATTGAAATTCAAGACTGTATGCAATATGTAACCCTTGTGACAAATAAATAAATATTATT